>OY992536.1:89038938-89415252 GCA_963921195.1 Pegoplata infirma | reverse complement strand
TTCAGTTAAAGCGGTTTATTGTCAACAAATAGAAGCCTATTTCACTCAAATTTGATTTGTGAGTGTTTTCTTCACTTATTAAAGGTTTTACAACATATAGATCTAATCGATCCATGGGACCTATTTTCCGGGAAACCTTGGTGTAGGGTATTATATGGTCGGTCTTGACCGACTATAATTTTCTTACTTGTTTATCTCGTAAATTCGTGAAACACCCTTGCCGAAATTTACTCTTTTGCTCATAACTTTTGAACCACTTGACCGATTTGTCTGGATTGCAATACCAACCTGACCAGGTAAATGACCAACATATGTGCCAAACTTCAGTAGCCTTCTGTAAAGTCTTTCAAAAGTTAGCGTGTTTTCTACGGACGGACAGACAGACAGACGGACGGACGAGATCGACTTAAAATCGATCGAGGATCATAAATATATATACTTTATGGGGTCCTAGACCAATATTTCGAGGTGTTACAAACGGAATGACAAACTTATATATGATGAATTTCATGTAAAAATCGAGATGCATTGAACCCGACCCCCTCAGATATCGATGAAATTTTGTTCATAGCTAAATTTGATCAATACAAACAAACTCTCATTTGCGATATTTTGGGCGTGACACAGTGGGAACGTTGTCGAAAAAACGCGAAAATGGTCGAAAAGAGCTCCATTTAAACTACAATAACTCTGATTCGGCTAAACCGATTTCCATGATCTTGGTATCATTAACAAGTTAAAAAGTTAAATTCGGCCTTGCCGAATGTAGTGATACCCTCCACAATTTCAAAAAGATTATTGCAAACAACTTTATTTAAAAGGAAATTACTTTTGAAAAAAAAAAAATAATTAAAAAAAAATTTCCGCGAAAAAAAATTTTGGTAAAAAAAAATCCGCGATTTTTTTCTTTTTTTTGTCAAAAAATATGTTCGTACTTGTTTAAATACCATTTGGTGTTCAATTATGTTCACATATGTCAACCAGAAGCCGAATTAAAGCATTTTGTATTTTTAGGTTATGTTGAATGTACTAAAATTTTTGAGGTGTGCTTACATTTTCGTTCATAACTTTTGAACCGCTGAACCGATATCGCTCAAATGCAATACCAAACTTCTCGGGAGAACTTCCAATATATATGTTAAGTTTCATTTATCTCTGTGCAATATTTTGTCCGCGAGAGCATTTTCAACAGACAGACGGACAGACGGACAGACGGACAGACGGACAGACGGACATCGCTAGAATGTCTTAAAATCGATCGGGCATCATGAATATATATCGAGGGCCTATATTCAAAACCCTCTATCTTCCATTTTCACGAAAATGACTTTTTGATGGCAAAATATTCAGTAAAACGGCCCTCATCTATGGTGTAAAATTCAGAACAAACATATTTTTTTTTGCTATTTTATTTGCATTTTTGGTTTTCTCTATCTCTTACACAATTAATTTTTCTGAATGCAAAACCCTCTATCTTCTCAAATAATTAATTTATAAATATAATTTTTTAATAATTTCATTATGCATTACATGTTTTAATACTAATTTTTGCATGCTGAACATGAATTTGTCAACAAAATTCCCGAATCAAGATTTTGGTCCACTGATGCTTATTTTTTCTCAAAATTCTTGTTTGACTTTTTTAAAAATATGGCTCAAAATTTTGATGTCTTGTGTACATTATGAAACAAAAATTTTAATCTTAAAAATCGAGATGCTGATCAGCATCTGTGGACCAAAATCGCGTTTTTAATTTTTGACTATTTTTTACATAACATACTCAATAGTTTGTCATCTTTTAAGATGAATTCGGTAAAAAATATTTTTTGTCTCAAAAATCCGCACCTGTGGACCAAAACCGCGACTTCGGATTTCTTTATAAGCCGTTATCATTAAAAAATCACGTTAAAAATTTACCGATGTCGTAAATGAAATCATAATAATTCATTATTATTAAAATGCAAAACCCTCTATCTGATCATTTTCATTCATATACTTAATATTTTTGAGAAACAAAACCCTCTATCTTTCATAATATCCCAATAGTGCGAATTTTAAAAACTAATTATATGTGAGATTCAGTAGTTGATTTAAAAAAATATTGTAGAATATCGAATTTTAATTACTCTTACAATACGCGAAATAAACAGTTTTTTGGCTCTCCTGAAAAGTTGTGTTTTTTAAGATAGAGGGTTTTGAATATAGGCCCTCGATATACTTTATGGGGTCCCAGACCGATATTTCGATGAGTTACAAACGGAATGACAAACTTATATATACCCTCTATCACTAAGTGGAGGGTATAAAAAGATATTTTAACAGGCTTTATGACACGTTAAAAAAAAAAAAAATACACTGTAAAAAATTTATAACAAAAAAAATTTTAACTGACGAAAAAACCAAAAAGATCAAGGGTTTTTTACAGTGTATTAATTTTTTAGAAAGGTTTATCCTTCATCTATACCATATCAAAAAATAAAAATGGGTTCTTTGTTAGTTTTTTTTATATAATTTTTTAAGTAGTGTCACTTCTAGTAATTGCCCTTATATTTTATAACAAAAAAAAATTTAGGTAACGAAAAACCAAAAAAGATCAAGGATTTTTTACAGTGTATTACTTTTTTAGAAAGGTATTTCCTTCACCTATAACATATCCAAAAAGTAAAATGGGTTCTTTTTCATTTTTTTTTTTAATAATTTTTTAAGTAGTGTCACTTCTAGTAATTCCGCAAAATTCTGAATAAAAAAATCAATGTATTCTTCATAATAATTTTCTATTTTGTCATAAACATTTATTACTTTACCCATAATAAAGAGAAATATATATAGAACAAAAAAATTGTTGCCCTTTTCATTCCAAAGATTTTTTCAGGTCTATTTTTTCTTCCTCAGGTAGCTAATAACATAGTAAAAAGAAATAGAAACACAAAACATAACAAATATTTTCCTTTCTTAGTAAAAAATTTAACGGCAAACAGCCCTTATTTCCATACAAATGCATGTATAGGGGTCTGGCCAGAACTAAGGGCTCAAAATATGTACCTGACGAAGGGTTAACAGGTAAAATAAATAAACATTGTCCCAGGAAAATTATGAATATGTTTTAACCGCAAAAAGTTCTTGCTTGCCTTAAAAAATGCTATATAATTGCACCTGATGAACGTACCGAAATTCATATTATAAACAGTTTCGAGAAGCCAAGATATCCCATTACAATTTTTACGCGTATATTTAAAAAAATTTAGTGAATATGAATTCAAACAATAAGTACAGATGCATAAAAATATCTAATAAGTGTTGCGCTTCGCTTCGTAAAATAAGTGAAAACGAGGCTGCAAATATAATTGAATATTTTCCAGCTGTCGCCAACATTCATTGTAGCCGTATTTGCGAAACTTGCCGGAATACACTGAGAAAAGCTCGCAGTCGTAATGAATCCAACGTGGAGCAGAATGAAGGCTCAAATTATTTACCAACAACGCCCAGCAATGAAATTAGCGAAGAATTGAATGAACTTCCAACTTGTACCAGCCGTATTGCAAACATCAAAGGACGGAAGTCATTGAAAATATAAATGATCATATTATTCCTCATCTACCAAACCAAATGTCGCCTCTTAAAAGGAATATGAGGCATTCCACACCAAATGTCCAGCGAAAAAAAACATGTGTACCGTAAACTTCTGAATAGGTGATATGGATAGCCCTATATGAAACTTAGAAAATTGCGTTTTTGGTTTTTCATTTTTTCAAAAACTGGGCTTAGGAGGTGTGGTCAAATATTGGAAAAATGGTAAAATTTGTGGAGAGTTGCCTTGATTAAATATTTATCACATTAAAACGGAATGCACCACAATGTCAAAAATTTACGTTCTTATATAGTTTTGTATGGGCTATCGATTAAAATTTTTTTTTTTTTGGAAAATTTTCAGAACCCGTTCTGAAATTTCCATTTTTTAAAAAAGTCAATTTATCAAAAATCCGGCCACTTTTTTTTTTCTTTTTTATTTATTTTTTTTAAAAGTTTAGATGTTTGTCCATCCACACAAAAAAAATCAGAAACACGTTCATCTTTTTTTTCGAGAAAATCGCATTTGAACTTTAAATTTCATAACAATTTAGTAATTTGCTTGTATTTTCTTGTGTCAACAGAGCGTATGACGAATATTTATGCAATTAATATTACTCATTCGCAACTTTAAAACAAAGAAATACAAGCAAATAACAAAATTGTTATGAAATTTAAAGTTCAAATGCGATTTTCTCGAAAAAAAAGATGAACGTGTTTCTGATTTTTTTTGTGTGGATGGACAAACATCTAAACTTTTAAAAAATAAATAAAAAGAAAAAAAAAGTGGCCGGATTTTTGATAAATTGACTTTTTTAAAAATTGGAAAATTTCAGAACAGGTTCTGAAAATTTTCCAAAAAAAAAATTTTTAATCAATAGCCCATACAAAACTATATAAGAACGTAATTTTTTGACATTGTGGTGCATTCCGTTTTAATGTGATAAATATTTAATCAAGGCAACTCGCCACAAATTTTACCATTTTTCCAATATTTGACCACGCCTCCTAAGCCCAGTTTTCGAAAATTTGAAAAACCAAAAACGCAATTTTCTTAGTTACATATAGGGCTATCCAAACAACCTATTCAGAAATTTACGGGACACATGTTTTTCTGTAGCGGGACATTTGGTGTGGAATGCCTCATATATGAAACGAGATGCATACAGAAATAGAAAATCACTGCAAATTTTCGAAAATATAGCAGATTCACTTGGAGCTGATCCATTATCTGATTTGTCAGCGCAACTTGAAAACGTCAAAGCCATTTACGAAGAAATTTTGGAAAACATAAAATATCAAATAGAGAACAGCTCAAATCTTTTGGAAAAGCAAAAACTTTTATCTCTCTTACCAATCAATATGAGTCACGCAGAAATTAAAGATCGTTTTGGGGATGATATATCTCACGATTGTATCACAAAAAGTAAAGATATCCAAAGGAATAAAACGAAGTTTGCAGATATCAATCTTTTTAAAATGAGCAGACGTAGTTTACCAACCGAAACTCTAAGCACAGTCAAGTTATTTTATGAAGATGATGAAATTAGCCGAATGATGCCTGGATCGCAAGATTCAATTACTGTTAAACAAGGAAACTTACGTGAAAAAGTTCAAAAAAGACTGATGTTATCTTCACTACGCGAATCTTACTACGAATTTAAAAAAAACATCCCTTGGCCAAAGTGGGTTTTACAAAATTTACAATGTTAAGGCCAAAAAATTGTATAAAACTTGGAGTTGGAAACCAGCAAAATATCTGTGTATGCACATTGCATCAGAATATGAAATTGATGTTTGAAAAAAGTGGCTTCAAATCAATTTGTATTGAAGGAAAATGCACATTTACCGATTACAAAGATGTTCTCAAATTCGTTGTTTGTAATGGTGACATAGAAAAAAGCGAGTGTTGCGTTTCAATGTGTGGTCACTGCTTTAAAAATTTAAATAATCTAAAAACGCATATGCTAAAACATTTTGAAAATAACCAAACTGAAGAAATAATATACAAAAAGTGGAATACAACGATTAGATGTGTTCTGGAAACGTTAACCACCAACCCAGAATCATTTGTCAGCGATTTTACTGAACACATCAAAGTTCTGATTCCGCATCATTTCATAGCAAAGCGACAATCTGAATTTATCAGCAATAAAAGAGCGGCGCTGTTATCAGGAGAAATGTTAATTCAAATGGACTTTGCTGAAAATTATGCATTTCTTGTACAAGATGCCGTGCAAGGATACCATTGGAATAATGATCAGGCTACAATACATCCGTTCGTTATTTATTGCAAAGGTAATTATTTTAATATTTTGGTATTAGTAAACACATCCATCCACACTCATCAAAATATTTAATAATTTTTATTTATTTGTTTTTTTCCTTTGTTTGTTTATTTTCAGATAACGATAAATTAACTCATAAAAGCTTCGCCATAATATCTGATTGCAATACCCATGATAGTATAGCAGTTCATCTATATATTTCAAAAATGGTACAGTTCGTGAAGGCCAATATAACCAACAATATTAATAAAATCATTTACGTATCAGATGGTGCAGGAGCACAATATAAAAATAAATATAACTTCATTAATTTATGCCATCACAAATCTGATTTTGGGATTGACGCTGAATGGCACTTTTATGCTACCAGTCACGGAAAATCTGCATGTGATGGAATCGGAGGAACATTGAAGAGAGGTGCTCGAAATTATAGTATTGCAAATAAAAATGAAATCCAGACAACGAGGCAACTCTATCACTGGGCATCAGAAACATATAAGACCACCATACAAGTTGCTTACGCAGATGCTGACGAATACAACAACGTTAAAGAAAAGCTATTTTCAAGATATAAAGAAGCTAAAACTATAACAGGAACTCAAGGCTTTCATTCATTCATTCCGATAAATGAAACTTTTGTACATGTGCGCAGATATTCTGACTGTGCCAAATTTGAGCAGCGCAAAATTTCTTACAAATAATTAACTTAAAAAAAATTTAAATAAAATAAAACACAAATTAATAAAAACGTGGCAAATAATATAAACAATTGTTGATGGTTTTTTATTTGTAAACATTTAAAAAATGTTAGAATTGTTGAACTATTTTGTGAATGTGACCAGATATTTTCGCTGTTATTCGAATTATTTCGAAAACTTTCGGTAAGTATTACTAGAAGTGACACTACTTAAAAAATTATATAAAAAAAATAAAATAGAACCCATTTTACTTTTTGGATATGTTATAGGTGAGAGAAATACCTTTCTAAAAAAGTAATACACTGTAAAAAATTCTTGATCTTTTTTGGTTTTTCGTTACCTAAAATTTTTTTTTGTTATAAAATATAAGGGCAATTACTAGAAGTGACACTACTTAAAAAATTATATAAAAAAAACTAACAAAGAACCCATTTTTATTTTTTGATATGGTATAGATGAAGGATAAACCTTTCTAAAAAATTAATACACTGTAAAAAAACCCTTGATCTTTTTGGTTTTTTCGTCAGTTAAATTTTTTTTTTGTTATAAATTTTTTAACAGTGTATTTTTTTTTTTTTTTTTAACGTGTCATAAAGCCTGTTAAAATATCTTTTTAATGATACCAAGATCATGGAAATCGGTTTAGCCCATTCTGAGTTATTGTAGTTTAAATGGAGCTCTTTTCGACCATTTTCGCGTTTTTCGAAAACGTTCCCACTGTGTCACGCCCAAAAAATCGCAAAACAGTCATTTCTAAAAATGAGAGTTTGTTTGTATTGATCAAATTTAGCTATGAACAAAATTTCATCGATATCTGAGTTGGTCGGGTTCAAAATTTCAGTTTTATCTCGATTTTTAAATGAAATTCATCATATTAGAGCGGAGTGAATTGTTCGGAGCAAAATTTTTGACAAAATCGTCTAGGATATTTGGATTCTGCATAAAATTCTAAGAAAAAATGCCGAACAAACCATGTCTCAAAAATCAGTTTTGACCCCCCCAATTTTCAAAAATTGTTTTGTACGATATACGCCTTTTCCATTAATCATCACGACAAAGGGGTATTTTTGACCTGTGATCTTTAGATTGTGTACATAGATACACTATGGAGACATTTAGACATTCCCATTTACAGTTTTATTAAATTCCAAAATCTCGCGATTTTATTCGCGATTTTCATTTTTTTAAAATCATAAAATATGAAAAAGTAGTGTAGTTTGATGAGCGATAACTTCTTAAGTAAACATCCGATTTTTAAAATCAAAATTGAAATTAAAAGCTTAAGTCCTCTACATTAAACTTGAAAGTAAAAAAAAAATGTGTTATTAAAAAAATGCATTTTAAATGCAAATGCATTTTTTTAGTGTATTTTCGTCAACTTTCACCTCAATTGATTTTTTTTAATTAATATATTATGAAAGTATGACATTTAAAAAAAAAATCAGTCATCATTTTAATAGGACACAAAAGTCTTCTATTTTTAATATATTTTTTTTAAATTATGCCCATATAAAAAGAAATTTTTTTTTAAATTTTGTTAATAAATGATTTTAGGATTTTCAAATCGTTTATCGATTTACTTTGAAGATCTATAACTCCTTAAGTAAACATCGGATTTTGATAATCAAAATTGAAAGCTAAAGTCATCTACTTTAAACGAAAAAGTTTTAAAAAATTGTTGCAATAAAAGAATGGTGTAGTTTACCACTTTCTTATTTTTTTTGGATTTAAAAAAAATTAAAATCGCGAATAAAATCGCGAGTTTTTGGAATTTAATTAAACTGTTAATGGGAATGTCTAAATGGCTCCTTAGAGTATCTGGCTTCATAATAAAAAAAATCTGAAGACCCAAGTCCAGATTTTTGTTTTTTAGCGTCCTCTAGCGCTAAAAACCCAAAACTACCAGGTACAGCTCTTAATACAAAATAAAAGCAAAATTTATTAGTAAAACAATATATTCCAAATAATAAGCCAAGCTAAAAAAGTCGTATATCGTGCAAAACTATTTTTGAAAATTGGGGGGATCAAAACTGATTTTTGAGACATGGTTTGTTCGGCATTTTTTCTTAGAATTTTATGCAGAATTCGAATATGCTAGACGATTTTGTCGAAAAAAAAAAAATCACTCCGCCCTATTATATATACCCTCTATCACTAGAGTGGAGGGTATACAAAAATATTGCCTACTAAAAATAACACTTTTTTAGTAATGTCCAAATATAAACTAAAACAAAAGTTAAATTTGTTTTTTTTTTTTTTCACTTTGTTTCCGCAGGGAACACAATACGGTTCAACCACTTGTCAGAATACGAAACTTGGTGCACTCTAACTTCAACAATGGTAATTCTACTGGTATGGTACTACTAGATATCAAAGCAGCTTTCGATTCTGTCTGGCATAATGGTCTAATTTTTAAAATGATGAGATTAAATTTTCCTATTGTATTAGTTAAACTGATACAAAGCTTTCTCTCTGACCGAGCCTTTAATGTCTTTATTGGATCAAATTTCTCGTCAAAGACTAATATATTAGCCGGTTGTCCCCAGGGTTCCTGTCTTTCACCCCTACTTTACAATATATACACAGCTGACTTCCCTTCGCTTGACGGTTGTGTTACATCTATTTTTGCAGATGATACGGCGATACTTAGCTCTTGTATACTTTCAACTGATGTTTTGTCCAGCCTACAAACAGCTTTAACTGAAGTTCACAACTATTTTGCAAAATGGAAAATTCTTGTTAACCCGCAAAAGACCCAAGCCATATACTTCACTAGAAGACGTAAACCATGTTTCTTACCCCAAAATCCAATTACCATCAACAACAGTTCAGTATCATGGATGAACAAAGTTAAATACTTAGGCGTCTTTTTGGATCCGAAGCTTAAATTCAAAGACCACATTCCCTACATTGTTGACAAAGTAAATAAGTTAACCAGACTTCTGTATCCCCTTATAAACAGAAATTCTCATCTTAACATCTACAACAAACGTCTTATACTAAAATCCATATTTCACGCTATAATGTTTTATGCTGGTCCACTTCTGCGCAGTGTCATATAAAAAATTTACAGATTGCCCAAAACAAACTGTTAAAAATGATGTACAATTTACCTTGGCATTACTCAACGCTCAGACTCCACTCGTTAGCCAATGTTGAACTTGTAAATAACAGGTTAGAACGGCTTACCCTCAACTTTAATTCCAGATGTTTAAATTCGGAATACAATCATATCAATGTTCTAATTTCATCATAATTTTACCTTTTATCCCTTAACTTTTTATCTAAAACATACAAAACCCCAAAAAAAAAATTGTTCAAAAAGGTTTTTTGTGAATTTTCACCTTACTAAGTAATATTTATGTAAAGTCAAATTTATTATATATTATTGTTATTTATATTTAAGCAGAAAAGGAATATGTATCCTAAACTCTTTAAGAAATTTGTTAAATGAATGCACCTGAAAATGTTATATAAATAAAGAATTGAATTGAATTCACTTTGTTCGTAACTTTTCTATTTTCAAGTTAAAAAGGAACCCAAAACCATTGTCCTACAAGTCCAATATTTTTGTGTGTTAATATCGACCCTAAAAGGCAACTTTCCCGAATTCGACGTTTTCGAAAATCGAAAAAAAGCTAAATTTTCTCCACCCTTACAGACAGCCTTTAAGACAGTGCTACTAAAAAGTATCATTTCTTTCTCTTTTCGGTGAAATTTTATTAAAATTTCACAAAATTTTTAACGATTTTTTGAATAATACTAAATCAAAACTTTATTTACAAATAATTTTTAAGTGTGTAATTCAAGTAATTTTTATTTTTTTTTTTTTATGTTTTTTTATTTTTTAATTTTTAACATACTTGAAAACCTATTTTTGTAAAACCATCAAATTTTGTACTAAAAAAAAACATTTTTTTTTTTCAAGCTTAACAAACAATAAAAATTGTCATAAATCAGTTATAATTTGTTAATGACACATTTTAGTAAACAGCTAAAAGTTTTTTTTGTATTTATTTTAATTTACAACATTAACTCCTCTCGAACATAAAGTTATAATTATACGCACGAAAATTTTTAATTTACTGCCACTAAGATAGGCAACAACAACAATATCGACAATATCAGCGACAGAAACATCTTAAATCACCATCAAAAGGAACAATACAAAGTAAGCTCGAATGTATGGGATATTAGGGTGGCAGTATTTTAGGTGAAAAAGGGTTTTTAAGAGGATTAATAGTTAACAAGACCAACATTTTGTTTGACTGATTTAAAAGACTTCTAACGTATACAAATTTTATTACATCGACCTTCCAAAAGAAATTTGAATTATTATGCTAAGAATCGGTTAGAAAATATTTAAAGCAGAAAAAAATAAAAAAAAAAAATAAAGGAAATAAAGGAAATTAACTCATTAACCTCTTATGAGCTGCCTTTCTTAAAAAGTATGTTAATTCTTGCCACCCTAATAAACATACAATATCTCTTCCAACTTTTTTATGTTTTACTTAGTGGCAAATAATAGAGACATCATATGGATCATCATTTAGATGATGCCGATAATGTTCAAAAAAATCACGATAATGATGTTTTAAAGACGAAGGTTTACCAAAATCAAAATGAGGTATATTCCTGGTTGGGGAGAAAAGATGCCCAATATTGGCAATCGTTAAAACAAAACAAAAAAAAAAAGAAGTTTGTACATGATCATAACTCAAAACATAATCAACATAGTGTTTACATAAATTAAAAAACAAAAAAAAAAAATAACAATAAAACAATAAGAAACATTGAGGAATATGGCCAAGAAACTTGGAACCAAAAAATGTTGTCCACAAATCGAATCGAAAATGTAGGCTGTACAAGATATTTTTTTTTTGGTAAATATGGCATGACTTACTCGAAAAAAAAAATTACAAAAAACCACAATATTTTTTTTAGCTGACCGGTAATATTGTTTTCAACTCAGCGCGAATATAATTTATTATGTGTAGTTTTTACAAAAAATAATAAAAAATAATATGCAGGCATCTACGCATAATGTAAGATAACGAAAACAATGGGTCAGGAATGTCTAAAATGTTTTGTTATCAATAACACAGTGACACTAAATCGAACTTTCCGAATCGGAATGGGATGAAACCAAAAGCAAATGAAAGTTGACATTTTCATAACAATTAAGCTAGATTAGTTAAGAGCTAGACTTTTTTACAAGCATATAAAGTTGGTGATTTAAAGCTTTTTAAGCTTTCGTGTGCTAACTATTTCCTACTTTATTGGCCGCTGATGGTGCTCTTATTGGCCATGTGGGGTCCAGCGTTCAAAATTACGAATTACGTTAGCTATAACCGGTATGAATTTCGTGGCAATCGGTCTAGTACCTACTTACTGAATAGTCAAATCATTAATAAGAAATCACTGTTTCATCGTTGCGTATGATTGTTATTTAATGGAAATTACTAAATTAATCATACGCCACTCATACAGTTTTCAAGCAATTACTATTATACACTGTGGAACAAATTCAGGTTAGCATAATGTAGGTTGATTCTGAGAGTGAGGGGTAAAAATAGAGTCTAAATTAGAAGACCCGTATCGCGGCATTTGTTTATGTTAGTTCGAATTTTTTTAATCTACCTTCGAACTTTGCAGTCAAATGCCGATTTTCAGCATATTGTTTATATGTTTTTTTTGGCTATAACTCGTCGACTAATTGATATTTTTTCAATCTGTAAAAGCCAATAATAATTCTCTTGTTATCGATAAAAAATTTTCTGTAAAAAAATTTCTTGTTATCTATAAAAAAAAAATTTCTTTAGAAAATTCTCTAGTAATCGGTAGCAAAAAATTTTCTATAGAAAATTATGTAGTTATCGATAACTAAAGATTTTCTATAGAAAATTCTCTTGTTATCGATAACAAAAATTTTTTATAGAATATTATCTAGTTATCGGTAACAAAAAAATTTCTATATAAAATTCTGTAGTTATCGACAGCAAAAAAATTTCTAGAGAAAATTCTGCAGTTATCGATAACAAAATAAATGTCTGTAAAAAATTCTCTTGTTATCGATAACCAAAAATTTTCTGTAAAAAAAAACTCTTGTTATCGATAACAAAAAATTTTCTTTAGAAAATTTTCTAGTTATCGATAGCAACAAATTTTCTATAGAAAATTGTGTAGTTATCGATAGCAAAAGATTTTCTATAGAAAATTCTCTTGTTATCGATAACAAAAAATTAAGTTAACGATAACAAAACATTGTATATAGAAAATTCTGTAGTTATCGATAACAGTAAATATTTTATAGAAAATTCTCAACTTATCGGTAACATACTCAATAGAAACTCCCATAGTTATCGATAACGAAAAATTGTCTATAGAAAACTCACTAGCTATAGATAAAAAAATTGTCTATTAAAAAATTATGAAGTTATCGATAGCAAAAAATTTTCTGCAGAAAGTTTTGTTGTTATCGACAACAAAAGATTTGGCATAGAAATGTCTCCAATAAACGATAATAAAAAATTTTCTAAAGAAAATTCTGTAGTTATCGATAACAGATAATCTCTTATAGAATATTCTCTAGTTATTGATAATAGTAAATACTCAATAGAAAATTCCATATTTCTATAGAAAATTCTCTAGCTATCGATAACAAAAATATGCTATAAAAAAATTGTCTAGTTATCGATAGCAAAAAATTGACAATAGAAAATTATTTAGTTATCAATAACAACAAACTTTCTCTAAAAATTCTCTAATTATCGATAACAAAAAAAAAATCTTTAGAAAATTCTCTAGTATCGATAACAAAAAGTGTTCTATACAAAATTTTGTAGTAATCGATAACAAAAAAATACCTATAGAAAATTCCAAAATTATCTATAACAAAACATTTTTATAAAAAATTCTGTAGTTATCGATAGGAAAAAATTGTCTATAGAAAATTTTATAGTTATCGATAACAAAAAATTTTCTATAGAAAGTTCTGTAGTTATCGATAACAAACAATTGTGTATTGAAAATTCTGTAAATATCAGGAACAAAAAATTTTCTATAAAAAATTCTGCAGTTATCGATAACAAAAGATTTTCCATAAAAATTTCTCCAGTTTACGACAACAAAAAAAATTTTCTATAGAAAATTTTGTAGTTATCGATAACAGAAAATCTTTTAAAGAAAATTCTCAACTTATTGATTACAGAAAATATTCAACAGAAACTTGCATAGTTATCGATAACAAAAACTTTTCTATAGAAAACTATCTTGCTATCGATAAAAAAAATCTATAAAAAATTCTCTACACCCAAAAAAAAACGTGGGTATTCAATACTAAAAATTTAACTAATTTTAGTCCAAAAGGACCTAGTGCAGAAATTGGTAACCAATACTAAAATTTTTAGCTAATATTAGTCAAAATCAGTAAAAATTACTAATGTTAGTACTTTGAAGATACTAAAATTAGTAACCAATTAGTAGATTTTGCTACAATATCACTTACTAAACCTTTTACTGTAGAATTATTTTGAGTGTAGTTATCGATAGCAAAAAATTGTCTATAGAAAACTATGTAAATTTTCTATAGAAAATTATGTAAATTTCCTATAGAAAATTTCTAGTTAGCGATAATAAAAATTTGTTTATAGAATATTCTTTAGTTATAGATAAGTAACAACGTTCTATAAAATTTTCTTTAGTTAGCGATAACAACAAGTTCTCTAGTTATCGATAACAAAAAATTTTCTATAGAAAATTTTGTGGTTATCGATTACAAAAAATTTCTATAGAAAGTTCTGTATTTATAAATAACAAAAAGAAAACCTATAGAAAATTCTGTAGTTATAGAACACAAAAAAAAAAATTCTATAAAAAATTCTGTAGTTATCGATAAAAACAAATTTTCTATAGAAAATTCTGTGGTTATCGATAGCAAACCAATTTCTGCAGTTATCGATAACAAAATGAATGTCACCAGTCGATAACCAACAATTTTCTAAAGAAAACTCTCTAGCCATCGATCACAAAACAATTTCTAAAGAACATTTTCCTATTATCGATAAAAAAATTATAGAAAATTCTCTAGTTATCGATAACAAAAAATTTCTATAGAATATTGTCAAAATTGAAAAACAAATAATGTTTTATAGAAAGTTTTTTAGTTATAGATAACAAAAAATGTTCTATAGAAAATTTTTTAGTTATCGATTACAAAAAAAATTCCATAGAAATATATATTTATATATTTAGTTACCGATAACAAAAAGTTTTACGGAAAATTTTCTAGTTATCGAAAATAAAAATATTCCTAAGAAAATTCTTTAGTTATCGATAACAAAAATAAAATTCTATAAAAAATTCTGTAGTTGTCGCATGCAAGACGTTCTCTAAAGAAAATTCTCTAGGTATCGATAACAAAAAATGTTATATAGAATACTCTATAGTTATATATATATATTAGGGTGGCAGCTATTTTGCAAAACTTCGAATTTGAAGGAGTGCACCCCTAATTTTTATTACATTTGGTCTAAAAATGCTATGCTAAAAATTTCAGCCAAATCGGACAACGTTAACACGAGGCTCATCGAGGTCAAAGGTCAAAAAATAGCCATATTTTGATTAAAAACATAAAATAAATGGTGTTGTTTTTTGAATATATTGTTAAAAAGTGGTACACGAGTTGTTTTTAGTATAAGAAGATAAATTAAAAATTTTTGGGTTTTCAAAAATTAACCCTTGTAAGTCTTTCGGGGTCAAAATGACCCAATTTTCACAAAATGACCCCTAAAACATGAAAATCATCCCCAATTTTCTAAATTTATTGAAAAATACCAATGTAAACCCATATTTATATTCTATTCTATCATAAATACTCAGATATGAAATACTGTCTTTCTAGGATGGCACTCACCCGTTTCACGGTAAGGCCAAAAATATGCATTTTATTTGGCGTGGTTCTCAAAACTGATATTTTGGTTTTTTCAAAATTTTCTTAAACAAAATTAGGAAAAATGCTGAAAAAAACACAGAATCTTATAAAATATATGTTAACATATAAAAAAAAAATTTTTGGGGGATATCCCTCGGATAGTTTGGCGGGGGCATCGATTTAAACTCAGCGGATTTCGAGGAAAATGCCTTTTTTGCCCACAATTTATTCAATATGGAAAAAATTTGGTAAATATTTTAAAATTTGACAAAGTCAGGGCCATTAATTATTAAAAACTATGTTAGACATTAACCCTCAACGTTTTAGGAAAATGGAATAATATTAACCCGGTTTTTATTCGGGTCAAAGGTCAAATTTAGGGATATTTAGATTTTTTTTAGAAAAAGGCATCTAAATATGAAATTTTTATTGCGATTTTTTATAAAACTTGGTATAATTATTGTACGAGCTCAGAAATATAATTATTTAATTTTTTTAAAATTAACCCATAAATGAACATGGGGTCAAAATGGCCCAGCACATTAAAATTTCTTTATATAGATTTTTATATTTTCTTTCGATTTTTATAAAACTTGTTATGATTATGTGCGAGGTCAGAAAATAAATTATTTAATTTTTTAATTAACCCATAAATGAACATGGGGTCAAAATGGCCCAGCAAGTTAAAAATTCTTAATATATATTTTTTTATTTTTTCTATTTCTATAAAACTTGTTATAATTTTTATGCGACGTCTGAAAAAATAATTATTTGATTTTCGTAAATTAACCCATAAACGAACAAGGGGTCAAAATGACCCAGCACGAAAAATTCTTAATATATATTTTTTTTATTTCTATAAAACTTGGTATAAACATTGTGCAAGGTCAGAAAACTAATTATTTGATTTTTTTAATTAACCCATAAATGAACATGGGGGCACGTTAAAAATGCTTAATGATTTTTTTTTTTCGATTTCGATAAAACTTGGTATAACCGTTGTTCGAGGTCAGATATTTTTTTTAATTAACTCATAAATGAACAATGAAAATCAAATAATTATTTTTTCAGACGTTGCATAAAAATAATAACAAGTTTTATAGAAATAGAAAAAAAAATAAAAAAAAATATATTAAGAATTTTTAACGTGCTGGGCCATTTTGACCCCATGTTCATTTATGGGTTAATTAAAAAATCAAATAATTTATTTTCTGACCTCGCACATAATCATAACAAGTTTTATAAAAATCGAAAGAAAATATAAAAATCTATATAAAGAAATTTTAATATGCTGGGCCATTTTGACCCCATGTTCATTTATGGGTTAATTTTAAAAAAATTAAATAATTATTTTTCTGAGCTTGTACAATAATTATACCAAGTTTTATAAAAAATCGCAATAAAAATTTCATATTTAGATGCCTTTTTCTAAAAAAAATCCAAATATCCCTAAATTTGACATTTGACCCGAATAAAAACCGGGTTAATAATAATTTATTTTCCTAAAACGTTAAGGGTTAATGTCTAACATAGTTTTTAATAATTAATGGCCAGGACTTTGTCAAATTTAAAAAATTTTTTCCATATTGAATAAATTGTGGGCAAAAAAGGCATTTTCCTCGAAATCCGCTGAGTTTAAATCGATGCCCCCGCCAAACTATCCGAGGGATATCCTCCACAATTTTTTTTTTTATATGTTAACATATATTTTATAAGATTCTGTGGTTTTTTCAGCATTTTTCCTAATTTTGTTTAAGAAAATTTTGAAAAAACCAAAATATCAGTTTTGAGAATCACGCCAAATAAAATGCATATTTTTGGCCTTACCGTGAAACGGGTGAATGCCATCCTAGAAAGACAGTATTTCATATCTGAATATTTATGATAGAATAGAATATAAATATGGGTTTACATTGGTTTATTTCAATAAATTTAGGCTGATTGGGGCTGATTTTCGTGTTTTAAGGGTCATTTTGTGAAAATTGGGTCATTTTGACCCCGAAAGAGTTACAAGGGTTAATTTTTGAAAACCCAAAAATTTTTAGTTTATCTTCTTATACTAAAAACAACTCGTGTACCACTTTTTAACAATATATTCAAAAAACATCACCATTTATTTAATGTTTTTAATCAAAATATGGCTATTTTTTGACCTTTGACCTTTGACCTCGATGAGCCTCGTGTTAACGTTGTCCGATTTGGCTGAAATTTTTAGCATAGCATTTTTAGACCAAATGTAATAAAAATTAGGGGTGCACTCCTTGAAATTCGAAGTTTTGCAAAATAGCTGCCACCCTAATATATATATTAGGGCGGAGTGATTTTTTTCGAAAAAATCGTCTAGCATATTTGGATTCTGCATAAAATTTTAAGAAAAAATGCCGAACAAACCATGTCTCAAAAAACAATTTTGACCCCCCCCCAATTTTCAAAAATAGTTTTGCACGATAAACGAATTTTTTAGCCGGGCTTATTATTTGGAATATATTGTTTTACTAATAAATTTTGCTTTTATTTTGTATTAAGAGGTGTACCTGGTATTTTTGGGTACGGGGAATCCATATTTGATATTTATTTTGCTCTAAACCGCCGCTAGAGGGCGCTAAAAAACAAAAATCTGGACTTGGGTCTTCAGTTTTTTTTTTTATTTTGAAGCCAAATACTCTATGGAGTCATTTAGACATTCCCATTTACAGTTTAATTAAATTCCAAAAACTCGCGATTTTATTCGCGATTTCAATTTTTTTAAAATCCACAAAAAATCAAAAAAGTGGTGAACTACACCATTCTTTTTTTGCCACAATTTTTTAGAACTTTTTCGTTTAAAGTAGAGGATTTTAGCTTTCAATTTCAATTTTGATTATCAAAATCCGATGTTTACTTAAGGAGTTATAGATCTTCAAAGTACATCGATAAACGATTTGAAAATCCTAAAATCATTTATTACCAAAATTTAAAAAAAAAAATTCTTTTTATATGGGCATAATTTAAAAAAAATATTAAAAATAAAAGACTTTTGTGTCCTATTAAAATGATGATTGATTTTTTTAAATGTCATACTTTCATAATAAGGTAATTAAAAAAAATCAAAATAGGTGAAAGTTGACGAAAATGCACTAAAAAATGCATTTGCATTTTAAATGCATTTTTTTAATAACACATTATTTTTTAACTTTCAAGTTTAATGTAGAGGACTTAAGCTTTTAATTTCAATTTTGACTTTAAATATCGGATATTTACTTAAGAATTTATCGCTCATTAAACTACACTACTTTTTCATATTTTGTGATTTTTAAAAAATAAAAATCGCGAATAAAATCGCGAGATTTTGGAATTTAATAAAACTGTAAATGGGAATGTCTTAATGGCTGCATAGTGTATCTATGCACACAATCTAAAGATCCCAGGTCAAAAAATACCCTTTTTCTCGTGATGATTAATGGAAAAGGCGTATATCGTACAAAACTATTTTTGAAAATTGGGGGGGTCAAAACTGATTTTTGAGACATGGTTTGTTCGGCATTTTTTCTAAGAATTTTATGAAGAATCCAAATATCCTAAACGATTTTGTCAAAAATTTTGCTCCGAACAATTCACTCCGCTCTAATATATATATCGATAACAGAAAAATTTCTTGTTATCGATATATATTTAACAGAAAGTTTTCTAAAAATAAATCTAGTTATCGATATCACGATCGTTCTCAATATATCAACAATAAAATTTTTTCTATAAAAAATTTTAAAGTTTCGATATATCGACAGCAGAAATATACGTTAGTATCGATATGTTGATAAACAAAATTCTAAGAAACTTTCCTGCTTCTCAATTATTTTTATTCTTTCCCCATTGTGATTTTTATTTAATTTTCTTGCTTTTTACCCGTTAAGATCACTTGGAAATTTTCACTAATATGCTACACAGAAAATTGATTAATTATAGTGTTTCGGCAGCAGTCACTACATCCTCATACTGAGTTTCTCTGCGTTTTTTTTTGCTGTCTTTTGGTTAGTCATGAGGTTATTATTAGCCATACTGGTAATATGAATAGCAACAACAAACGGCAGCTATAACACATGTCGATACATTAAGGACATAAAATTTCTTATACAGTGGGGATTTCACATTATTTCAGTTTTTTTCATTTTGGAGGAAGTCCCCATAAAATAACCATAAACAATGTAAAAACAACGTGTCGACTCTATAAATTATAAACTTAAGAGTTAAGCATTGTAGTTTTTTTAATATTTATTATTAATAATATACGAAAAAAAATCAACGGATCTTCTGTTATTCTTACTGGGAAACCCTACAGGTGATTGGAGGTATATAAGGTTATACTAAAAGAATGACGCTTTGTGATTAAATCTTGCTTTAAAGCATTATTCCTAAGACGATAATGGGGATGAAGACTTAGAGCTTTTTGTTCATAGTTCGTGAATTGGAAAGTTAACAATTTTTGAAGTTAAATGTTGAATCTATTAATATGAATTATTCGAAATTTTAAAGATGAAGAATTTAGAGAAAAACATAGAGGCGATTTATCTCTCGAAAGAAACTGAAAATTTTTTTTCAGTTACATAGTGGAAACTTCGAAAAAATGTCGACATTTTGTTTAAAAAAATTTTGGAAATCTTTGCTTTTTAGGAACTGTATTTAAAATTCGGTTTCCATCCACTTTTATATTATTACTTACTTTATCTTATTTATGTTGTCATAATCAAAACATCCAGTAGAGGTTGACCGCAATTGATTTAAGTTACCCATAAACATTTTTTTATATCAACATAATATACTCGTAGTCAATTTTTTTGTATAAATTCTTAACACAGAGGATACAATAATGTTGTGTTATATCATGGAAATTATAAATTTATTTCTGGTATTTTTTTGAACAAAAAAAATAAAATATTAAAATTTTTACTGACAAAATGCTGCCTGACTTACTTAAATACGGCATTGTCTGGTCTGGGAGTAAAGCGTGAAATCGTTTTAATGGTGGAAAACCTACTTGCCAATAGACGTATAACGTCTGAATTGGGAGCGTCCGTCATATCTCGATTTGTCAATAGGGGCACACCACAAGGAGGTGTTCTTTCGCCGCTTCTTTGGAACCTGGCACTGAATTCAATGCTACTATCTCTAGAAGCACGTGGTTGTCATGTTATCGCATATGCTGACGATGTCGCGATAGCGGTAAAGGGGAAGCATCTGCCAACATTGCGGGACATTCTTCAGGGTTCTCTGAAAGATCTGTCTAAATGGGCAAGAGACTGTGGCCTAGGAGTTAATCCTAGTAAAACAGAGCTTGTTTTGTTTACAAGGAAAAATAAGATTCCTGCTTTTGATCCTATTTCTCTGGACGGTACTGAAATCACCTTCTCAGATGGAGCCAAGTATCTTGGAGTATTTCTAGATAGGAAGCTGAATTTCAGGCGTAATATTGAGGAACGGGTGAGAAAAGCAACGATTGCTTTGTATTCCTGTAAAAGGGCCATTGGAAAACGATGGGGTTTTAGCCCTCAAGTCGTTCATTGGATCTATACAGCAGTGGTGCGTCCAATTTTGCTGTATGGAATCATTGTCTGGTGGCCTGCTTTGGAAACAAAAGCGAACTTTGTCTTTATCACGAAGGTACAGAGAATGGCGTCAATGTGCATCACTGGTGCTCTTCGTACTACACCTACGGCTGCATTAGAAATCCTCCTTCACCTGATACCCTTGGACATATTGGGTAGGCAGTATGCGGCTGCATCGGCAATTCGACTTAATAGCACGCTGCAATGGAGGAGCAGTGATTGTGGCCATAGCGCAATCTTGAAAAAGATAACAATACCACAAAATGTGGACTGTGCTCCCTCTTTGAGCCTCTTTGAGCGCCACTTTACCACTATGATACCATCCAGGGAGTCTTGGATGGGGGATACTCCGGGTAGTGGAGCTACCATAAATTTTTACACAGATGGATCGAGGCTGCACGAACAAGTGGGCTTTGGAGTCTATTCGGAAGAGCTTGGGTTGAGCCTGGCTCGTAGATTGCCAGATCATTGCAGTGTTTACCAGGCAGAGATGCTGGCAATAAAAGAAGTGGCTGACTGGTTGAACTGCAATGTCTTGTCTACAACCGCAGTCAACATCTATACTGACAGTCAAGCCGCGGTCAAGTCCCTGGATTCAATGTTTCTGAAAACAAGATCTGCCCTTAACTGCCGCACGTCTTTAAATGAGATGGCCAAGCAGTTTAACATACGACTCATATGGGTCCCAGGGCACAGAGACATTCCAGGGAATTGCAAAGCCGATGAGCTTGCAAGACTAGGAACTACCTTACAGGTTCCAACAGAATTGGAATGTGTTGGTACGCCTCTAGAAACTTGCAAGCAAAACCTACGGCTTTGTTCTGCGACGGAGACTAATCAAAGATGGGCAAATGGATGGACGTGTGAGACAACACGACTGATTTGGCCTTCTCTTAATCAGGGGCGCACAAGTGAGCTGATATCGCTTCCAAGAGGAGAGATTTCAACGGTGGTTTCTATAATTACCGGACACTGTCTTATAGGGAAGCACGCAGAGCGGTTAAATGTGCCGTCGAATGACTTTTGCCGAAGTTGCATGGATGAAGAGGAGTTGGAAACTATCGAACACTTTATTTGCCATTGCCCGGCACTTTCTGGTCAGCGACTTGCTTCACTGGGATCTAGGGAGCTGTACGATCTTTCAGATTTGTCGGATGTCAAAATTCAACATCTAAGGAGTTTCATAAGAAGCTCAAACTGGTTTAACGACAGGGACTAGTAGGGAAACCTATTACGATCCCGTGGTATCACAATGGACCTCAGAGTCTACGTGTGTTGACGTAAAACGTCAGCAGCCACTTACAACCTAACCTACTAACCTAACCTACTTAAATACGGCAACATGTTGATTGGTGTCCCTGCCCTTTGGCTTAAATAATATTCCACAACATTATATGCGGTTTTTTTGGTAAAGAATAAAAACAAGTAAAATATTGTGGTTTAAACCTTAAGGGTCTTGTTTTGCATAAATTTGATAATTTTTTTTTTTTTAAATTTCTTCATGAAATTTATTAAAAAAAAAGTATAATCACACATAAAATTATTAAGTAATTTTCTTGTTACCGTTAAAGTATAGAGAAGAATAAGAGGGGAGAGTACGAAAAAAGTGCAGGCTCTTTAAAGCAAAATATTTACATTATCTTATTAAACAAGTTTGTTGTCTAAGTCTTTTGTTTTTTAGCTGCATAAATTTATTGCAATTAATGAAATTTCTTTATAAACATGATTTTTTTTGGTTGTTGTGATAATTAAAGTCAAAAATAATTAAATTTAACTTGATGGTTTTTCTTTTTTACTTTATTGGATAAGATAGTGCATATTTCATATTTTCAGAGCTGTTTTATACCCAATGTGCAATTTTGTAAGTGCTAATAAATTGTGACTCTTAAGGACTCAAAAAATTTTTTTTTTTTGTTTTTTAAATAATCCAAAAAAAATCTAATATCGAGGGCATATACTCAAAACCCTTTATCTACAAAAAACACAATTTTTCAGGAGAGCGAAAAAACTGATTTTTCGCGTATTAATTGAGTTATACAAATTTCGTTATCCTACAATATTTTTTTAATCTCACATATAATTGGTTTTTACAATTTTTCAGAATTATTTAGATTTTGTGATTTATTTAAGATAACGGGTAATAACACTAGTTTACAGAGATTTTGACCTAAGACATTTCAAATTTGTTTTTTATGTTAAATCTTGCGCTGAATCCAAAAATTGAAGTCCTAAGGTTCAAAAATATAACAGTTTTCGTGATATTGTTAACTTTCCAAATTTTAAACTTTTTAAAAAAGTGGTTTTGCTTCAATAAAACAAGTCAGAAAGTCATAGTCGGTCAAGACCGACCATATGATACCCTACACCAGTGTTTTTCGGAAAAAGGGTCCCAAGTCCAAACAGGGACCGATTGGATCTATCTTTTGTTAGATTCGTATTTAGTGTAGAAAACACACACAGATCAAATTTTAGTGGAATTGGTTTATTTTTTTGCCAATAGACCGATTTAAATGAATATCGGTCGAAATTTTTATATGGGGGACTAAGTCCAAAAATGGTCCAATTATATTCCGATTTGATTAGGTTATTAAATTACACGTTTAACACCTAAAAAGAAATTTTTTATTAAATATTTCCATTTTTATGAGTTTTGAGAAAATTATTGAATATCGGGAGGGTGGTTTGTATGGGGACTACAAGAAGGGCTGACCCGATTCCTTTGAAATTTGTAATGACGGTCCGTGCATACAAAATTGGATTATCTGTTAAATTTCAATAGGATTCGTCCTTGGGCCAAAAGATGCTTTAGTTTCAAATCAAGTCAATTGATTTAAAATTGCGATCTGTATCATGCTTAAACCGATAGATGGACAGACGGGTGGACAGACGGACGGACATAGATAAATCGACCAAAAAAGTAATTCTGAGTCGATCGGTATACTTGAAGCTAGGTCTAGGACCAATATTTTGGGTATTTACAAATATCAGCACAAACTCATTTTACCCTGTACCACAGAGTGGTGTACATATTTCCGGACCAAAGCGGTTTGTCATAAATCATTTTTTATCTGATTATCTGATTTGGGAAAAAGTTCTACCTTCGTCCTAAAATATTCTTAACATTTCTATATTTTGGTTGGTATTATGGAGGGTTTGGTGAAAAAACTTTTTTTTAATACATATCAGGAAATATCAATAATTCAAAAATTCTGCATAACTTTGCAAAATTTTAATTCAAGTGCATTCAACAATTGCAAAAAAAACCAACAACGTGTTTTTAACGTTACAAACAGGCTTGGTGTCCATTATGGTCGAAAAGATGGTAATAATTACAAAATAAATTTTAAATAAGAAATTCTACGATAAGAGACCCTTTAACGAGTTTTAATAAATGCATATGGATGCAGTAGAGTCATCAGTCAAATATTTTTAAATAATTTTATTACAATTTTAGTACAAGATATTGGTATACTGGCGCGGATCCTCGAGGGGAGGCACAAAAGAAATTCGCCCTAACGCCCCAAACCGAGTTCGAAAAAAAGGAAAATGAAAAAAAGGAAAAAAAAGAAAGGAAAAGAAAAGTAATGTTAAAACTGTTAAAAACGGAAATAATCTGAGAATTTTTTTCTATGACAAATGTCTAAGAACTTTTTCTAAAGGAAAAATGTTTTGGAATGTTAGAATTTTACTATATGACAAACTAAGAAAACATCGATTCTGTTTTCTACTGCATCTCGATCTGAATATACAGTGTAGGAAACTAAAGCACGGGACCGGGTCCAGAAGTAGCCCTTATTTTCACCTTCGGTTAGCAGAAAAATCTATAGAGAAACAGATAAACAGAAATCTATAGTATAAAGGGGGTGTCATTTTACGCATTCTTATCGAATCGTGGCTTTTAATGTAGCTTAAGTTCCAAGTTGCGTCCTCGGTAAGTACTATCTATGCTGCAAATTTCAATAAAATCAGTTTAGCCGTTTTTGTGCGATTGTGGAAGAGGAAGAAATAAATTTTATTAAATAAAAAAAGGGAGTGGCATTTTTACCCCTTTTCCGAATTGCGCTCTAACATGAACTATAGTTCTAGCTCGGTTAGTACTATCAGTAGTAAAAGATAAAATAACGTTGGAAACTTACGCTTCTTTGTCGAATCGTGTTCTTATATGTCCTGTAGTTCCACCCTCTTTTAGCACTATCTGTGCAGGAAATTTCATTAGGATCGCTTAGTCGTTTTTGCTTGATTGCGGAAGTGGCAGGAATATATTTTTTTTTTGTTTGTTTGACCAACGCTCAGGGGATGTCCCCTATAAATGAAATTCATTGTGTTTTCGCGCCTTTTTACAATAAAAATCTTATATGGCCTACATATGCAATTGATTAGCACTATCCTGATTAAAACGCCAAGAGAATAGGTTCAACTGTTTTGCGTAATTGCGATCGTTGAGTACTATCAGTGGTACTATCTGTACTAAAAATTAAATTTAAATCGTTACAGCCGTTTTTGCATTATTGCAAAGCACGCAGAAATATTTTCAATTAAATACAAAGGGGGGCGGCATTATACACCCCTTTGTCCAATAACGCTTTAATTTGGCACATAGTTAGTAATTGCTTAGTACAATATTTGGTTTAAATTTCATCAAAATCGGTTTATTCCTTTTTTACATACAGATGTCAAAAATTGTGCAATGTAAATATTCGATTTTGCCACGCCCCTCCGCCAACAGACAGAGAACAAATAAACCTGACCGCACAATGTTACTCCCAAGGCTATTTGAAATATTCCGTAAAGATTTCATCAAGATCGGTCCAGACGTTTTCGCGTCCATAAGAAACATACATACAGCCGTTTTTGCATTATTGCAAAGAATGCTGAAATATTTTCAATTCAATACAAGGGGGCGTGGCATTTAACGCCTCTTTGTCCAATGACCCTCTAATTTGGCACACATGTAGGTAGAACTTGGACAGTACTATATTTGGTTTAAATTTCATTAAAATCGGACCATCCGATTTTGTTATATATAGATGTCATTAGTGGTGGAATGTAAAAATTTGATTTTGCCACGCCCCTCCGCCCACCGACAGAAAATCAAAAATCTGACCGCACATTGTTAAGGCTATTCTGAATATTCCCTGAAAATTTCATCAAGATCGGTCCAGCCGTTTTCTAGTCCATACGGAACATACATACATACCCACATACATACACACATCCATTTTTATATATCGTGAACCTATATTCAAAATATGCCAACTCAAATTTGACCAAAATGAGTTTTCGATGGCAAATAGCTCCCCTATGTAATACCTATCTGTCATAAAAATTTCAGAGCAAAAAATTAAATTGTTGTCGTTTTACATCCATTTTTGTTATTCTGCTAACTCAAAGTACATATTTTTTTGGTGAAAATAAATGCCAACTTCCATTGTAAATTTCAAAAAATTTTTCAAAAATTTAAAAAAAAAAAAATTAGATCACATATCTTATTGCATTTGCCATGCTGAACACGAATCTTGTAAAGATTTTGATATCTAATGACTGGTTCTCGAGATATTGCCATTTTAAAAATATCGGTAAATAGTGTTTGCAAAAAAAAAAAATTGCTTATATTTGTGTAACTTTCAAACTATTTATCAGATTGAAATATTATGCGTGGGGCAAATAATGTCAATGACATAAGCTCTCAAAATAGCTAGTTCGGAGTGACCCTGTTACAATACAGCGTGAGTTACAGAGACCCAAAGTTGACCACCCTGAGATTAAAAGGCTTTCGGAGCTACCCAGTTGGAAAATGTGTCACTGAGGAAATTTCCACAGTGATTCCTTGAGGAAATGTCTTCAGGTTCTGACAAATCATAGGTAATCCTTGATGACATGTCCTAACATTGTCAGCACTGAATGTTTGCTTTAAGAGTGTGGACAATTCCTCTAAGACGTCTAAAAGGAAATGTCTTCAGAATAGCAGTATATTTAATTAGAATTAAAAATCTGGGTAACTCTTCAATTTCCAAAGAAAAAGATGGCAATATTATCAATTTATTTAAAATAAAATCAAAATCTAATAAGTAAAATAAAAGTAATAAATAGACAAACAATTTTCAAAATAAAGTTTGGAGCAAGTAGTTAGGTGTGGGAATAATTAACTGGAGGTTCCAGGTTCAAATCCAGTTGGGACTAAAAAAAGCGAAAAGTTTTTTCTAAATATGAGAAAGATAATTTATAAAGGAAAATGGATAAAATTAAAAACTAAAGGAAATACGAAAATTTTTTGTATTTTCGCATGACCTACGTCAGACATTTCCCCAAAGAAGTCTTAGGTGACATATCCCCAGAAGGTCAGCCCTGACCACTGCTGACTTTGAGTGAGGACATTTTGAAAATTTGTATGAAACTGTCCTCAACCCAGTACATAGAGATGTCTTGTGTATGTCAGCAGTGACTCTGACATGTCACCGCTCCGTCACTGAGGATGACTCGAGGACGTTGCCAACTGGGTAGTAACTTTTAAAAATATGCAAAGATTTTTAATTTTTTTTTTCCAGTTTTTGCAATTACCGTACTAAGGATAACAAAAACACAAAAAAAAAAAAATATAAAAATTTTTCAAAAAAATGTATTTTTATTTTCCGACAAAATATGCCAACTCTAAAAAAATATTTGTTTTTTGATACAGTAATAAATGCCAACTCTGAAAAATACGCAAACAAGTGCAAAATATAAAATTTTTGGCATATGTAAAAATTATTTAGAATATTTAAACCATCTTATGGAAGGTACATTGTTTTTTGTTACAATAATATGCGAAATAATTAGTTTTTTAGCTCTCCTGAACAGTAAGCTTTTTCGAGTTGGCATTTATTGAATATAGTTCGACGATACGTAGAAATAGAAAATTTTTCTATACAAGGTTAGGTTAGGTTAGGTTAGGGTGGCGGTGCCAGATGGGCACTCCGCATAGACCAATTGGTCCATAGCGATACCACAAAACTTTTTCCGCTTATCGATGTAAACTAAATACATTGACCTTCATTGCGAATTGTTTCAAGCTTTCAGGTCTATCCTCGTAATTTCCTCCAAAGTCTCGAACTGTGAACTTCCTATAATTGATAGTCGAGTTCGTGCCAAAGCCGGGCAGTGACACAGGATGTGTTCAATGGTCTCTTCGACGTCTGGTTTCTCGCACCTTTTACAGTTTGCGTCCGTAATAAGATTCATGTTCTTGGCATGTTTTCCGACAAGACAGTGTCCCGTTATTAAACCTGTCAACATACGACATTCTATTCTCGTAAGTATATTAAGAATTTAGTTCTTCCTAAATCATAGCGTGGCCATAAAATTCTGCTTATACGACTTGTCCCAAGTTCCTTCCATCTTCGATTTGCTTTGGCGACAGTTAGGGTATTTCGTTTTAGTTTGAAATGCTGGAGTGGCGGTGAAAGCATTATGGTGGTACCTATGCCATCTGCTCCAAGTTTCGCGAGTTCATCTGCTTTCTCGTTTCCTTCTATTCCTTCGTGCCCTGGTACCCATAATAAGGTAACTTCATTATTTAAGCAAAGTTGTTTTAAATTCTCGTAACACTTTAAAACCGTTTTCGATTTAATTTGGTAGCTCAAGAGTGCCTTTAGAGCAGCTTGACTATCCACGTAGAAATTAAGGGTGGCACCTTTTTCCTTTGCCATATATTCCACAGCTTTTGATATAGCAGCTATCTCAGCCTGAAAGATACTCGAGTCCACGGGTAATTTAAAAGATAAGTGTTGGTCAAGTTCCAGTATCGTGAAACCAGCTCCAACACCATGCGATTGCTTCGATCCATCAGTAAAGATATTTATTGAGTTCGCAGGAGGGCCCTGCCAGGTCGACCAGAATTCTCGATCCGGAAATCTAACTTCATATTTCCGGTCGAAAAATAGTTTGGGCACTGTGTAGTCAGAGTCAATACGGTCCATATTAGCAATGTTACTGTGTCCAAAGTTGCGATACTTGAACCAATTTGACTCTTTGAGTCTGAGGCAAGCTTTGTAAGCCTCGCCCTTAGCAAAGAGATCAATATATATACAAAAAATTTGTTAATAATTTTTATAGAAAAATTTAAAAATTTTTCTTTTGAAACAAACGAGAATTTTTTTATTGCAATAATATGCGATTGATTTTTTTCTATAGCAAAATCCTTAGAACTTTTCTATAGAAAATATAAGAGAATTTTTCTTTAGGAGAAAAATTTTAATAAAAATTTAAAAAAAAACAAGTGAGAGTGTTAAATTCGGCTGTGCCGAATCTTTGATACCCTCCAACTTATGAAAAAATTAAAAAAAAAAAATTGCAGGGGCGTTTTTTTTTTGGGGGGGGTCAGTTGGGGTCATTGGGGGACACATAAACCCATGCGGTAAATGTTTAAAAATTCATTTATTATGCTTTTGGAGCTTAAGTAATACAATTTTATCATTATTTAAAAACATTTTTAATATCCACGCCCACAAAAGGGGGCGGGCAAAAAAAAAACGATTTTTTTTATTTCCTGGGTCCAAGTGCAGGACCTTGAACTTTTTCTGACATCAAATTTTTTCATTTGCTCAACAAAAATACAAAAAAACCTGTGAAAATATGGCGTTTTTCAGAGGTTCGTTAAGTTCTTCAAGGGGGAACTTTTTTCCCCCTGGTCCGATTTTGCCCATTTACGAACTTAAACTGCCTAGGACCAAAACACATTTTCCTGCCAAACTTGACGAGTCTATATCTTTTATTTTGGACTGCATCGTGTCTTATACAGACGGACGGACGGACATACGGACATTCTAGAAAAGTCTTATAATGGATCATAGATCAATAATATATATACTTTATGGGGTCCCCGATCGATATTTCGATGCGTTACAAACGGAATGACAAAGTGAGTATACCCCCATACTGTAGTTGGAGGGTATAAAAATACTAGCTATAAGAATCTTAAAATTTTTCTAAAAGAAAAAATCTCGGAATGTTAGAATTTTCTACATGAAAAAAGGCTCGGAATATTAAAATTTTTCTTTAGAAAAATGACGAAAAATTTTTCTAAACAAAAAGTTTAGGAATTTTTCTATAAGAAAAATTTGAGAAGTTTTTTTTTTTTAATTTTTCTATAGGAAAAATCTGATAACTTTTCTATAGGAAAAGTCTAAAATTTTTTTCAAGGATAAATCCGACAATTTTGCTATTGGATCAAAGATTTTTTTTTAAAATCTGAGAATTTTCTATAGGAAAAATCTTATAATTCTTCTTTCGAAAAAATCTGAGAAGAATTTTGGTAGTTTTGTGAAAATTTTTTTCTGGGAAAAATTTCCAAGAATCTTTAAATTTTTCTTTTTGTTGTTTTTTCTGTTTTTCTTTGTGAAAAATGCTTTTGTATCTTAGAATTTTTTATAAGAAATAAGTATCGGAATCGTTAAATTGTTTTCGAGCAAAAAAAAAATTTTTTCTTCATGGAAAATTTGAGAATTTTTCTATAAAAAAAATGTATTTGAATCTGAGACTTAGTCTATACGAAAAATTACACAGATTCTTTTATTTTTTTAAAGGAAATTTCTTTTTAAAAATTTCTCAGAATCGCTGACTTTTTAATAGGAAAAACTAAGACCTTTTTTTATAGAAAGAAAAACCTAGAAAAAATCTCACACTTTTTCGATAGGAAAAATTTGTGAGTTTTTATACAGAAAAAATGTTGTAGAAGCTAAGAATTTTTTTATAAGAAAAATGACTCAGAATCTGAGACTTTTTCAATAGAAAAAATTACTCAGAATCTGAGAAAATGTTTTAGAGTCTGAGATTTTTCTATTTGAGAAATGTCTCAGAATGAAAGACATTTTGAATACTGAGACTGTGAGACTTTTTCTACACTTAAAAAAAAAACCTTGTAAAATTCCTAGAAAAAGTCTCGTAATCTCATTTTACCAATATTTAAAAGTTTTCCTTGTTTTTTAACCAAAAATGTCTCAGACGCTGAAACCTTTTCCATAGGAAAAATGTCTTAGAATCTAAGACTGTTTTTTATAGAAAAAATGTCTTAGATTCTCAGACTTATGTAGAAACTTTTTAAGAATTTAAGACTTTTTCTAAGAAATTTGTCTCAAAAAACAATAATTTTTTATATAGCGAAATGTCCCAAAATCTAGCATTTACATTAAAGTCTCTTCTAATCTCCCGTAATTTTTATAGAAAATTTTTCATACTCTGAATATTTTGTTGTAGAATGAACTTTTTAGTATCTTAGACTATTTCTGTAGAAAAATAGTATAGAAATATATATTTCAGAACCTAAGAAGATTTCTATTGGGAAAAAGTCACTAAATTTGGAAATTTTCTACAAAATTTACTAAGTATATGAGAATTTTCTATTCAAGAGTGTATCAGATTCTGGAAATTTTTTTGTATCAAGAATTTTGTAAGTTCTAAAAATTTTTCTGTAACAAAATGCCAGAAAATGTCAGAACCTCAGAATTTTTCTATTGAGATCATGTCTCAGAATCATAAAGTTTCTCTTTAAGACAATGACTCAGAGAAATTTTAAAATCAGAAAACTTTTTTGAAATAAATTGTTCTAAGGTCTTTTTCTGCCAGAAAAATGCTTTAGAACCTGATCATTTCTTGAGGAGACAGTTTTAAAACTATTTAAAAATCATAATAAACAAACTTATGATTCAAATCCAACCTGCACAAAAATTTTTTGAGTATAAAAAAATCCCCCCCCCCCCTCCCAAGAGCTAGATCCGTGCCTGTTGGTATAAGATTGTTTTTTTAACTTTGTCTTGTATTATTTCAATTAGAACACTGCTGAATAAAATGTAAAGATTATTTGGGGAAGGAGGTTAATTTTATTAAAAATTTCAGAAAAAAATAGTAGAAAAGTTAAATTCCACTTATTGTTATTCGAATAAATGAATACCCTCCAAAATGCCCTTTTTAAGAGACAGTAAATGTTCTAACGTAAAGAAATTTATAATTTCGATTAGAAATGTTTTGTTTTAAGTAAAAAACTTTTTCAGTCATTAAAAAAAAAAAAAAATAGACTTTTTTTAGTGTAAAACTTTTTTGATTGTAATTTTTTTTTGTGAAAAAAATATTTTTGGTGGAATTGGTCCCTGGAATAGAGACCAAGGATAGATCCTGAGATAGGTCCTAGAATAAGTCCTACACTCAAAAGAAAAACTCTATCAAAAAATCTGTATAACGACTTTCAATTTGATTTAACAAACTTTCAGCAGATTTTTCTGCTAAAATTTATATTTTTACTAAAATCTCTGTCATTTAGTTTTACAAAATAACAACAATTTTACTGGGTTTTTACTGATTCTTTTTGCTGAATTTCAAAATATTTTTGGACATATTTTTCGCAGATTATTTTTTTATTGCACAGAAATAGTTTGCTGTCATTCTTTTTTTAAGAAAATTTTCTAAATTTTTTTTTTTGTTTTTTATTTTGTAATTTTACAGAAATAGTCCATTGTTTAAGAAAACTTTCTTAAGTTTTTTTTTCGAAGCGTTACTTTTTTTCGTATTTTATACAATTAAAATGATTGAGACTAATAATTGTCAAAACTTAAAAAAAAAATCAGTAATATTTAAATTAAAAAAAAAACTACTAAAGATTTTATAAAACCAAATTTTCTAAAAACAAAAATTTTACACTCTTTTAAAAGTTAAGATTGATAAGGTTTCTGCCAAATGAATACAACACGAATGATGGTGAATACGGGTTATTCAACACAAAGAAGAGTAATTCCGATATTTACTTTGTTCAAAAGTTTCATCTAAATGGCTAATTTTAATCTGACACACATTAAGTGTGTGGCAATCAAAGGAGTGCTGATGATGGAAGGGTGGCATCTCCCGAAAGCTGTCGACATCTCCACTTAGCCTGTGTTGTCACTTAATTTTTTTTTCCGATTTTCTCATTATAGAACAATTATTATTATTTTCAGAAATAGTTTGATATGGACTTAAACCGAACTAAATAAAAATTCAGTTATAAATTTAATAATTTATATTGAAAATTTAATTTATCAAACCATTTTATGTCTTTAGCTTTTTAATTATTCACTGGGTTATGGATTTAATTTGATTTTGATTGATTGCATATTACTTAAGGTGTAATGTATCCAGCAATTTGTTATAATTACACAAAAAAGGATCTCCTTTGGTTTTTATTATTTTGCTTTAACCTTGTTTTTTATTGTTCTTTTTGTAGTATAAGCCTTATTTCAACCTTGTTATATAATATTTAAGTTTTAAACTTGTTTTTTTAAGTTTTTTTTTTTTTATTGCGGAGACGTGTTGGAATAAAACTCTGATTTATTTTTGGCCAACATCAAGTTGTTGAAATGAAACCTTAAATTAAGAATGAATTAAATACAATTAAAAAGTAATTTAAGAAAATTTAAACACATAAAAATAACAAATAAAATTTAATAACTTTATAAACTTAGCAATAATATGTTATTATAAATAAGTATACATCAAATACCTTTTTGTTTTGTTGAAAAGATAAAAGACATTATTATAAAAATTACAGAAAAATGTGGTTAAGATTGCTATAAGACATTCCAAAAAAAAAAAAAAAAAAATCTTGGGAAAAGTTTCTTAGAATCAGAAGTTAAAAAAAAAAAAAAAATCTCAGCATCTGAAAAATTTTGTGTATAGAAAAATTTTAAGATTCGAGACGACGCACAGTGATTCGTTTCATTGGCAAAAATCAAAAAAAAAAGTATGTCTTCAATGTTGATGATTTTTTGTATTTTTACAGTTTAATAGTAAACTAAAAGAAATATGTACTTTTCTTATTTTTAAGAAGTCATATGTTGCCACAAGAGGGCGCTAAAGTATGGAAATTCAACGCTATTGTGTTAAAACCTAAAAATTGATTTTTATAGGTTTACTAAAATAATTATGAAAAATCGAATTTTAAAGAAATCAACAAACTTTTTTTGGCAAAAGTTACTTAAATATATTTGCTAAAAGTTGTATTTACAATTTTTTAGAATTTATCTTAAAACACATTTTTGTAAGGCTCTGAAATCTATATTTTTTCTACGGAATCCCCAAAAATTGACAAATTTTTATGGAATGCATAAAAAAAGTTCGTGAGTCAAAAAATTATTTTTTTCGCTTTTTCGATAGCTCGGACTATGGTATATAAGGGAAAACAATAAAAATAACTAAGTTTTTGTCTGAAGTTAGAAAAAAGTTAGGTTTTTTTTGTGTCTTTATTTAATTTTTTTCAAAAGCTGTATTATTCATGAAAAAAATATTAGAAAAAAAATCCAATATTAAGTATTTTTTCTTTACACATTGATATATTATATAGTATTCTGTAAAAATATAATAAAAAATCAGAAAAAAAATATGCAGTACGTGGGCCGTTTTGCTTTAAAAGTTATCTATGACTTTTACTAAAATCCCCAAAATCACCAAATTTTAATGGCCTTCATAAAAAAAGTTCGTGAATAAATTTTTTTTGTTTTTTATTTTCTTTGTAGCTTTAACTATGTTTTATAAGATCAAAAAATAAAAATAACTAAGTTTTTTTTTTTAAGTTGAAAAAAAAAATTTTTAAAAAATTTAAAATTGGATTATTTTTTTTTTATTATTATTTTTTTTATTTACTGTAAATAAATTTAAAAAATACATCAACATTTTAGTGTTTTCTTATATAAAGGGATTTATTGTATTATATACCATAAATTTATAGTAAAGAATTCGATGAAATAAGTATACAGTGGGCCATTTTGCTTTAAAACCAGTATTTGATTTTCGTTGGTATCCCAAATCAAAAACAAAAATTTTAGTGAGCTACATAAAAAAGTTCGTGCTTAAAAATTATTTTTTATTGATTTTTTTGACATCCAAGACTGTTTTTTATAAGATCAAATAATAAAAATAACTAAGTTTTTTAAAAATATTAAAAAAAAAAAAAAAAATTTTAAGTACCCAAAAAAAAAAAAAAAATTTTTTAAGTTTTTTGTTATTAAAGGGGTATATACTTAGAAATAAAGCAAGTATTAAACGTGTTTACTTAAAACTTATATTGAATAAACTTATTTTCGTAGTGCAATAGAAAATAAGTGTTGCGAATGTTTTGTTTTAGCAGTTTTTATGTATTTTTATATTTTTGACTATATTTAAAAAAAGGATATATTAACAGCTTTTTTGTAACCGCAAGCAACTCAACGAAATTTGGCACACTTATTAACGCCATTTGATCTAATCTATATTTAAAATTTGATAGCAATTAAAAGATTTTTAAAATAGTTACAGCGATTTCAAGAAAAAGGATATATGGCAGCCACGCGAGTCCTTGTTCAGATTAAAATACAAATGTTGTACACCGATAGTTATCTAAATTTCTAAGGCAATAACTAAGTTAAGTAATTTTATATCAAGTTTTGTGGCTAAAACTCCACTTTTAAATTTCAGGATATACGACAGGTACAAATGTCCTTCGATCGATTTGCTCAAAATTTTTATTTTTTTTTTTATTAATTAATTTTGTGCTTGCGTACCAAATTTGGAAAATCGTTGACAACTCTTTCTATTTTATTTTTGTGATTAAACTATACACGGTGCCCTGGATAGGATTTAAATAAAATGTTGGTGTTACTCCAATTTTTAAGTGGATTATGTTTTTAGAAGATAAAAGAAAGAAAATGTGCCAAAAAAGAAAAAAAAGTACTAGGCGCTTTTTTTTTGGCGGGCAAAAAGATGAATTTCAAAAAAACAAAAAAGAATTTATTCTTTCAAATGCATTAAAATTTGTATATGCGGATGTAAATTCATCACATATTTACTTATCAGTTAGATTTAGATATATATGTAACGTATTTTTCCTGATATGAGACTTAAAAGAATAATTTCACTATTAACTAAAACTAAATGAAATATGTCCTTGTAAATTAGTTTAAAATGTAAGTTCTTAAAAGTTTTCAGTGTACTACTCAGACGGACAGCAGAACACAAAGTTGCCTCAGTTTAGACCTTAGTGAGGCATATAATTTTAAAAGAATTAATACTTTTTTGTTAAAAATGTTTTTTCAAAACTAAGAAATATCAGAAAACGATAGTAAAAATCATTAAAAGTGTGTTTGCAATGCCTAGGAAAGAGTAAAATAAAGTAAATAGTTTAAAAAGAGATACAGAAAGTGGTTTGGACTATTTGTTTATTGCGAAACTTATGGATGGACTTAATATCCTTTTTTAATTTTGTTTATTTCGCCAAAAATCCTTTGTAAATTTTGTTTGTATTGTTGGGGTAACTTCCCCCCATCAAAATCTAGAAACAGGATCAATATTAAATGTTAAGTAACTGCTAGAGTTAAAACTTTCATTAAATTAAAGAAGAAATTTGATTTAGTCTCACTAAATAGTGAAATTATTCTTTTAAGTCTCATATCTGAAAAAATATGTCACATATATATTTAAATCTCACTGACAAGTGAATATGTGATGAATTTACATCTGTATAAAATTTTTTTAATGCATTTGAAAGAATAAATTCTTTTTTGTTTTTTTGAAATTCATCTTTTTGCCCGCCAAAAAAAAAGCGCCTAGTACTTTTTTTTTCTTTTTTGGCTCATTTTCTTTCTTTTATAGTCCAAAAACATAATCCGCTTAAAAATTTAAGTAACACTAAAACTTTATTTAAATCCTCTCCAGGGCACCGTGTATATTAACACTTTATTACAGTTTTTAAAAAGGATATATAAATAACTTTTGTTTTACAGAACCGATTTCAGTGAAATTTGGCACACACATTGACATTACTTATTCAAATTTTTACAAAAAATGTCAAGGGTATTGAGTAATTTTTGAGCGATTTACAATATTTTTAAGAAAAAGGATATATGGCAGCCACACGAGTCCTTGCTTCAATATAGAAAAAAATTTACACATAAAATACTATATCAAAATTGTTAACATTGACAAAGTTTGGGAATTTTGTGACCATTTTTGTAGTTTTAAGCACATATTTAAATTTCAGGATATATGGGGGGTAGGCGTGTCCTAACTCCGATTTTTCCAAAAACTCGGTTTTTTCTTGATTAGATAATTTAATGCTTGTGTACCAAATTTCAGAAATCTGCGACCAATATTCTATTTTTGCCCACTCGATATATGGGAACGAATCACTGTGCGACGGTCATTGTTACCAGTTCTCGGTTAGGTTAAAATTATTTAAAATGAGTTGTAAATAAAAATTGGAAAAATAAATAAAACTGATCATTGGATCAAATTATTATAAAAAGATTCGGACACATTTTTTGTACAGAAATATTCTCAGATTTTAAAAAACTTTCCTATAGAAAATTTCTCAGATTCTGAGCCATTTTTCTTAAAGAAAAATTTTAATATTCTGAGACATTTTTCGTGTAGAAAAATTCTCAGATTCTGAGACATTTTTCGTATAGAAAAACATTTTTCATATAAAAAATTTTCAGATTCTGAAGCATTTTTCCTTTAGACAAATTCTTTGATTTTGAGGCATTTTTTGTATAGAAAAATTCTCAGATTCTGAGAAATTTTTCGAATAGAAAAATTTTCAGATTCTGAAATATTTTTCAAACAGAAATGTCTCATATTCTGAGGTATTTTTCAATAGAAAAATTTTTAGATTCTGAGACATTTTGCGTATAGAAAAATTGTCAGATTCTGAGACATTTTTCATATAGCGAAATTCTCAGATTCTGAGACATTTTTCATATAGAAAAATTTTTCAGATTCTGAGACATTTTTCATATAGAAAAATTCTCAGATTCTGAGACATTTTCATATAGAAAAATTCTCAGATTCTGAGACATTTTTCATATAGAAAAATTCTCAGATTCTGAGATATTTTTCATATAGAAAAATTCTCAGATTCTGAGACATTTTTCATATAGAAAAATTCTCAGATTCTGAGGCATTTTTCATATAGAAAAATTCTTAGATTCTGAGACATTTTTCTTATAGAAAAATTTTCAGATTCTGAGACATTTTTTTATTGAAAAATTTTCTTACAGAAAATTTCTCTGATTCTTAGAGATATTTCGTATAGAAAACATTCTTAGATTCTGCAACATTTTTGAAAAATTTTCAGATTCTGAAATATTTTTCAAACAAAAATGTCTCATATTCTGATACATTTTTCTTATAGAAAAATTCTCAGATTCTGAGACATTTTGCGTATAGAAAAATTCGCAGATTCTGAGACATTTTTCATATAGAAAAATTCTCAGATTCTTAGACATTTTTCATATTGAAAAATTCTCAGATTCTGAGACATTTTGCAATAGAAAAATTCTCAGATTCTGAGACATTTTTTATATAGAAAAATTCTTAGATGCTGAGACATTTTTCATACAAAAAAGTTTTCAGATTCTGAGAGATATTTCGTATAGAAAAATTCTCAGACTCTGCGACAATTGTTTTATTGAAAAATTTTCTTATAGAATAATTCTCAGAGTCTTAGAGACTTTTCGTATAGAAAAATTCTCAGATTCTGAGACATTTTACTTATAGAAAAATTCTCAGACTTTTCGTATAGAAAAATTCTCATATTCTGATATATTCTTTTATGGAAAAATTCTCAGATTCTAAGACATTTTTCATATCGAAAAATTCTCAGATTCTGAGAAATTTTTCTAGAGAATTTTTCTATACGTCAAATATCCCAGAATCTGACAATTTTTCTATACGAAAAATGTCTCAGAATGTTAGAAATTTTCTATACGAAAGATGTCTCACAATCTGAGAATTTTTATATACAAAAAATGTCTCACAATTTTAATATTTTTCTACATGAAAAAAGTATCAGATTCTGGGAAATTTTTGGTATAGAGAGTTTCACAGATTCTGAGATATTTTGTGTCTAGAAAAATTTTCAGATTCTGTGAAATTTTTCTAGTAGAAAAATTTTCCGATTCTGGGACATTTTTCAAGTAGAAAAATTTTCCGATTCTGGGACTTTTTTCGAATTGAAAATTTTTACAGATTCTACGACATTTTTCGCTTAGAAAAATTCTTAGATTCTTAGACATCTTTCTTACAGAAAAAATATCAGATTCTGAATCTTTTTTTATATCGAAAAAATCACAGATTCTGGACATTTTTTTTTAAAAAAAATTTTCTGATTCAAAGACATTTTTGGTATAGAAAAATTTTCTTTTAGAGAAGTTCTCAGACTCTGAGAGATTTTTCGAATAGAAAAATGTTCAGATTCTGAGACATTTTTGTTTAAGAAATATTCTCAGATTCCGGGACATTTTTGGTTTGAAAAATTTTCAGATTTTGAGACTTTCGTACAGAAAAATTTTCAGATTCTGAGATATTTTTAGTACAAACATATTTTTAGATTCTGAAAAATTTTCGTTAAGAAAGTTCTCAGATTCTTAGATTCTCATACATGTTTGTATAGAAAGAGTTCTTAGATTCTGAAAAATTTTTCGTATAGAAAAATTCTTAGATTCTGAGACATTTTTGTATAGAAACATTTTTCGTTAAGATAAAATCCAGATTCTGAAACATTATTCGTATAGAAAAGTTCTAACATTCTGTGAATTTGTCTTTACGTAAAATCAGAATTTGAAATACGAAGACGATTCTGAGACATTTTTCATAAAGAAAAATTCTTAGATTCTAAGGAATTTTTCATATAAAAAATTTTAAGATTCTGAAACATTTTTTTATCCAAAAATTTTCAGATTATGAGACATTTTTCGTATAGTAAAATTCTCAGATTCTTTGACATTTTTCATTAAGAAAAATTTCCAGATTCTCAGACTTTATTCGTATAGAAAAATTTTAAGATTTTGGGAATTTTTCTTTACGTAAAATGTCTCAGAATCTGAGATACGAAAAAAGTCTCAATATCTGAGAATTATTCTATTCGAAAAATGTCTCTAATTCTTAAACATTTTTCGTATAGAAAAATTCTCAGATTCTGAAACATTTTTCGTACAGAAAATTTCACAGATTCCGATACATTTTTTCGTATCGAAAAATTCTCAGATTCTAAGACATTTTTCGTATCGAAAAATTCTCAGATTCTAAGACATTTTTCGTATAGAAATTTTCTCAGAATTTTTCTATTCGAAAAATGTTTCTAATTCTTAAATACGGAAAAATTCTCAGATTTTGAGATATTTTTCCTATAAAAAATTTCTCAGATTCTGAAACATTTTTTCGTATCGAAAAACTCTCAGATTCAAAGACATTTTTCGTATAGAAACATTTTCAGATTCTAAGACATTTTGCCTATAGAAAAAGTTTCAGATTCTGAGACATTCAGATGTCTCAGATTCTGAGACATTTTTCTTATAGAAAAGTTCTCAGATTCTGAGACATTTTTTTATAGGAAAATTGTCAGATTCTGAGACATTTTTCTTAAAGAAAATTTTCAAGTTTTGAAACATTTTGCGTATAGAAAAACACTCAGATTCTAAGACGTTTTCGCATAATAATATTCTGAGATTTTTTTTAGAAAAAAAATCTGATCTTGAAAAGCTTTTTGGTAATAAAACTGTTCTCACTTCAATTTCAGTGTCGTTTATAAACCTTAAATTAAATCCCATGAAATTTTTTTCATTTCATTTTAAGTATAATGAAGTCTCTTATATGCATAACAATATTTAAGAATATTATGTGCTGAAAATGTTTCTGTTGACTTATATAACATTTAATAATACAAAACGAAAATCCTACACACAAAAAAAAAAAAATCCTTTATTTAAACACGCACTATCATAAAGAAGTGTTACTTTATGGTTGGTAATAAAAAAAAATCAAAAGACTTAAGCGACAAACTTGAAAACAAAAACATTGCTACCGTTTTGAGAACTGTTTTTTGTTTTCCTGCAAAACTCAAAACATTACAAACAGTGTTACACATCGCATTAAATATAAATATTTTAGGTCATTCATACATATTAACTTTTTTTTTTGTACCAAAACTGATATGCGTGCAATGATTTCACAACACATCCTCGAGGTTTTCAGTTTCAATTTAATGTTATTTTATTAACGTTTTTTTTTATTTTAACGTTTTTTAAACTTTTTTTTTTCAAAACTTTCTGGCAATCAGGTGTTGGCAGCGTGTACCTACATTAATTTATATTTATGAGTTTAGGAAGTTTTTTTTTTTTGACGAATAAAATATCTTGAGTAAATAAAAAATGCAATTTAATGGTTATAAAATGTGACATAAAATGTTGTTTAAAAATTCAAATAAAAATTTATTAAATCAAAATCATGTTCTATATTTCAGCCTTTTGTTTGAATTTATGTTTATACCCTACATCACTCTGTGGTATAGGGTATTTTGAATTTGTTGGTAATTACCCGAATTATGGGTTCTAGACTCAACTTCATGTACACCGATCTACACCGATTCATCTACAGTGAGACTCCATCCCACTGTTTGTCTATTTACACGAAGTAATGTAGCTTATTGAAATTGTAAAAAATCAGAGTTCGGTGTTGGCACCTACGGATTTTGGGGATTATGACCGAACAGCTCGCTTTTATGACCCCCAAATTCCTTTTGGGAACTATGACCACTTAAAATAGGTTTAAGATACCAATAATATTCGATGAAAATCCCCATAAATATTGAAATTATATCAAAAGTAATTTCTGACACAGGCTGGTGTTTTATTATTTTTTTTAAAACTCTTTAATCGAGACTCTATGACCTGGTTGGCTATAGTGAAACCATGCACGTACGCAGGGGTCGGAAAAATTTTGATATTTACAAATTTATTTGAGATGTTCAGAAATACAAATGATTATTTCAAAAATATAATTTAAAATAGTATAGTTTTGGTGAAACCGAAGATTTTTTTTTCGAAATATGTCAAAGGGTTTGTCAGGGATTTTTTGCCAAATAATGTTTCAGAACATATGCATTTCCGATTGTGTCGTCTATACTAAATTTAATCTACTTTTATAATTTCAAGTTTAACCAAATTTGACAGTTTTTAAATCGAAAAATCTCTCTGATTCTGCAGAACGAATGAAACTTTTTTACGCAAAAAATTAAACAAAGTGTTATTTTTTTATCAACATAAATAAAACTGGAAAATTTTTATCGACAAAAAATATTGTGAACTTAAAAACTTTTCTTTACAAAAATGTCTCAGAATGTGTAAATTTTCTCATTCACTAAAATGGATTAGAAATTTTTTAAGTTTATAATAATTTTCTCAAACTTTTTCTACGAAAAGTATTTTAGAATTAAAGAATTTGTCTATACAAAAAACTTCTTATAATCTGAGTGACTCAGAATCGGAAAAATCTATACGAAAAATGTATCAGAATCTGAGAATTTTTCTATACCAATTTAAGGCATTTTTCTTATAAGAAGTTTTTCTGTACGAAAAATGTGTTTGAATCTCAGAATTCTTCTATGCGGAAAATATCATATCCTAGATTTTTCGTATAGAAAAATTCACTATACGAAAAATGTCTTAGAATCTGAGAATTTTTCAATACGTCAAATGTTTCAGAAGCTGAGAATTTTTCAATACGAAAAATGTCTCAGAGAATCTCAGAATTTTTCAATACGAAGAGTCAGAGTCTGATTTTTTTTAAACGGAAAGTATCTCAAAAGCTGAGAACTTTTCCTATACGATATATACATTAGAATATGATTGTTTTTTTGAGAATTTTCTATGCGAAAAATATTTCAAATCTTAAAATTTCTTTCGTCCCAAAAATGTCTCAAAATCTTGTATTTTATTAAGATAATATGTATCTTAGAATCGGAGAATTTTCTTTATTAAAAATGCTTTTATAAGGGAAGTATCTCAACCCTTTTGAACCGATTTCCTGAAACTTAAAATATATATAAAATAGACAATTTAAGGTTGGGGTGTCTCGGCCTCTCGGCCATAACATTATTAAACAATGTGGTCCTTCGGGAAAATTTCGAAAACTCCCAAACTAATAGCAATATCGTCTACACCATTTCCAATTGTATTTCAGAAATTATCAATTTTATTTCAGAAACTATCAATTGTATTTCAGAATTTATCAATTGTATTTCAGAAGTTATCAATTGTATTTCAGAAATTATCAATTGCATTTCAGAATTTATCAATTGTATTTCAGAAACTGTGAAATACGTGTCGACTTAAATTTAATAAAGATTATTTCGTATTTATATGGATATCGTAGGCCTATGTCTTTACATGACAGCCCCAAAATTTACACATTTTCTTAAAAAAAATATTTACCGAAGCCAAATATTTATAAGGTTATGTCACCAATGGATAGGCATTAAAAAATCTTTCTTCTCATATGAAAACATCATATAGTTTCTTAGAAAAAAATTGCTGAAAACCCAAAAAAACGATTTTTTTTAGCAATTTTTGAACCATTTTTTGAACCCCAAAGTTCCCGATATGGCCAATAAGCCTAGCCCCAACCTTTAAAATGTATCTTTTATATATATTTTAATAAATATATTTTTATAAAAAGTCTCAGTTTCATAGACATTTTTTTATAAAGAAAAAGTTTTAGATTCCGAGACATTTTTTCGATAGAAAAAGTCTCAGATTCTAAAATATTTTGCCTATAGAAAAAGTTTAAAATTCTCAGTAATTTTTCATTCAGATAAAGTCTTAAATTCTAATAAACTTTTTTCCATAGAAAATTTTTCAAATTCTGAGATATTTTTTTATTGAAAAACTCTCAGAGTCTAACAAGGAAGGTCTTTCACAGGGTACCCACCGATTGTCCTGAAACTTAAATGTTGGAATTAGGGGAGAAAAAAAGAGTTACCTGTGTTTTTTAGCTGCCCAATCCGAAATTTAAAAATGGGTTGCGACCTTATGAAAAAATATGGGCTTTCGGAAAAATTCGTATAAAAGCCGAACTAGCAGAAATTTTAACAAACGCAAAAATACGGGTCGGCTCAATTTAAATAGATATTATTATATATGATTTTGGCGTTCGTACGAATATATAGTATATCTCCATATAAACTACCCCAACGTTTAATCATTTTTGACAATAACGAACTTAAGGATGCCGAATTTGGACACGACTTTTGAAGAAATGGGAAAAATCATAAAAATAAACGAAAAAAATCCCGTTTTCCCCCCTCCCCACGCAAGTTTTAGGACAATCGGTGGGTGCCTTGTGAAAGACCTTTCTTGTAAGTAATAATTTCCTATAGAAAAGGTTTAAGATTCTGAGAGACTGTACATTATTTCTTTAGAAAAATCTAAGATTCTCATTTTTCCTTTAGAAAATGTTTCAGATCCCAACACATTTTTGTTATAAAGAAATTCTCAAATTTTCCTTGATCAATTTTTTTTTTTATTTTTCTTATAGAAAAATTCTTATTCCGAGACTTTTTTTCCTATTAAAAGATTCTAAGACTAGAAATATTTTTCCTATAGAAAACTTTTGAGAACCGTCGACATTTTTTCCCAGAAAAAAATTCTCACTTTAATTCCTCTTCTCTTTCCTTTTTCTCCTCTCCTTCTCAGATTTATGCTATAGAAAAATTCCGAGATTTTGCCTATAGAAATTCTTAGATTTTTCCTACATAGAAAAAATCTGAGACTTTTCCTATAAAAAAATTATTAAATATTTTGCTTTTAAAAATTCTCATATTTTTCCTATTGAAAAATTCTTAAATATTTTCCTATAAAAAAAATTCTTAAATATTTTCCTATAAAAAATTCTTAAATATTTTCGTATAAAAAAATTCTTAAAATTTTTCAATCAAAAAATTCTCAAATTTTTCCTATAAAAAAATTCTCAAATTTTTTCTATAAAAAAATAATTCTCTAATTTTCCCTATAAAAAATTTTCAAATGTTTCTGTAAATTAATTCTCAAATTCTCTTTTCCTTTAGAAAATTTTAATTTTAATATTCACAGACTTTTTTCCTAAAGAAAAAAAAACGTTTTTTATATAGAAAAATTTTAAGATTCTTGGACATTTCTCGTAGACCAAATTTCAGGATTATTTCCTTTTCGTTTGCCCTCTTCTCTCAACCCTCTTTCTTTTCCTTTTCTTTTTTTTATACACTCCACTCTAGTGATAGAGGGTATATATAAGTTTGTCATTCCGTGTGTAACACCTCGAAATATTGGTCTAAGACCCCATATTAATGATCCTCGATAGCGATGTCCGTCCGTCCATCTGTCTGTCTGTCTGTTGAAAACACGCTAACTTTTGAAAGACTTTACGGAGGCTCCTGAAGTGTGGCATATATGTTGGGCATTTACCTGGTCAGGTTAGTATTGCAATTCAGCGCAATCGGTCAAGTGGTTCAAGAGTTATGGGCAAAAGACTGAATTTCAGCAAATGTTTTTCGTGAATTTATGAGATAAAAAACACGTAAACTTTCGAAAGACAATTCTGAGGATGCTTAAGCTTAGCATATATATTTAATATTCCCCTGGACTAGTTCGTATTGAATTTCAGCCAAATCACTCCAGGGGTTCAAAAGTTATTAGCAAAACCGTAAATTTCAGATTAGTTTCACCTTAACCTTTAACTGACGAGGTGAATTTTTGGAGCATAGTTTATGACGTGGTGGTAAATTTTACCCCTTTTTAATTTTTTAAACAAAAATTAATAAAAAATATTTTTTTATAATTATTTGTTTTTTAAAACTAAGTTACAACATTAATAATAACAATAAATGTAAAACTTAAAAAAAAATATTAGCTATTTTCATCATAGCAGTTACTTTATTTCATGAACCTTTTTTTTATGAAAAAAAAAAACGTCACAAGGAAAACTTATAAAAAAAATTACGAATAAAAAATAAACTAAAATTTTGATGGATGTTAATTTACAGTCAAATGTATACATTTTAAGAAATATAAGAAATCGTAGAGAAAAAAAATTAATTGAAGAAACTACAGGTCAACGTTTTTGGAGGTTTTTAGACCCTCCACCACTCAGTGGTACAGGGTATAACACAGTAAGTAAAAAAAGTAAGAAAAACTTACTACCCGAAATACAGGTCCTAACCAACCTTCAAGTATGCCGAACAACTCAGAATCGTTTTTTGCGTTGATTAAGTAATTTCCGTCTGACAGTATGTCTGTCTGTCCGTCCGACCATCTGTCCACGTACATAGTGTAAGCGCGATACACCGCAACTATCAATCGATTTTGCTGAAATTCCAATTTATATCAAGTGGAAATCACCGGTTCGTGTTTAGATTTGTTCACCCATACAAAGTTCCTCTTTAATTTGGCTTTAATGACTCTTTTAATTTTTTACTAACAACATATCCGAGGAGTGGTAAAAATATTTCTATTAAAACCTAACGTTTATTTCGATGTGTGGTCAATATTTTTCAACCGAATACTTACGCCTATGCTGACATGGGGTAAAATATTTCCAAAGAAAAACTTACGTAAATGCCGACGGGTGGTAATTTTTACACCAGCATGTCCATTGCTCGGCTCATGCAAAGCCTAGCTTCACCAAAACACAACTATATATTTAAGATTGCGATTTGTGAAGATACTAAGAAAATGAAAATAATAGGATGCAATTGAAGAGAATAATTCAAAAAAATGTAACGAGAGGGTAAAATTTACCACCACCTCGACAGTTAAAGGTTAAATTCATGTGTTGAAAGCCCGTTAAAAGTGTTTTAAAAACATTGGTAAGTCACAAAAATATTTAACAACGTATTTTTGTCACTCAAAAATATTTTTACATTAACAAACAAAAAAACACGCTCGAAACAAATTTTACACTCAAAAAAAAAAAATAGTAAATTATTTTTTTTTTCAAAACTTAACAAAAAAAGTTTTTTTTACACAAAACAAAATATTTCTAATATAAAATCATATTAGAAAATTCACTATCACTTAAAAAGGACATTGTGGTGGCTATTTATAGATTCGGCCAGTCGAATTTAATTTTTCAACTTGTTTTTCGAATTCAAATTCGGTTTTTGGGGGAAAGCTGGGTAAATTTTGTTTTCACTCCCCGTGAATCCGCGCCTGAGCATTCAGGATTTTGTCACATTTTTGCTATAAAAAAATAGTTTGATTATGTGTTCAATGAACACTGTTCATTTTAAAAGCTTTTGGTGTTTTTAGTCATTAAAGAATTTGAAAACCAAAAGCTGCTTAATGCTAGTGCCTAAAATTTGTCACTTTGTTTTAAGTTTTTATTTATTTTATTCATTTTAATTTCTTGTGATAAATGACCAACAGTAGCGCAATCAACTACTTTTTTTTTTTTTGTTTAAATTATATTATTTTAAATGTAGTTAAAATTGCATGCCTTAATTTAATTTTTTTTTATTTCTTGTGAAGTTTTCTGCAGTTATTTCTTACTGTTGTTTTAGTTTTTTTATTTGTTGTACTTTAAGAAGCTGTTATTGTCATGATTTTAATTTTTTTGTTTATTTTTTGGTCATTGCTTATGTTTTTTATTTTGATTGTGTGTAATTCCGTTTGTACGTCTGTCTTAATGCATAAAAGTGTTAAATTTAACAATCGTGAGAAAAGAATTTTATATATTTTTTTTTTGTTTTAATTTTTTTTTTACATTAACTTGAATTGAAGGTCATTTGGTGTTTTGTATTGTATCCCCAGAAAAGGGGGAAATTTAAAATTGTATTTTTTTTTTGGTATATGATCTGGTTGTAGGTGCAGCTTTAACCACATATATTGTTTTTTTATTTGTTTTGGGGGGAATATTTAAAATATCAGTTTAAATTTGAAGATTTCTTGTAGTTAAACAAAAGACTTAAGACACATACTTGTTTAAAAAAAATTGAAAAAATATAATTTAAGGTTATTACAACACATTATTAAAGTTCAAATTTGCATGAGAACTTTAAATTAGATGAATTTTAAAGGAGAAACTAAACAATATGAAAATTTAATAAGAATTTGATTTTTTCATGTTGAAATGTAATAATATCAGTTTTTTAAACGTCTTAGCTTTAATGTTTGCCTTTAAATGTGCATCCAAATTATAAATAATATCTTCCATATGTATTTACTTTTATGGAATTGACCTATGTAAATCAAAAGATTTAAGACACATACATGTTTTGTTATTTTGAGATTTAATGATGTGATAATAACGTAACCTCTTTTAAATTAACATTATTTATTTTTAACTAAAACAAAAGATTTTAAGATCAAACATGTTAAATTGTTATACCCTTTACATTATATTATTAATTTAATGTAAAAGGTGGCTATTATGTGTGCAATACTTAGAGCACCAAGTATTGTACATAACCAGCAGAAATTTTGCTGACCTGGCAACAGCTTTTGGAAAGGAAACTCGAGTCAAGGAGAGCTTCCAAACCTGCTGAATTCATGCATGATTCTATAAGACGATGTCACACTTAAGAGCGCTAGTTGGATACACAGAAAAAGCGTTCTTAAGAGGCACTGAAATCACGTGTCTTTAGAGCGCTGATTAAGCGCTATAAAGATGCAGTGAATTCATGTATTTTCTCAGAGCTGATTTCAGCGGAATAAAGATAAATACATTTGACTATATCAGGAATACAATTGGAAAATCTGAAATACAATTTTAAAACACAATTGAAAAATCTTATAAACAATTGACTATTTTTGAAGCTCAGTTGAATATTTCTGAAATTCAATTGCAAATAATGTAAACCACCTCTGAAAACGTACACTCAAAATAATTCTACAGTAAAAGGTTTAGTAAGTGATATTGTACCAAAATCTACTAATTGGTTACTAATTTTAGTATCTTCAAAGTACTAACATTAGTAATTTTTACTGGTTTTGACTAATATTAGTTAAAAATTTTAGTATTGGTTTCCAATTTCTGCACTAGGTCCTTTTGGACTAAAATTAGTTAAATTTTTAGTATTGAATACCCACGTTTTTTTTTTTGGGTGTATTTTTTAGTTTATTTTGTAGTATTTTTAAAAAAATTAAACATTTTCGTGTCAAAAAAAGTTCAAAATCCTGACTACACTATAGAAAATACAAATTAAATTTCAGAAATTTCTATTTTTATAAGAAAATCGTTTAAATTTCAGAAACCTCTATTTGTGTTTCAGAAATTTCCATTTGTATTTCAAAATTTTATAAATGATGGAAATATAAATGAATTTTCTGGAAAGAATTTCGAAAATTGTAAAATACAAATGGAATTTTCTGAAAAGCATTTTGGAAATACAACTTTAAATTTCTTAAATACAATTGGAAATTTCTGAAACATAAATAGAAATTTCTGTAATATAAATGGAAATTTCTGATATATAATTAGAAATTTCAGAAATGGAAATTTATTTATTCTTTGAAATAACACATAAGCATTTGCTGTCTTTTTGGTTGGCCTATTTACCATCATTCAAAATGTGGTAAAGATTGAAGCACTCTTTGCAGCGCCGATTAATGCGCAATAACGATGCAGTCAAATCATGTGTCTTTGTCTAAAACTCATGATTTTTCATATAAAAAGTGTTAAAAACGTTAAAAAGGAAAGCAAGTGTGAAATTTTATCAAAAAATCCTAACAAAAAATTAAAAAATGTTCCCCTTACTTTTACTGCATCCTCAAGAGCGCTCTTTGGATGCGCTATAAATAGATGCTGTGTCGACAAAATCTCGATTTATTTTTGCTGGGTAGTGTTAACTGCAAATCGATTTTAATTCGATATAACTGTCCGTCTTTTTTCTTTCTTAATAAGTATCGAATTTTTTTGGAAATTATTCGGCAATTTAGTAAGTACTGAACCAATTGCAGTAAAATTTATAATAGTTATAGCTAACATAATTTCGAGCTTAAGTTTGGACGAAGGACCCCACATGCCGAATTAGGTCGCCTTCACGCGCCCCTAAATTATGACACCTTTTGCATACAAAGGCTTCAAGTGCTTGCCAATTTGTTGTATATTATCCGATTTTTGTGAAACTTTTTTTAAGCGCTAGTAAATACCTAAAAAAATATGCTTTAGTAGTCGTTATCTCTTTTACCTTCCGATTTATAGCACTTTAAATTGGGAAAATTTTATCCTGGCCCAATTTTTCGGAAATAGGTTCGTCACCTAACGTCCGATATTTTTCAAACTTGAATTTCTAGATAAATCGATAAAATCTTTTTTTTTATTTAAAAGACACTGTTTAAAAAAATAATGGAATTTTTTTCCAAAAAAGTACCAACACTCTTTTGCTTCCAGCTTAAAAGTTTGGTTTATGTCAATTTTTTATTTTGAGCTTCGCAATCTCATTGAAAATTGACAAATTTTTAACACAAATTTCAACTTTACCTCCCCGGGAAAAAAAGCGCACACCACTGTTGTCCCTAACAAAGAAAAAATAGATTTTTTTAATAACAACTCAAGTTTAAACAAAATCGAACTTAATGTGACAACGCTATTCCCGAAAAACTGGCCCTGGAGAGGAAAAAAATTAAAATGTTCCTCATTCAAATGGCTTTTAATTAGAAACTAATAGAGAGAACCACTACTTCAAGCATTTTTTTTCAGGAATTTACTAAATATCATAAAGATAGGATAATAAACAACAAATTTGGCAGGCATTTAAAGCTTTTGTATGCAAAAAGTGTCTTATTTTAGGGGCCCTGGAGGTGCCCTTAAGGGACACGTAGGGTCCACCGTCCAAACTTGAGCTCGAAATTACGTATATAACCGGTATAAATTTCCCTTCAATCGGTCCACTACTTTCTAAATGGCGGAATTATTTACAAAAACAATCGATTTTAAACCACTGTGCAGTGGTGAAAAGGATTCGCTGATTGATTACTACTCAGATAAGCTTCAGAAGTTTGGGGATATAACGCAAATGGATCTTAGAATAGAGCTAAAACACCTCAATTCAACCGAGGAGTTGACCGCACCCCCTTCAAATTTACTGAAATTAAGTAATGTCTTCTACTATAACAAAAAAGAGATTTTGTAAATTTTTCAGGCTTCTGGTCATTCCAGTATTCGAGATATGCGGTCTTGAAAATTAACAAAATCGTATATATTTAAGAAAAGTGTAAGCTATATCTCAAAAACGATATTTTTAAAATCTTGGAAAAAATATATGTTGTTAAGAATCACCTATACTCTTTAGGTTTAAATTTTCAGGATGGAGACTTCATTGGAACTTTTTATATAAATAGAAACATTGTGACAGGAAAGAAAAAGCGGTGTAATTTCTCGTAGAAAAAAAAAACTATTTTTTGTCTTTGAAACTCTGGTACCAAAATTCATTTTTCGGAACGTTTTTGACGTGCTGAGTCCAAATATGACCTTTGAACTGGCCTATCCCTATTACTTTTCAAGATATATGCACCTAAATGTTCAAAAAAACACAGCAATAGCATTTTAGCAATTTTTACACATTTATGTGCAGATATCTCGAAAACTAATAGCGATAGGCCAGTTCAAAGGTCATATATGGACTCAGCACGTCAAAAACATTCAGAAAAGTGATTTTTGGTAACAGAATCTCAGAGACAAAAAAAAAAATCTAAGGGAAAATACACCGCTTTTTCTTTCCTGACTGGTTCAATTTAAAATAGCATCGGCAATCCGCCGGTGGTGGTTCAATTTATCCAAAAATTAACACATTCATTCTTCTGATTTTTATTGAATTTCGGTTTTTGTTATTTAGTCAAAATTGTGAATTGTTCGCGTTTTATCGCTGTTCAAAGTTGGTATTTTGCAACAATTGTATGATAAATACACAATGTTTAAATGATCATATCTTTGGAACGCATCATCCGATTGCCACGAAATAAAGCGCAAAATAATGGCTATGTCCTGTACTTAAAACAGAATTTTAAAATAGGATAGGATGCTTTGCAAAAAGGATATTGAAATTATAAAAATGTCCTTATTTTGCAAATATCTCAAAATGCGTATCTTTAATTTTCCTTTATTTTTTTGCACATATAGCCCATAATGTACCTAACAACATGTGCAAATCCCAAATTGGGGTGATAAGCAGTTTAATTGTAAACTCGGTTTCATGAAACGCCTTATTGATTTTTGTTAATAACTCTCGTTTACAAATGAAAAAGAGTTTCTGGGCACTAACCGCGAATAATTATTTTATATGTATTTTTGATCGCTAAACTCAAAAATTTCATTAAAACAACGTTTCGCGAATACATTTTTGTTAAATGAATTTTTTAGCGTTTTTTGGAGGTATTTTAACTATATTGCTTATATATTAAGTTCTGTTGATCTAATCTTCTCGCAATAAAAACCAAACTAAAGATAGTCAAATTTCCAACAAATCCTACATTCATCATTTTTTCATCAGTTCATAGCTTTACGCGCAAATAAATTTTTAGCGTTTTTTGGAGGTATTTTGACTATTTTTCTTATATCTTGAGTTCCGTTTATCTGATCCTTCCGAAATAAGAACCAAATTAAAGACAATAAAATTTCCAACAAATCCTTCATTCATTATTTTTATATCAGTTCATAAATTTACGCGCAATAGGCAAACAAGGAAAACCATTTTTTTTATTAACAAAGCTCATTTTTAAAAAAATTTAAAAAAACAGAAATCGTCACAAATTAGCAATTTTTTATATTTATCTTAAAAGCCTGAACATTTACAACGATTATAAAAGGGTTTCATTAAAATCTATGAGCAAATACCAAAGTTATGAAAAATTTTATGAAACTACCCTAAAGATTTTCCTTGTTTTTTTAAACAGCTTAATTTTTTACTTTTTTTATATATCAATATAATACTTTTAGTACTTTTCTCATGTATTTTCATATAATTTGTGATAACTTCGGAGTAAACCTATTGATTTTCATCAAATCAACTTTATTATATTTCTAAATATTCAGGCTTTGCAGATAAATAAAAAAACTTAATTAATTGCAAAGATTTCTATTTCTTTAAATTTTTTTTAACGATTTGTTAATCAAAAAACTTATATTAGTCATATGTTTGCCTATTGCGCGTAAAGTTATGAACTGATATAAAAATAATGAATGAAGGATTTGTTGGAAATTTGATTGTCTTTAATTTGGTTCTTATTTTGGAAGGATCAGATAAACGGAACTCAAGATATAAGAAAAATAGTCAAAATACCTTTAAATAACGCTAAAAAAAATTATTTGCGCGTAAAGCTATGAACTGACGAGAAAATGATGAATGTAGGATTTGTTGGAAATTTGATTATCTTTAGTTTGGTTTTTATTGCGAGAAGATCAGATAAACAGAACTTAAGATATAAGCAAAATAGTTAAAATACCTCCAAAAAACGCTAAAAAATTAATTTAACAAAAATGTAATCGCGAAATTTTGTTTTAATGAAATTTTTGAGTTTAGCGATCAAAAATACATATAAAAAAAATATTCGCGGTTAGTGCGCAGAAATTGTTTTTCATTTGTAAACGAGAGTTATTAACAAAAATCAATAAGGCGTTTCATGAAACCGCGTTTACAATTAAACTGCTTATCACCCCAATTTGGGATTTGCATATGTTGTTAGGTACATATTGGGCTATATGTTCAAAAAAATATAGGACAATTAAAGATACGCATTTTGAGATATTTGCAAATTAAGGACATTTTTTTAAATTCAATATCCTTTTTGCAAAGCATCCTATATTTTTTCAAAATTCTGTTTTAAGTACAGGACATAGCCATTATTTTGCGCTTTATTTCGTGGCAATCGGATGATGCGTTCCAAAGATATGATCATTTAAACATTGTGTAATTATCATACAATTGTTGCAAAATACCAACTTTAAACAGCGATAAAACGCGAACTATTCACAATTTTGACCAAAAAACAAAAACCGAAATTCAACAAAAATCAGAAGAACATATATACCAATTTTTAATACAATTAAAAAAGGTAAGGCCGAAAAAGTGTTTTTTTGTAGTCAAAAATTTTGGAATTCTTCTCCTGTCACAATATTTCTACTAATATTAAAAGTTCCAATGAAGTCTCCATCCTGAAAATTTAAACTTAAGTAGTACAGGTGACCCTTAATAGCATATATTTTTTTCCAAAATTTTAAAAATATCGTTTTTTGAGATATAGCTCTCCAAAAATTAAGGTTAAAACCAGTGACCTTTGAAATTTTTCAAAAAAAAAAAAAAACTACCAGAAGTCCAAAATTTAGGCACTATGATTTTTTTGTAAGGGCCCAACTATATTCCAAGTTTCATCAAATTCGAAAGGGGTAAGGTCAAAAATTTTACTTTTTCGGTTGAATTGAGGTGTTTTAACTCAATATTAAAAAGATTCACCATGATTTTAAATTGTTTTCCAAAAAATTTTAAAAAATCCAAAACCTGATTAGTTTTTATTAAAAAATAAAAAATGTTTTATTCGAACTTTAAAATAATATATTTTGGGTAGATTTATTATAGCTCGAGGTCATTATTTGCTTCACTAATTAAAACTATGATATTATCATAGAATAATTTTCAAGAAAATTATTTTTCTGCTTTTAATTTATTAATGTTGATATTCTAATTCCCAATGGGAGTCGAATATGTATTAATATTATAGTTTGATCATTAACGATTAGTCATTAAAAATCCTTTGCTACTTGTAGCATAGGGTTTTTATATTTGCTAAATAATCTTGACAATGGGATCTGATAAATTCCGAAACACGTGTCGATTAAGTCTTGCATAAAATGACGAAAATAAATGAAATAAAAACAAGTTGAAAAGTTAAATTCGACTTGGCCGAATCTATGAATACTAGGGATATAACCATTTGCGTTTTTTTGCAAATATCAAAAAGGACCTATCATATTTAGAAAGTACATGAAAAATCAAGAAGAAATGTGTGTTCTTTTTTTCGCGAATGTTAAAAAAGGTTCGGCACCGATCGCGATGAAGTTTTCGCTAATATTTTTTTTTATTATTCGGAAAACCCGTATTTCTAGTGTTGAAAACCATTTTATACATTTGTTATTGTTTTATTTTTGTTGTAAAACGACAAAAAGCCAAAAAACGGTGGATGGAAAGGAATCCCACAATAAAACTTAAAAAAATGTAAATTTACGGTGTTTTAGAAATTGCAATCGGTGCCGAAGGTTTTTGGACCAAAATGTCCCCGGATAACGTTTTTTGTTATCAGTATAAAATTGCCTATACGATTATGATAGGTTCCTATTTTGGTTATACCCCTAATGAATACCCTCCACAATGCCCTTTTTAAGTGATAGTAAATTTTCTAACGTGAAAAAAAATTTTTTTGATTAGAAATATTTTATTTTGTGTAAAAACACTTTTTTTAAACTAATTTTTAAAAAAAAAAACAAATAATTTACTAAATTTTTTTTTGAGTGTAAAATTTTTTTTTGAGTGTAAAATTTTTTTTTGAGTGTAAAATTTTTTTCGAGTGTATTTTTTTTTTTTTTTTTGGTGTAAAAATATTTTTGAGTGACAAAAATACGTTGTAAAATATTTTTGTGACTACAATGTTTTTAAAACATGTTTAACGGGTTTTCAACACGTGAATTTAAGGTGAAGCTAATCTGAAATTCACGGTTTTGTTAATAACTTTTGAACCACTGGACCGATTTGGCTGAAATTCGAAATGAACCAGGCCAGGGGAACGACAAAAATTTATGCCGGGCTTCAGCATCCTCAGAACTGCCTTTTGAAAGTTAGCTTGATTTTTATCTCGTAAATTCACGAAAAACCCTTGCCGAAATTCAGTCATTTGCTCATAACTTTTGAACAACTGCACAGAGGGCCAGACAGATCGATTTTCGGCCAAAAGTCCTTATTTGTAAATTCTCAAAAAAATGTTTACCAGTTTGTTGGGCATATATAGAAGCAGGTTTTCTGAACTTATCTTTATGATCCAATTGCACCCTTTCCTTTGACAGGCCTTCAAAGTTAAAAAAGTTGGTAAAAATTTTTTAAAAGTTTAGATACTTTTTTAATTTTTTTTCCAAACTTCTATTGCTAATGTTTAACTTTTTGTTTGAGTGGTTCAACCTTATATATAAGCCTTTGTAACGAAAATAACATGGACAAATAGAACTCATCTTTCTGGCAGCAATTCGCGTTTTTTGTGAAAAAGTTATAATTTTTTAGCTATTTACCTCGCGCCGAAAAAATCCTCAGCGATCCTCAGGTTAATACAATCGGTCTTTATTTTTTTTGATATAGAATGGATCCATATCTTTCGAAAAAAGTTGCCCAAACTTGCTCGAAATGATAAATGGTGAAATTACAGCTATATATCCAGTGGTCCGAGATTTGTTTTTAAAAAAATAATTTAACCCAAAATAATTTTTTACGGCTTGAATAGTTTTTTTTATCGTCAGAGAGTGCCTTAAGTGTAGGAAAAAAAATATCTTTATTTCTAGTTTTTTTTGTAGAATTATGGAAAAATCAGTTACACCATTTCCAATTAAATTGAAAGATTTTTTATTGAATTTCCAAAATAAAGAAAAAAAGTGAATAATTTGTCGTCACCATTTCCAAAAGGTTTTCTGAAACTAAGTAAGTCATTTACACCATTTCCATATTTATATCAAAAACTAAAAAAATTGTATATAAAAATTATGTGCGTAGATTTGACTTCAGACACTTAATACTCTAAAAACTAATTTTTAGTTAGATCAGACAAAGTTAAAAAATCTAGCCGCCATATTGTTTCCGCCATATTGACTTTTATCAGTTCGATTTTAAGATAACAGACCCGGAAATTTACTAGGCCACACTTTCAGCCAGCTTCAACAAAGAAAAGGAATATAACTGTTTTTTAATTACTTGTAACAAACTTTACTAAGCATATTTAGTCCGCCATTTTGTTTTTCAAAATTCACACCAGTAATTCAGATTCAGTAACTCCAAGGCCCCCTTAAAACAAAATTTGAGTTAAATCGGACAATTATTAAAAAAATCTGTCCGCCATATTGGATGCGCCATTTTGATTTTTTTCGTTTTTAGTTAAATTTTGGAATCAGCGACCCCGAAATAGTCTAGAAACACATTTTCAACCGGATCCAACAACGATAAAGACTTTTGGCCGGAGTTGGATCATTCTTTAAGCTTTAAGAAGCATAATTAGTCCGCCATTTTGTTTTTCAAAATTCGCAGTAGCAATTCTTATTCAGTAACTCCAAGACCCGCATAAAACAAAATTTGAGTTCAATCGGAAAATTTTTAAAAAAAAATTGTCCGCCATATTGGATCCGCCATTTTGATTTTCTTGGCTTTTAGCTAAATTTTGAAATCAGCAACCTCGAGTTTCTCTAGAAGCACATTTTTAGACGGATCCAACAACGATAAAGACTTTTGGCCGGAATTGGATCATGCTGGCCCTGTGTGCACTGGACTGATTTCGCTGGATTGCAATACCAACCTGACCAGGTAAATGCCCAACATATATGCCAAACTTCAGGAGCCTCCGTAAAGTCTTTCAAAAGTAAGCGTGTTTTCAACAGATAGACAGACAGACGGACAGACGGACAGACGGACGGACGGACGGACGGACGGACGGACGGACGGACATCGCTAGATCGTCTTAAAATCGATCGAGGATCATGAATATATATACTTTATGGGGTCCTAGACCAATATTTCGAGGTGGTACAAACGGAATGACAAACTTATATATACCCTCTATCACTAGAGTGGAGGGTATAAAAAGAGAAAAATAATTACTTTAAAACTATTTTATGATAATATCATAGTTTTAATTAGTAAAGGAAATAATGACCTCGAGCTAGGATAAACCTACTGAAAAAATATAAAATCCAAAGGACCGACTTATGAGTTAAAGATAGAGGGTAGGTGTTTAGAACAAATTTTTGAACTAAAAAAATATTGTGGGTCAATCATACATTTGACTGTTCTAAGGGCCTTCGTAGGGCAGTTAGAGCAGATGGAGCAAATTTTAAAAATGTAATTTTGTATGGCAGCCCCCTTAGAAATTGGAGATAGAGTATTAGTTTGTTCCGAAAAAATGTTTAGGCATAAAACTAAATGGGTTTTTTCAAAAGTACGTTAAAAAAACAAAATCAAAAAAAAAGTGGAATTTGGACCATTATTGAAGAAATTATGAGAAAAAGAAGTTTGAGTAAATGAACAAACTACCAATTTTTAAAAATTTGATATCTTTTGAACGGGTTATCCAAAAAATCTGAAAATTTACCACGGAGAAGTTTTCGAAGGGTACTAGAAACTACAAACAATTTGGGGAAATCTAAAAAAAAGTTTAGAGTCCGATTTGATATTGAATACCCCATATACTCTTTAGAGTATCCTAAACTCATAATTAGATGCGTTCCCAGTAAAATCCATTATGTAATTGGAGGGTGTTAAAATAAGGTTAAAAATGCAAAATATTCATGTTAAACTTTATGAAGCAATAATGACTTAACATTCTTAACATTTTAAAACATTAATTTTTGAAAACAAAAGACTTAAGACACAAACATACAAAAAAATAGTATGCATATTTGAATAAATGTTCTACATTTTTTACATTTAGGTTTATGATTGATGATTTTTTATTTGTTTATGAAGCACAGTGAATGACAATGATAAAAATGTCGGAAATTTTGTTAATCTTAAAAGAAAAATTAATGGTTTTATAAAAATATGCAAACAACATAAAAATATAATTACATATCGTCGAGTGGACGGCAAAAAGTCTTAAGTGTGAGATTTTTTATTTTTTTTTTATTGTGACATTTTGAAAAGCTGTTTATAGATTTTTTAAGATAACACGTAGGGCTGTTTGCAGGCCAATCGACGATATGTAGGTGAGTTAATAGTGTCATAATATAATGATTTATTTAGTTTGTTTAATGACTGCATCAATATAACAAAATTCATGATTCTTGCATTCTTTGATACTGTTTTAAAAATTAAAAAACATATTTTTTAATAAAGCACTTTTACAAAAAACGGCCGGATTTTTTGTTTTATTTTTGCACAAATTATATGATTACCTTAACCCTGCTGTTAGGTTAGAAAAAACTTACGAATCTTAGGTTAGTGGACCATTTGGTCCATACTTCAATATTCAAACAAAATAACAATTGAATATTATATTTGTATATATTTTGGATCATTTCTACCTAAATACTATTATTTTAAGCTTAACTCAACGTTAGAGATGGGTGCGTGAGTGAATTTTGGCTCACGCTCACGCAAGAAATATTATAATCGCTCATGAATCACTCACTCGATTTTGTTCTTTACTCACGCTCACTTACTACTCACGTCAGTAAAACTAAATTAATTTACGATCATGCGTGACTCACGTGATTCATAATTACGCTCACCCCAATTCACGCAATATTCACTTACAAATACACAATTTTAAGGAAATTTAAAAAAAAGGCTTTTCATATATTAGCAGACGGTTAATTTGAATTCTAACTGATCGCAAAACGAAAAATAAAACTTAAACTATAAATAAAACTAAAAGCAATACAAAAAAATTATAATGAATCACGCAAGAAAAATGGCACTCACGCAAAAATTAGGCTCGCTTTCTAATCACTCACACATAAAAGTTTTGGAATTACACTCAAGCATGATTCTCGTAATTAACTAGACTTTCGCTCGAGCGTGAGTCACGCGTGAGTCACGCGTGATTCACGTGAACCACGCAAATCACGTGACCAGCACCCATCTCTACTCAACACAACTAATGTAAACATTTGTTGAGGGATTCCCTTTTTTCATATTCTTTACTTTAGAGATTGTTTTGTATTACAATTTAACCAAAGATACATATGTTAGTTTGGTTTTTTCCTATAATTTCTAATGATTCATCTCATTAAGGTGGCATAGATATTGCTGATCAAATGGTTGGTTCCTACAGCACAAAACGCGCAAGATATCAATTGCCTAACGTTGTATTTGCAAACATACTTGATATCCCAGCAAAACCTTAAACATGGTAACGGTTATGTAATGCATTACCATGTAATGCATAGCAAAATAAAAATTAAAAAATGTGCATTCATTTTCGCCTAGTGCTTACCATAGGCAATCACTATATTTATTTTTCATGCATTATGTAAAACTCATGCATTACTTTGAATGACATCCCAAACAAAAAGAATCAATCAAGTATAGGGTATCGTAAGGTTGCCTTATTCTATACTGGATTAATGATTTTTGATTGGGATAAGACTCAAAGTAGTGCATGAGGTTTACATAATGCGTGAAAAATACAAATAAGTTATGCCTATGGTAAGCGATAGGGAAAATGCATATTTTTGTTTTTTTTTTGCTATGCATTACATGGTAATGTATTACATAGCCGTGACCATTTTAAAAGTTTGCCGGAATACCCGCTTTGAATGCTTGCATCCTATTTTGTAAAATTGACGTTTCATGGGCTCCAGCTATCGGAATCGCAGGAGAAAATATACTATGGACCAAATGGTCCCTTAACCTAAGATACGTAACTTTTTATTTTTCTCAGTCCTGGTTTAAGTCAGAACCTAGATTTTTTGTAAGAAACATTGTTTTATAAAAAGACCCCATGAGCAAAAAAACTAAGCCAGTATATATCACCGTTCAAAAGTTACAAAGGAAACAATCCAAAAATTGGACCAAATGGGCTTAACCTAACAGCAGGGTTAAAAATGTTTCTCCTGCTATTAATTTCATAATAATTTAACACGTAAACAGTAGCTGAACGATTATTCCCTGGACAACAACACCAACCAATTTATGTTCAAAAAATACAAGAGAAATTTCTCTTAATGATGTTACCCTAAATTACCAGCATTTAAGAAAATTATATAAATTTATCACTGCAAAAAACTAAAAAAATAAAAAAAGCCTTAACAAAGCATTATATCAACACATATGAAAACAAACAACGATATTTATTTTGTAAAAAAAATATTGTTAACCACATGATTGTCATAAATAATAATAATAAAAAAAATTAAACCCACAATTTGGTCAATTAATTTATAATAATTTATCGTTACTCGTTATATATTGCCAGCAATCATATTTTACATACAACATTGTTTTATCTGTTCAACCAATGATATTTAATTTTAAATTTTTTTCTTCATTATTATATCACTGACAAACATTATCAATACAATGAACATCAATAATAATATTTATATGTATTTAACCACATTGATTAAAAAAACAAAAACATATAAAATCCATTTCATATGTTAGACTCTTTTTGTCTTAACGTGATCTACTTATTAACCCTTTAATGTGCACAGAAATTGAAAAACGAAAAACTAAGGTAGCTGCTGGTTGTGGCGATGAATGTGCCAGACGATTTATTTTGTCAGCGACTTATCAGTGACACGGTGCCTCCTAGAGGGGTAATATGTAACACGGACAACCATTTATTTTTCCAGGATGTATGTATCAGGATATCTGTAAAAGTTTTGCAAAATCTGAAGAAATATCTCTTTTGTGAATTTAAAAAAATCAGAATTTGAAATTTTTTTAAAGGAAAAATTTATCAGAGCTTTTGCCATTGGAAACATTTCTTCAAAATGGATCCAGCTCTTGGGTTTGAGAGGGAAAAATTTGTTTACACATTTTTTTTGTTAGGGATCCTCAGGTCGGATTTAAATCTTTAGTTGAAGTTGTTTAGCGTTTGTTTGTTGTGATGTTTTCTATAGAAACATTTACAAATTTTAAAAAGGCTTTCCTGTAAAAAAGGTTTAAGAGCTTACGAAAATGTTTGATATATTCAACAGGTTCTAATGCATTTTTCTGACAGCAAAACGGAGCCTTATATCGAAATTTGTATGAATAAGGTAAATTTAAAAGAGAGTTATTTTATAATGGAGCATTGAGTAATCCAACCTTAGTAACTTTTCCCCATAGCAAACTTTTAAGTTTTGAAATATATTTTTTTAATTCTATTTTTCTACTGAAAATGATACAGATACCTAAAAGTTTTTTGTACTCCAAAATTTTTAAGGTTTTTAAAAACTATTCTATAGAAAATATCTAAGATTAGAAAAATTAAAGACTTTCCTAGATTCTGAGACATTTTTTATTGATAGACATTTTTTCTTAGAAAAAGTTTAAGATTCTCATACATTTTCTACATATTTCCAATTGAAAATCTGTGAATTTAAGACATTTTTTACAGAAAACAGTATTAGACTCTGAGACATTTTCCCCATAGAAAAGGTTTTGCTTTTAAGACATTTTTTCTATAGAAAATGTATCAGAGTCTGAGTCTTTGACAGTTTCCTACTGAAAAATCCTTAGATTCTGAGATATTTTTCAAATAGAATCACAGACATTTTCTCAGATTCTGGTACGTTTTTCTTAAGGTCTCAGATTCTGAGGCATTTTTTCTGATTCATTTTTCATAAAGTTTTTTTTAACGAAACTTACAAATTCTGATATGTTTTTCAATACAGAAAAGGTCTTAGCTTTTCCTATTACAAAAGTCATAGAATCTCAAAGAATTTTAAATTTTTCTTAACAAAAGTCTTAGATTCTGAGACATGTTTAAATAGAAAAATCTCAATTTCCGAGACATTTTTTCTATAGGAAAAAATACGCTGCAAAAATTACACTGAACAATTGTAAAATTTTTTCTGATGAAAATTTTTTTATCTCTCCTACATACAAATTTTTAGATTCCGAGACTTTTCTCTGATAAAAACAATTCAAAACATTTTTTTGCAGAAAAATTTTGAGATTCCTGGATATTTTTCCAAAAAAAAATCTCACATTATTTACTTTTTTATACCCTACACCACACTGTGGTACAGGGTATAATGAGTTTGTGCTGATGTTTGTAACTACCCGAAATATTGGTCCTAGACCCACACAGAAAATAATATCGTATATTTTATTTTAATTAAAATTTTATTTGTTTTTTAATTTAATATTAATTAAATTTTTAATTAATATAATTAATTGTTTAATTAAATTTTTAACTTTATTTTAATTAACATTTTAATTGTTTTCAAATTTAATATTAATTAAATATTTAATTAATATAATTAAATGTTTAATTAAATTTTTAGCTTTACTTATTTTTTTTTTGTTTTGTTTTGTTTTCCGTGTGTGTGCGAGTGTGTGTTTTTCTCTTGCGTTGTATTACATACAAAAAAAATACATAAGTATAAAAAGTTTGTTGAAAGTTTTTTTTATTTCTCACATAGGTTTTTGAATTCTCATTTTGTTTATAGTTTTATGTGCATGTATATGAAAGGTTTATAATCAACTTTATAAAATCATCGCACTGACTATGTCTTTACGGCATAAATAAATTTGGTAAAGTTTGAAGAAATATTTTTTTTAAACTATTTTATTCAAAAAGAATGTTTTTGCAAATTATTTTTTTTTTTCAATATAATATTTTTAATTAATTTTTTTTATTTATACAATTAAAATTTTAATTATTTTTTTTAAAAAATTTTAATTAAATTTTTTAATTTATAGTATTAAGTTTTTAATTAAATAAATATCCATTTATTTTTAATTAACGACATACAAATATTTTTAATTTATTTGCGCATTTTAGTGATTGGTCCGGATTTAATTAATTTTTTAATTAAATCTACGAATTTTTTAATTAAATATTTTTTTTATTATTTTCTGTGCACTTTAAAGCATACCGATCAACTCAGAATCACTTTTTGAGTCGATTTAGTGATGTCCGTCCGTCTGACCGTCCGTCTATCCGTCCGTCCGCCTGTCTGTCCATGTAAAGGGTTTAAACACGATACAGGTCGCAATTTTTAATCAATTGACTTGAACTTTGAAACTTAAGCCTCTTTTGGACCAAGGACCTATTGAAATTGGAAAAAATCGGTCCATATTTAGACCTAGCCCCCATACAAAGATCCTCTTTAGTTTTGACTCAAATGACTCTAATAACCGCATTATAATAGGTATCCTTTCGAAATTTGGCAGATAATCATGTTTCATCTACACAAATCACCATTCCGAATTTTAAAGATTTCTAATTAGTTTTTCTTGTAGCCCACATACAAACCCCCTTTCCAATTTTCACATAAATCTCTAAAATTTTTGAAAATAGAAAATATTTAATTTAAATTCTGTTTGTGTATGTTAAACGCCTAATTTTAATAACCTTATAAAATATGATTATCATCGGATCATTTTTGTATTTAGGCCCCAAGTGAAAGTTTCGCCCGATATTCAGTTAAAGCGATTTAGTGTCAATAAAAATAACCCCATTTCACTCAAATTTGATTTGTGAGTGTTTTTACACTTATAAAAGAGTTGGCATAATATAGATCTGATCGGTCCATGTTTGAACTTGGGACCCATTTTCCGGGAAACTCTGGTGTAGGGTATTATATAGTCGGCCTTGACCGACTATAATTTTCTTACTTGTTCTCTTTCCTTTTAATCCACCATCTTCCTAGATTTTTTCGAACGAAACATTTTCAGATTTTTTCTAAAAGCTTCATAATTTTTATTAGGAAAATTTTAATATTTTTTTATCAGAAAAACCGAGAGTTTCTCTATTTTTCTCAAATTTTTCCTTTAGAAAAACCCTTTTTTTTTCTGATAAAAAAATATATTTTCCTTTCCGGCTAAAAATAAATGTGTATGTTCATATATGGCTATTAGGGTGGTTTTTTATTTTTTGGAATTTCGAGGAGCGCGCAGCGGATTTTTGTTTCATTTGATGTTAAAATAATTGTGTAAAAATTTGAGCTAATGCTCGTAATTTCAACGAGTAGGTAACTACGGGTGTAAAATACCTAATAGATATCTTTACCTAGCCGGTAAATTAACATTGAAAATTATAGCTACCTAAGAGTTAAGTTTACAAAATTTAACTTACACGGTAGATATCTATGCACTGATAGTTATCTGGTTGTTGAAATTACGGCTATAAATCGGATAAAATTAACCCGAGGCGCAAGGAGGTCAAAGTTTCGAGAAAAAGCCAAAATGGCCAAATTTTGAAAAAACTTTAAAAAATGTAAATTTTGTAGAAATAAAAAAAATAAAATATTTTTTATTTAACTTTCTTGCAATAATACTCAGAAAAAATTATCTTAAATTTTTATGACGGCAGTAACACTTTCAAACATGAAATACAAAAATTACCATGCATTTTGGGGGGTACCTGAAATGAGTGTGTTCGATTTTTTGAAAATTTTATTAAACAAAAAAATTAAATCTTACTATTCCATAGCAATGGATTATTAAATACATCCTAAGGCTTAAATATTTAAAAAATTGGGGATATCCATTTTTTTTTGGAGTCATTTGACTCCTTGAAATCCGCAAAACTCAAATGACTCCAAAAAAAATTGAGTCGATGGATATCCAAAATTTTTTAAATATTTAAGCCTTAGGATGTATTTAATAATCCATTGCTATAAAATAGTAAGATTTAATTTTTTTGTTTAATAAAATTTTCAAAAAATCGAAAACACTCATTTCAGGTACCCCCAAAATGCATGGTAATTTTTGTATTTCATGTTTGAAAGTTATACTGCCGTCATAAAAAGTAAAGATAATTTTTTCTGAGTATTATTGCAAGAAAGTTAAATAAAAAATATTTTGTTTTTTTTTATTTCAACAAAATTTACATTTTTTTAAGTTTTTTCAAAATTTGGCCATTTTGGCTTTTTCTCGAAACTTTGACCTTCTTGCGCCTCGGGTTAATTTTATCCGATTTAGCTCAAATTTTTACACAATTATTTTAACATCAAATGTCACAAAAATCCGCTGCGCGCTCCTCGAAATTCCAAAAAAAATAAAATAAAAAACCACCCTAATGGCTATGTATTGATCTTTATATGATCATATATGACATATAAGGAAACATATATGTGTCCATATATGCAAAAATCGATCCCATATATGAGGTCGTATGTAAACTATGTACCATATATGATATCATATATCGAACCATATATGTATGCAAATTTGAATCAGAATTACAAAAAAAAGTTTTTTACTAATAAAATTATATTTTATTACCATCGATTAACTTATATATCGTCGAACTATATTCAATAAATGCCAACTCGAAAAAGCTTACTGTTCAGGATAGCTAAAAAACTAGTTATTTCCATATTATTGTAACAAAAAACAATGTACCTTCCATAAGATGGTTTAAATATTCTAAATAATTTTTACATATGCCAAAAATTTTATATTTTGCACTTGTTTGCGTATTTTTCAGAGTTGGCATTTATTACTATATCAAAAAACAAATATTTTTTTAGAGTTGACATATTTTGTCGGAAAATAAAAATAATTTTTTTTTTGGAAAAATTTAAAAAAATTTTTTTTTTTGGTTTTTGTTATCCTAAGTACGGTAATTGCAAAAACTTAACAAAAAATTAAAAATCTTTGCATATTTTTAAAAGTTACTAGCTCCGAAAGCCTTTTAATCTCAGGGTGGTCAACTTTGGCACTCTGTAACTCACGCTGTATTGCAATAGGGTCACTCCAAACTAGCTATTTTGAAAGCTTATATCATTGACTTTATTTGCCCCATTCATAATGTTTCAATCTGACATATAGTTTGAAAGTTACATAAATATAAGCAATTTTTGTTTTTGCAAACACTATTTACCGATATTTTCAAAATGGCAATATCTCGAGAACCAGTCATACGATATCAAAATCTTTACAAGATTCGTGTTTAGCATGGCAAATGCAATAAGATATGTGGTTTAATTTTTTTAAAAAAATTTTTTGAAAATTTTTTGGAAATTTACAATGGGAGTTGGCATTTATTTCCATCAAAAAAATATGTACTTTGAGTTAGCAGAATAACAAAAATGGATGTAAAACGACAACAAATTATTTTTTTGCTCTGAAATTTTTATGGCAGATAGGTATTACATAGGGGAGCTATTTGCCATCGGAAACTCATTTCCGTCAAATTTGAGTTGGCATATTTTGAATATAGGTTCACGATATACATAAACATAACTGCAATACCGGTGCATATAAATAATTTAACAACTATTGTTCTACTTGCAAAATATTCTGCTTAAAAAATTACTTTTACATAGAAAAATGTTGGAAAAGGTAAGTTTTCATTAATATATATATCATGAAATCCAGCAAAGATTTTATAAAATCTGACCGAGGGTCTTCAAATTTATCTAATTTTTTGTACACATGTGCTCTATAGATCCAATTAAACATATCCGTTTTCACTTTTTTATATTTAAAAAAAATCGCGATTTTTTCGCGAATTTAATTTTCTTCAAAAATTGAAAAAATCAAAAAAATATGCTACTTTGAATAGCCATATCTTCGGAAGTATCTATCGAATTTCTTCAATTCAAAAAGCATTCGATTCAGACGATAGTCTTACTTTATATTAATGTAGTAAAAAAAAATATTTTTAAAAAAAATTGCATTTTTGATGCAAATGCATTTTTTGGATGCATTTTTTAAAACTTTCTCCCCCTTCAATTTTTTTTAAACCTACATAAATCGAAAATATAGCATTTTTTACACAAAATTGCGTACAGTTCTTTTTGTGACGGAGTTTCGTAAAAATTTTGTTTAAAAATACCTTATTGGTTTTTCCATACAATTTTTTCATAAAATTCATAAAATTACAAAAAAAAAAAATTTAGTCTAAGGAAAAACTTAGTAAGCATTTTAAAAAAAAATCACTAAAATTTTGTGAAACGCCGTCACAAAAAAAAATGTACCCAATTTTATGTAAAAAATTCTATATTTTCGATTTATGCAGGTTTTAGACAAATTGAAGGGGGAGAAAGTTTTAAAAAATGCATCCAAAAATTGCATTTGCATCAAAAATGCATTTTTTTAAAAAAATATTTTTTGTTAGTGCATTGTTATAAAAACGGATAAGCAGTTGAATCGAATGCTTTTTGAGGCGTAGAAATCCGATAGATACTTTCGAAGAAATGGCTTTTTAAAGTTACATACTTTTTTGATAAAATTGCAAAATAAATATTAAATTGATTTTTTGTATGGAAAAAATCAAATAAGTAGTTTTAAAAAAATCACGAAAATTTTTTGAAACGCCGTCACAAAAAAAACGGTACTCAATTTTGTGTAAAAAATGCCATATTTTCGAATTATGCAGGTTTCAAAAAAATTTAAGGGGGAGAAAGTTTTAAAAAATGCATCAAAAAATTGCATTTGCGTCAAAAATGCACTTTTTTTGGAAAAACTTTTTTTTTATTGCATTGGTATAAAAAAGGACGAACGTTTGAATCAAATGCTTTTTGAATCGTAGAAATCCGATAGATACTTTAGCAGATATGGATCTTCAAATTAACATACTTTTTAGATTTTTTAAATTTTTGAAGAAAATTAAATTCGCGAAAAAATCGCGTTTGTTTTTTTAATTAAAAAAACTGAAAATGAATATGTTTTATTAGCTTTATGGAGAATGCATACCGTTCATATAAAGAAAATCGAAAGACCTAAGGAAATAGCATTTTTTATGTGTTTTCTGGTGGATTTTGTGATATAAAGAATTCTAAAATCATGTTTTCATTTTTTTCCAGTTCATCGTTATAACAAGTATAAGCGTGGACATTTTATTCCAAAACAAGATGAACTGGAAATTTTCGTATTCAAAATGTCGAAAAAATAATGTTATTGAGTTCTTTGATGTTGAAGAAAATTAAACTACGCAGCTACGTTAAGCTTTCGCAACTTGGAGGAGAGGGCATATGCACCACCATAATGTTATCACTACGATTTCAATATTACAAACTTTTTACAAATCCCTTAATGTCGCCATATCAAATTGTACATAAAAGGATCGTATAAGCAGTTTTGATACCGAGTTGCGAGTTGAAGAAAGCTCTTCTACTTGAAAGAGAGAACATATGCGCCACCATAACGTTATCAGTACGATTTCAACACTACAAACTATTTTGAAATCCCTTACTGTCGCAATAACAAATTGGAAATGAAAAGAACATATATGCAGTTTGAAGGTCGAGTTACGAGTTACAGTAACGTTCAGCTCACTCAACTTGGGGGAAAAATCATATGCACCACCATAACGTTATCACTACGATTTCAACACTACAAACTTTTGACATCCCTTACTGTCGGAAATGAAAAGAACGTATAATCAGTTTTGATGTTAAGTTACGATTTGGGAAGGACAACGTTTTTACTAACAATCACAAGAAGACTGTCACCTTACCTACATGGAAAATATTGTCGGCATGATGTAAGTATTAATAGTTTATTTATCCCTCTCCTTCAAATATCCTAACAAACATAACCCAGTAAGTTAATATACATACTACTAAATATATTGCTTTTAATAAAAGTTTTAAGTACTCATTTGCTTATTATGAGTAAAAAATGTTTTTAGTAGTAGCAAGTTATTTTTTGTTGGAATAAGAAAAGAAATGTGGAATTATTTTTAATATTTTTTCAGTTGAAATTCCGTAAAATGTATTCGATGGCCTTAAGCATCCCATGGTCTTAACAAAATAATCTCTATTAACATGTATGTATCTAAGAAGTCAATATTTAAAGGCACATGGTTGTTTCTTTAAATGATATCAGTGTTATCATTAAAACCCATCAGCACCAAATGCTATTGTTGGTAATACTTAAGAGCCTGTCACAGAGTCAATTCTGTTCCGAAGTGGTTTAAAAGTTTTTCTCTTAAAACGTAAAACAAAATATTTTTTCGGAATAAAATCCACTCCATTGCAATTCAGTCCCACTTTGATTTTTGAAAGTGATTTCATTCAGAAAAAAAATAATCGTTTTGCGTTTTACGAGTAAAACACTTATGACAATCCCAAACGGAATTAAGCCTGTGACATGCCATTTTATAAAAAAAAATGTCTAGAAATACCTTATATATTAATATTTTATATCTTTTTTTATAGATTTTGACTGTAAATATGCTAAAATGAGGTTTATAGCATAACAAAAACGATAAGTCTGAAGAAAATCTAAATTACCAATAAAACAAGAAAACAATTTTTTTTCCTTTAATAATCCCTTTGCTCTCTTCTTGATAAATCCTTTAAATCTGTATGTTAAATTTTTTTTACTATCAAAATGTGTTTACCCGAGTAAAAAAAAATTGTATGGTAAAACATGTTATCTTATAAAATTATATATAATTTATTGGATATGATTTTGCTAAATTTCATCCGAAAATTGGCCGCGCCAAAGTTATCTCATAACATCTTATAATATATGAAGTTACAGTTTAATATTTGATTGTATGTGATTTCATCCGGAAATTGGCCGCGCCAAAGTTATCCCAAATTATCTATTATCATGATTTTGTATTAAATATGATATGATATGATGTAATTTCATCCGGAAATTGGCCGCGCCAAAGTTATCTTAAAATATCCAATATCATGATTTTATATTAAATTGGATATTATATAATGTAATTTCATCCGAAATTTGGCCGCGCCAAAGTTATCTTATAATATCTGATATCTTGATTTTATAAAAAAATTATTGGATACATTTTTATCCAAAAATATTTCTGTTTTTAGATTTATTTTTAGATATAATAATGTCAAACTGAAAATAAATAAAAAAAAAAAAAAAACTTCGAACAAACGGAGATTAGAACCACAAGTCTTCCGTTTTGTAATCGCAATCTCTACCCTCTAGACCAGCGGACGTTGTTAGCAAATAACAACTTTAAAAGACTTAGTTTTAAATAAATTGATCGTATCTAATTATATCAAATTGATCTAACATATAGTAATATATGATTCCATCCAATTAAATATGTTATTCACTTGTACACAATTTTCAAAAAGACTTAGAAAATTTTTGATAAAATTTGCAAAAAAAATTGGAATGACGTACAGCGCTATTAGGGGCTTCCATGGTAAGCTTAAACAATAATTTTAATATAGCGATATGCCTTATTTCCAAGTCATAGGCTTCCGGTGAAATAAGACTTTGGCTTATAATTTTGAAATTTTTCATGGAATCAGGAAATCAGAATTAGATTTGAGATCGGGTTCCAAAAATCATTGATAATTTGATAATTTAAACCAAATATAGCTATTATTAACTATATAAATGCAATATAAATTTTTAAAAATGATTGCAAAAATTCAAAAAGTTAAATTTTTTAAGTTCTAAAAAAACAAATGCAATAAAAAAGTGTTTTCTATTTAAAAAAAAATAAAAAATATATTTTTTTCTGGAATCGAACTCGGGTTCCCAAAAATAATAGATAATTTTATAACAAATTAAATATAGTTATATATAACTATATAAAAGCAATATAATTTTTTAAAAATGATTGCAAAAATTCAAAAAAAAGAAAAATTTTTAGTTCTAAAAAAAAAAAATGCAATAAAAAGGTGTTTTCTATTTAAAAAAAATAAAAAAAAATATATTTTTTTTCTGGAATCGAACTCGGATTCCCAAAAATTATAGATTATTTTATAATAAATCAAATATAGTTATATATAACTATATAAAAGAAAAATATTTTTTTTAAAATGATTGCAAAAATTCCAAAAATGAAAATTTTTTAGTTCTAAAAAAATTAAATGCAATAAAAAAGTGTTTTCTATTTAAAAAAAACATAAAAAAAAAACTTTTTTTTCTCGACTGGGCCGGGAATCGAACTCGGGTTCCCAAAAACCATATGTAATCTTATATGATTCAATAAAATGTTTTGTATAACCATATATGTTGACACACAAAAATAAATTTTGAAATACTGGCATATATAATTATATATGGCAAGTTGTTTGGTCAAAAAAATATTTTTTATATACATGATTATATCAAAATATATATTCCATTACATATGCGACCATTTATAAATATATATTGAGTTTAGACGAAATTTGCGTATATATAGTACCATACAAACGCAGATATGTTATCGTTTAAGACACATATAATTATATCTATTAATTTTGTTGGAAATTTTTTTAGTATGGAACCATATATAATTATACATAAATTGATACTGGATTTTTTGTTTTGTAAAGTCCTATACATAATTAGATATAAAGTCACGTATAATAATGTATGAAATCGGATTAAGTTTTATGTGCAACGTATGATTATATCTACCATTTATATTAATATATTATGATTAATATAATTAGATATGATTTTATATGACATCATTTAAAAAAATTGGAAAATTTCAAAGTGAGATATAATTTTATACTTTGACTCATATAGTTTTATATGGTTTTATGAAAACATATAAAATAATATACGTTTATATAAATTCCTTTTTACTCGGGTACATATAACCCGGCTAAAAATGTTGTATATAATCATATATGATATCATATATGAGACTATATACAGTATCATATATAGTATCAAATATGGTCTCATATATGAACATATTCCAAAATTGGCGCTTACCCGAGTAAAAAAAAGTTATATGACGCAATATTTAATTATATATGAACAGATATGCTTTTATGTACATCCATATTAATTTTGATCCGAAAATTGGCGGATCGAATATTATACGATTATATCAAATTCTATTATTTTTGATAAAATAGTATCAAATTTGATTAAGTTTGATCCCAAAAATGGGTCTATCCAATTGTATTAAATCGTATCTTATCTGTTAAAATTAGATAAATTTTTATATTATTAGATGAAATGTGGTAACATTTTTTGGAATTTTAAACGTGAAATTAGAAATTATTTTATCAGATTGGATACATTATCAATTAAAAGTGTTTTTATTGCATTCTTCGGAATTTTTCGGGACTTGGCAAATTATTAAAAATTTGTCAATTTATTTCTAAAATCATTTTTAAGGAATTTAAAAATTCCAAAAATTTTTGTGTCTTAAAAAATTTAAAAACATTTTTTCGGAACTTAAAAATTTGTTAAAAACATAAAATTTCTCCTAAAACCATTTTCAATGATTTTTTTACTAAAAAAAAAAAAATTGCCAAACAAATTTTGTGTCCGGGACTTTGGAAAATTTTCATAAAATTTTTTAAAACTTGAAAATTTTTTAATTGTACGGGACTTAGAAAATTTTGAAAATTTTTTCGGGATATAATTATAAATAAAATCATATATCGTTTTATCTGCCATATCTAAAAATTCCCGACCTTATATGTCATATCGAATTTCATATAGATCGGTACATAAATAGATATGAATATGTATGTTATCATATTAAAAAATAAGGAAAAATACAATGCTATATAAAAACTTACATGTCCATATCAAAGTTCATGCATAACCATATATAAATATAAATAATTATATAATAGCATATATGATTATATCAGATCAGATCTTTTTTACTCGGGTATATAAGACACGGTCATATATGATCCAATATATGTGATCATATATTAGATCATATATTGAATCATATATTGGATAATATATTGAGTCATATATGGGATCATATATGATGTTGTTTTCAATTTGTTTTACATTCTCTTTCATATTTTTTTTATTTTTTTTTTTTTTCATTTTAAACTATATGTAATAGATTATTATGTATATATTCACCAGAATTGCAAACGGTGTACATAAGTATAATTTAAAATTAAAAATATTTTTTTAATTAATTTTGGTGTTTTCATAACCCTTTAATTTTATGATTTTCATTTTTTAGTTACTATCGCTTGCATTTTTGGTGACCATATAAAAATAAATAATTTAACATATAGATATGAGAATACATTTTGATAGTCAACAAAATAAATTGAACATAAAAGATCTTATATATCAAGTTTTTCAATTGATATCGAAAGATGCGAACAAAGGGCTTATTAAAGGAACGTTGATTTCCTTTGTGTTTTCTTGTTTTAGTGTTAATTCCGATTATCTTCAGACTTAGCGTTTTTGTTATGGTATAAGCCTCTTTTTTACAATATTTATAGTCAAAATCTAAAAAAGGATATAAAATAATATTAATATTTGAGATATTTCTAGAATTTTTATTGTATTAAAGTATTACCAACGATAGCAATTGGTGCTAATAGGTTAATGATAACACGGATGTCATTTAACGAAGCAACCATCTACCTTTAAAGATTGGCTAGATACTGTTAGTTACATACATACATGTTGGAGTGTATTTTGTTAAAACCATGGGATGCTTAAGCCCACTGAATACTAAAGACCATGGAATGCTTTTTAAGGAAAGATATACATATTGTCTTTCAGAAATCCATCTGAAAAAATATTAAAAATTATTACACATTTCTTTTTTATTCCAGCAAAAAAGAACTTGCTACTGCTAAATGCATGCAACAAAATTTATAGCAAGCAAATAATTACTTAAGACTTCGATAAAAAGCAATATATTCAGTAGTATGTATTTTATCTTGCTGGATTATGTTTGTAAGAATATTTGAAGGATAGGGATAAAAACTATTTCTACTTACATCATGTTTGTAAGGATATTTGAAGGACTGGGATAAAAACTATTTCTACTTACATCATGGTGACAATGTGCCAGATTGTCACTGTCGCTTATAGACAGCTTTCTTGTAATTGTATAAAAACGTTGTCCTTCCAAAATCGTTACTCAACCTTAAAACTGATCGTTCTTTTCATTTCGATTTGCTTTGGCGATAGTAAGCGATTTCAAAATAGTTTGTAGTGTTGGAACAGTAGTGATAACGTTATGGTTAAGCGATCTTAACGTACCTCCGCATGGTTGAATTTTCTAGTAACTCGGCCTTCAAACTTCTTATACATACGTTCTTTCCATTTCCAATTTGCTACAGTAAGGGATTTCAACATAATTTATAGTGTTGGAATCGTAGTGATAACATTTCTGGTGGTGCATATGTCCTCTTCTCTAAGTTAAGTGAGCTTAACGTTACTCGGCCTCAAAACTGCTTATACTATCTATCATTTCCAATTTGTTATGGCGAGATTAAGGGATTTCAAAATATTTTGCAGTATTGTAATCGCAGTGAAAACATAATTGTGGTGCATATGCCCTCTCCACTGCGTAGTTTAATTTTCTTCAACATCAAAGCACTCTATATTATTGTATTTGCGACATATGTTCATTTACTCATTTTGAATATGATATTGTTTTGGAATAAAATGTCCACGCTTATACTTGTTATGACGATGAACTGGAAAAAAATAATACATATGATTTTAAAATTCTAAATTCATTTATAATTCTAATAAAAACTTACCTTTTCCATTTTCTTTATGTAAAAGTAACTTTTTTAATCAGAATATTTTGCAACTAGGAAACAATATTTTTTAAATTATTGATACGAATCGGTATTAAGATATAAATATGGTAATAAAATATAGTTTCAATCGTACAAAACTTTTATTTTGTAATTCCGGTTGATATTTTCATACACATGCACTAAAATTTAACATTTTATGATAACATATATGTTTCCATATATGATATCATATATGGCACATATTTTATATACGGTCACATATATGGGATCGTTTCTTGCATATATGGTCACATATATGTTTCCATATATTTCATATATGATCATATAAAGATCTATATATAAGCATATATGAACATACACATTTATTTTTAGCCGGGAAGTTAAATTATATATATATGGTCACCAAAAATGCAAACGGAGTAAGTAAAAAATCAAAATTATCAAACTAAAGGTTTTCATTGAAATATATGAAAAACACCATAATGAATAAAAAAAATATTTTTTATTTTTAATTATACTTATGTACACCGTTCGCAATTCTGGTGAATATATACATAATAATTTGTTGCATATAGTTTAAGATGAAAAAATAATTAAAAATAAGAAAAAGAATGTAAAACAAATTGAAAACAAGATCATATATGATCCAATATATGATCCAATATATGCCACAATATATGACCCCCCAACAAAAAAAATGCGGAGTACTTCTATTTGGAGTGCTTTAAAACTATAACAAATGTAATGAAATACAACAAAAATAACAAAAAACAGAAGAAAAAAACACACAAACAGTTTTTTCTACTCCATAAAAAGTTGTTATTCAGCACTTACCTCATTACCTTCCGCGACACTCCCATACAAAAGTAAGTAGATATTCAGTAGATAAGAAGTACTCCGAGCTTTGAAACAACTTCCAACTACTTCCACGGAGTAGCTCTTATCTACTGAATATCTACTTACATTTGTATGGAGGTGTCGCGATAGGTAATGAGTTAAGTGCTGAATATCTATGTTTTCTGGAGTAGAAAAAACTGTTTGTGTGTTTTTGTCTTGTGTTTTTTTGTTATTTTTGTTGTATTTCATTACATTTGTTATAGTTTTAAAGCACTCCACAGAGAAGTGGTAATGACTTTTTTTGCAGGGCCAATATATGATACAATATATGTTCACATATATTGGGTCATATATGATCGTGTCTTTTATAAGCGCCAATTTTGGAATATGTTCATATATGAGACCATATTTGATACTATATATGATACTGTATATGGTCTCATATATGATGTCATATATGATAATATTAAACATTTTTAGCCGGGTTATAAAAATTATGAATTTTTTCCTATAGAAAAAATTTAAAATAATTCCTATAGGAAAATTCTAAATTTTTTACTATAAAAAATACACAAACTTTTGACAAAGAAAAATTCCCAAATTTTTCGCCTAAAAAACCCAAAACCTTTTGTCTACACCATTTACAGATGTAATTCGAAAAAGAACAATTGTAATTCGAAGATTCTATTTGTAATTCGAAGATTCCATTTGTAATTCGAAGATTCCATTTGTAATTCGAAGATTCCATTTGTAATTCGAATACTCCAATTGTAATTCGAAGATTCCATTTGTAATTCGAAGATTCCAATTGTAATACGAAAAGATCAATTGTAATTCGTAAAAGATCAATTGTAATTCGTAAAAGATCAATTGTAATTCGTAAAAGATCAATTGTAATTCGAAAATTCCAATTGTAATTCGTAAAAGATCAATTGTAATTCGAAAAAGATCAATTGTAATTCGAAGATTCCAATTGTAATTCGTAAAAGATCAATTGTAATTCGAAAAAGATCAATTGTAATTCGTAAAAGATCAATTGTAATTCGTAAAAGATCAATTGTAATTCGTAAAAGATCAATTGTAATTCAAAAAAGATCAATTGTTAATCGTAAAAGATCAATTGTAATTCGAAAAAGATCAATTGTAATTCGAAAAAGATCAATTGTAATTCGTAAAAGATCAATTGTAATTCGAAAAAGATCAATTGTAATTCGAAAAAGATCAATTGTAATTCGAAAAAGATCAATTGTAATTCGAAAAAGATCAATTGTAATTCGTAAAAGATCAATTGTAATTCGTAAAAGATCAATTGTAATTCGAAAAAGATCAATTGTAATTCGAAAAAGATCAATTGTAATTCGAAAAAGATCAATTGTAATTCGTAAAAGATCAATTGTAATTCGTAAAAGATCAATTGTAATTCGATAAAGATCAATTGTAATTCGAAGATTCCAATTGTAATTCGAAAAAGATCAATTGTAATTCATAAAAGATCAATTGTAATTCGAAAAAGATCAATTGTAATTCGAAAAAGATCAAATGTTATTCGTAAAAGATCAATTGTTATTCGTAAAAGATCAATTGTAATTCGAAAAAGATCAATTGTAATTCGTAAAAAAACAATTGTAATTTGAAGATTCCAATTGTAATTCGAAAAATATCAATGGAAATACAGTTGATATTTTTCGAATTACAATTGGAATCTTCGAATTACAATTGATCTTTTACGAATTACAATCATAGGCGTAGATAGCCCTGTCTGGGGGGGGGCTTAGCCCCCCCCCCCCAGAATAATTTTAGCCCCCCCCAGAATTTTAATCATTCACAATTTTTTTTATAATTTAATGATTTCATTAATTTTTGCAACAATAAATAATAATAATATGTAATGAGTCTTAAGGACTCGTAATGATTATTATATAAGATCTAATAGTTTTTCCATTGAAAAATAGTCTGAATTATTGAAAAAAGTTTTTATATGAATCTGATGTTTTTGTCAGTAATAAAAACTTTACCGAATCTTAGAGTTTTATACCCTGTTCTCACTTACACTTAAAAACCATTTTTAGCAACATTTTTCGTTTTACGCTTAAAAACCATTTTTATGACTCGTTTTACCATAAATTTTTTTGTTGTAATATGTCAAAATAAAAATGTTTTTAGCTCGTTTTAAAATTAAAACGATTTAAAACGAGCGGAATTCCAGGGGTTGAATTGAGTATTTTTGAATGTTCAGCGTTTTTAAAGCATTTTATTAATATTGGCAATATTGTTTATTACTAAAATGTAAATAATACAAAAAAAAATCGTGCTATTTTTATCTTTAAACAATTCTTGAACATTATAAACAGTTATATGTATAATTAATGAATATAATTTCAATAGTTTAATATCGTTTCTTGTTAAAATGTGTACATGTTTATCAGCTGATAATGCAAATGTCAAAATAAAAACATAAAAACCAAAATAAAACGAGTGAAATTACGTGTGAACACTTTTTTTTTAATTAAAACAAATGTCGTTTAAAACCGTTTTTAGATGCTTGTGAGAACAGGGTATAATACCTTCAGGAAAACATTTTAACTTCTTTGATTTAAAAAAGTTTCTAAATTCTAAAGGGTTTTTTTATAGACAAAAGTTATTGAAAGAAAGAATCTGAGAATTTTGACTAATAATCATCAGCTTTTGCAATCATCAGAACTTTTTCTTGAAAAAAATCATAGTAATCTAATGATTTTACTATAGGAAAAACATTAAAAATCTTTCATTCTTAAAACATATCTAGGAGTTCTAAATTTCCAAAAAATCTACAGAATCAAAATTAAAAAAAAAAAAATATGAATTTTTAACCGCTTTCGGGGGGCACTCGTTTCTAGGAGACCTAGACGCATGTTAAAGGGAACGTTTCAGGAATAGGTCTGGGTTTTTTCTATTAAAAAAAAATACCAAAAAATTAAAAAAAATCTGGGGGGGCTTTAGCCCCCCCAGAAATGTTGGCTTCCTACGCCAATGATTACAATTGATCTTTTACGAATTACAATTGATCTTTTTCGAATTACAATTGATCTTTTTCGAATTACAATTGATCTTTTTCGAATTACAATTGATTTTTTTCGAATTACAATTGATCTTTTACAAATTACAATTGATCTTTTTCGAATTACAATTGGAATCTTCGAATTACAATTGATCTTTTTCGAATTACAATTGATCTTTTACGAATTACAATTGATCTTTTACGAATTACAATTGATCTTTTTCGAATTACAATTGATTTTTTTCGAATTACAATTGATCTTTTTCGAATTACAATTGATCTTTTACGAATTACAATTGATCTTTTACGAATTACAATTGATCTTTTTCGAATTACAATTGATCTTTTTCGAATTACAATTGATCTTTTTCGAATTACAATTGATCTTTTACGAATTACAATTAATCTTTTTCGAATTACAATTGATCTTTTTCGAATTACAATTGATCTTTTACGAATTACAATTGATCTTTTTTGAATTACAATTGATCTTTTACGAATTACAATTGATCTTTTACGAATTACAATTGATCTTTTACGAATTACAATTGATCTTTTTCGAATTACAATTGATCTTTTACGAATTACAATTGGAATCTTCGAATTACCATTGATCTTTTTCGAATTACAATTGATCTTTTACGAATTACAATTGGAATCTTCGAATTACAATTAATCTTTTACGAATTACAATTGATCTTTTACGAATTACAATTGATCTTTTTCGAATTACAATTGATCTTTTACGAATTACAATTGATCTTTTACGAATTACAATTGATCTTTTTCGAATTACAATTGGAATCTTCGAATTACAAATGGAATCTTCGAATTACAATTGGAGTATTCGAATTACAAATGGAATCTTCGAATTACAAATGGAATCTTCGAATTACAAATGGAATCTTCGAATTACAAATAGAATCTTCAAATTACAATTGATCTTTTTCGAATTATATCTGTAAATGGTGTAGAAAAATTCTCGTGTTTTCATTGGCGTAGGAAGCCAACATTTCTGGGGGGGGCTAAAGCCCCCCCTAGATTTTTTTTTATTTTTTGGTATTTTTTTTTTTAATAGGAAAACCCAGACCTATTTCTGAAGCGTTCCCTTTAACATGCGTCTAATTGTCCTAGAAACGAATGCCCCCCGAAAGCGGTTTAAAATTCATATTTTTTTTTTAAATTTTGATTCTGTAGATTTTTCGGAAATTTAGAACTTCTAGATATGTTTTGAGAACGAAAGATTTTTAATGTTTTTCCTATAGTAAACTCATTAGATTACTATGATTTTTTTCAAGAAAAATTTCTGATGATTTCAAAAGTTGATGATTATTAGTGAAAATTCTCAGATTCTTTCTTTCAATAACTTTTGTCTATAAAAAAACCCCTTAGAATTTAGAAACTTTTTTAATTCAAAGAAGTTAAAATGTTTTCCTGAAGGTAAAATCCTAAGATTCGGTAAAGTTTTTATTACTGACAAAAACATCAGATTCATATAAAAAATTTTTCAATAATTCAGACTATTTTTCAATGGGAAAAACTATTAGATCTTATATAATAATCATTACGAGTCCTTAAGACTCATTGAATAATCATAACGAGTCCTAAAGACTCATTACATATTATTATTTAGTGTTGCAAAAATTAGTGAAATCATTAAATTATTAAAAAAAAAAAATTGTAAATGATTAAAATTCTGGGGGGGGCTAAAATTATTCTGGGGGGGCTAAGCCCCCCCCAGACAGGGCTATCTACGCCTATGCGTGTTTTGCGAAAGAAATGTTTAAAATTTAGAGACTTTCTTTATTAAGAAAAAATCTTAAAATACGTGACATTTTTTCATTTAGAAAAATTTTAAGACTCTAAGATATTTTTCAAAGAAGAATTTGTATAAAAAATTTCTTCTATAAAAAAATTTTTCCTATAGAAAATTTCGCAAAATATATAAATATAAAAATTTTCCGTTTTTTCCTAAAGGAAAATTGTCAAATTCGAATATCACGAATTCCACCAGAGATTTTATTAAATCTGACCGAGGGTCTTTAAATTTGTCTAATTTTTTGTACACATTTGTACTAAGGAGTCAACAAAACTTATCCATTTTCAGTTTTTTAAATTTAAAAAAATCAAGATTTTTTCGTGAATTTTCTTTTCTTCAAAAATTTACAAAATCAAAAAAGTATGATACTTTGAAGAGCCATGTCTTCGAAAGTATTTATCCGAATTCCACCATTCAAAAAGAATTCGACTCTAACCTTTTTTATACCAATGCATTAAAAAAATATATTTTTTAAAAAAAGTACGTTTTTGATAAAAATTCAATTTTTAGATGCATTTTTAAAACTTGATCCCTTAGACTTTTCTGAAAACTACATAAATTGACAGAATAACATTTTTTACATAATGCTAAGGGCAACTTTTTTTGGGCCTTCGGTATTTTCCACCTTTCGTAATTTGTTTAAAAACTCCTTATGAGATTTTTCCACACAAAAAATAAATTTATTGATTATTCTGTAATTTTATCAAAAAAGTATGTAACTTTGAAGAGCCATATCTTTGAAAGTATTCATTTGATTTTTACGATTCAAAAAGCATTTGACTCTAACAATTTTCCTTTTTGTATTTGAATGCACTCTAAAAAATATTAAAAAAAAAAAAAAAACATTTTTGATGCAAATGCAATTTTTTAATGCATTTTTTAAAACTTTATCCTAAATAATTTTTTTTGAAACATACATAAATCAAAAATATTGCATTTTTACATAAAATTGAGTACCGATTTTTTTGGGCCGGTGTTTTATAAAATATTTGTGATTTAAAAAACAAATTATTTGTATGAAAAAGTCATATAAGAATTTTTTAAAATAATCACAAAAATTAAAAAAAGGTCTGTCCCAAAAAAATCGGTACTTAATTTTATGTAAAAAAATGCTATATTTTCGATTTATGCAGGTTTCAGAAAAATTTAAGGGAATAAAGTTTTAAAAAATGAATTTAAAAATTCCATTTTCATTAAAAATTTTACTGCATTCATATACAAAAGGACAATTTTTAGAGTCAAATGTTTTTTGAATCGTAAAAATCAAATAAATACTTTCAAAGATATGGCCCTTCAAAGCTACATACTTTTTATACCCTCCACTCTAGTGACAGAGGGTATATATAAGTTTGTCATTCCGTTTGTAACACCTCGAAATATTGGTCTAGGACCCCATAAAGTATATATATTCATGATCCTCGATCGATTTTAAGACGATCTAGCGATGTCCGTCCGTCCGTCCGTCTGTCCGTCTGTCTGTCTGTCTGTCTGTCTGTTGAAAACACGCTAACTTTTGAAAGACTTTACGGAGGCTCCTGAAGTTTGGCATATATGTTGAGCATTTACCTGGTCAGGTTGGTATTGCAATCCAGCGAAATCGGTCCAGTGGTTCAAAAGTTATAAGCAAATGAGTGAATTTCGGCAAGGGTTTTTCTGGAATTTACGAGATATAACACACGGTAACTTTCGAACGGCAATTCTGAGGGTGCTGAAGAGTGGCATATATATTTGCCGTTCCGCTGGTCCGGTTCGTTTTAAATTTCAGCCAAATCGGTCCAGTGGTTCAAAAGTTATTAGCAAAACCGTAAATTTCAGATTCGCCTCACCTTAAATTCACTTGTTGAAACCCCGTTAAACAGGATTGAAAAACATTGGTAAGTCACAAAAATATTTTACAACGCATTTGTGTCACTCAAAAATATTTTTACACTAAAAGAAAAAAAAAATACACTCGAAAAAAATTTTACACTCAAAAAAAATTTTACACTCAAAAAAAAATTTAGTAAATTATTTTTTTTTTTTTTTCAAAAAATAGTTAAAAAAAAAGTTTTTAAACAAAATAAAATATTTGTAATCAAAAATGTTATTTTTTCACTCTAGAAAATTTACTATAACTTAAAAGGGGCATTGTGGAGGGTATTCATAGATTCGGCCAAGTCGAATTTAACTTTTCTACTTGTTTTATTTATTTTTTTTAAATTTTTGAAGAAAATAAAATTCGCGATTTTTTTTTTTAAATTTAAAAAACTAAAAATGGATATCTTTAGTTGGCCTTAAAGGCAGAGCATGCTGTAAATATAAAGAAAATTATAAGACCTAGGGGCAGAAAATTAATTTTTTTTGAATCCGTGATAAAGAAAAATTCTAACGTTCCGAGACATGTTTCTCAGATTATTTCCTGTTCTTTTTCACTATTATTTTTTCCCTCTTAGCACAATTTTGTAGAAATAAATAAATTTATTTAATAAGTTTTTGATCAGTTATAAATTTTTTAAGACCAAATTTTTTAGATGGTCATTTGTAGAATTAAGTTTCATGTAAAGTTTCCTAAGAGCACGTGTCAAGATCTATCAGTTTATTTATATTATGCTAAAATAAAAAATAGCAGTAAAGGGTTAATATTAGTTTGATTTGTTGAGTACAAGTCATGTGCGTATAAAAACTAAAACACATTTGACAAACATTTTAACTATGGCGTTGAGATACATGTTCATACAATGAAGAGATCGTAAAATACATAAAAATGTGTAAGAAAAAGAGTCATTCATATCTACCAAAACATAGAGATACAGACATTAGTGTTAGCTACAAAACCCAATAAACAATTTTTAATTAAAAAGAATTGTACACACAAAATATTTTGTAAATAAAGAAAGTTGTTTTGCTGTTAACAACATTTTATAGCTGAAAATTTATTGTAAAAATTTTGGAATAAATATATCAGTTGATTTTACCGAACTTGTAGTTGACTTCAAAATAACTAACATTGTTAGTTAAACACCCTAAAATAACTAACATAACGGGAAAACGCATTATAGCGGTGATTTTTAGAAAAATGGAGAAAAACCTTATTATACCTTTACAACTATGCAAAAATATGCATCCAGTCTCAGAATTTTGATCTTCAAACAAAAAAAAAAAAAAAAAAAATATTTAAAAAAAAAAAAACATTAAAAAAAAATTTAAAAAAGTTAACTAGACAGTATTTATAATTTGCTTTGTTTAATTGGCTTGAAATTATTTTAGAGTTCATATTAACACAAAATGCGTACAATTCAACGAAAACTTACTCAATTCATATTTGATTTTTCTGTAAGTACAGATCGAGCACGGGCTCTAATTATATTTGTTATAAGGGTTCAAGTTGAAAAAATGCAGAAGAAAAATTGAATTTCTAAAAATTATAGACATTTCTGGTATTTCCTATACCGGTTTCATACACCCCAGTTAGTGTCATCATCAGTAGGATTTTAAATGTCGGTTGGTCTTGTTAATGAAAACTGTTTTTTATATATGTGAATATTTATAGTTTCTACAGAATAAATTTTGACAGTTTCCAACACTACAATTCTATTTCTAGCAATCTCAACCTCACTTCATACTTTCTTTCAACTTTTTGTCTCTTACACTCAAAATAATTCTACAGTAAAAGGTTTAGTAAGTGATATTGTACCAAAATCTACTAATTGGTTACTAATTTTAGTATCTTCAAAGTACTAACATTAGTAATTTTTACTGGTTTTTACTAATATTAGTAAAAAATTTTAGTATTGGTTACCAATTTCTGCACTAGGTCCTTTTGGACTAAAATTAGTTAAATTTTTAGTATTGAATACCCACGTTTTTTTTTTGCGTGTACATTATTTCGCAAGGGTTACCAACATGATCTGGAATTAAAGACACAAATGAAGGAATTTGCATTTTCTGTTTCGGAGACGTGCCCAATTGATAATATTGAGTTTACAAGCGTTTTTTAGAGTATGGTTGTATTTTCAAAAAAAAACCTTCATAATTATATGTGAAATAAGCTAAACGCCATTTTTTTATTTTACGCTAAATTTGTTTACTGGGTTATTTTACCAACAGCTTATGCAACAATATCTGCTAGTAAGTAAGTGACACCAAACAGTTAAACAACACCAGAAGTCATACTTTTTTTTCGGAATACAAAAAAAACGAAAAAATTTTATTTCGTTTTTTTAGAGATATAAAGTACTCGTATCTCATGTATTTACACAATTTGTCATAGAGTATGCGTGTTGCAAAATTTTTGAAAAAAAAAAATTAAAATAACAAACAAATATCTTAACTTTACTGAAAGAGCTAACAAACAAAAAAATGTTACAGTATTTTATTTACGCGTTTGAGGCGTGGTTTTCAAATAGCATTTAATACGCATTAATGGTAGTAAAATGCTTTAAAAAAAGCAGGGATGGGAAGTACGAGGAAATTGCTTTGAAAAAAGGTAAAAAATTGAAGAGTGTGAAAAAGATAAAGAGAATATTTCTGAGAGAAATAATATAATTATTTCTACGTGCAAAAATTTTGAATTTAAGTTTTCTTCTTTTCGAAAACATATCATAATCCGATATCTCAGAATCTAAGACTTACCCATAGAAAAAATATTTGAGAATCTCAATATTTTGTTTATTAGAAATATCTTAAAAAAAGTGGAAGGTGAGAAGGAAATCCCAACATCAAACCCAATTCGAAAAATAAAAAAAGGGGGGTGAAAATAGTTTAAGAAACAATGGAAATGAGAGAGAGGGGAAGGAAAAACTGCACTCAAAAAAAATATGTTAGTAGATTTACTAATTTTTTTTTGCTAATGCTAGTTAGCTAACTTTTAGCAAATTTTTAGTTGAGATTAGCATTTTAGCAAAAAATTCTTGTAAACTTCATTTAGCACATTAGCAATTTTAAACAAACTTTGAACTAATTTCTTTTGCTGAATTTTAAATTGAGTTGACAACATTTTTACAAGATTTTTTGCTAACATTAGCAAAAATAAATGGTAAATTTTTTTTTATTTTCAGAAAACTTAAAATGGCGCTATCTCGGAAACTAAGCCAGATAGAGCAAAATGGAGGGCATTTTTGGTTCTTAGAATCACCATACTTTCGCGGGTCCTCTTCACATGTGTGGACCCTATAGGGACCTAACTTTGGATCCAAAAAAGTTAGCATTCCCGAAAATTTTAAAATGCTCATATCTCGGTAAATATTGCCGACACAACAAAAAGTTCAAAAGAATTTTTGTAGCTCTCAACACGTAGAACAAGACCGCAAAATAACCAAAAGCTCTCCGAGTAATATTTTTGAAGTTATCGAGTTTTTGAATTCTCAAGACCCCAGTGATCCCCTAAAATCACATATCTCAAAAACTAAGCAAGGTAGAGCGGAAAAAACACAAATTTTGGATCAAAAACTATGAAGATTTTTAAGGAACCTAACTAGGTATAGGCCCATCGGGGTCTGGACCTATTGGGTCCGAACCCAATGGGGTCCTCAAATGTGTATGAACTAAGTTGAAATAAAAATTATTTCAGTTAAATAATTTTTAGCAAAACGTTTTTGCTAACTTTACCAAAAAAATTGTGGGTTCAAAATTAGCAAATTTTCTTGTAGGTTTACAAGCTTTTTTTGCTAACTTTACAATTTTTTTTTTTTTTAGTGTAGGAACAAGAAGGGGAAATAATCTGACTATTTTCTTAAAAAAATTTCTAAGCATCTCAAAATTTTTCTATAGGGAAACCAAAAGTTTTTTATGGGAAAAATCTGATAATTTTCCTATAAAAAAATCTAAGAATTTTTCGACAGGAAAACTCTGAGTATTTTTCTACAGGAAAGTCTAAAAAATTTTCTATTGGAAAATCAAAAATTTTCTTCGTTTATTTTTTTTTTAGTTTTTCTACACTCAAAATATTTTGTAGGCAAAAACAAATGAAAAACACACTTAAAACCAGTGAATAAACAATTGAAAACCATCCCTGTAATTGTTCATTTGTTTTAACAAACATCAACATTTATTTTTTACTGTTGACAAAATTTTCTAAAATAAATAACATTAAACATTAAAAAATTACGTTTTTTCACTCTTTTTTACCAACAAATTCGAAAAAAATAACCAACGAAAACATTAAAAATTATTGATAGTTCTGTTATTTTTACCAACAAATTTCAAAAAAATAACCTACGAAAACAATAAAAATTATTGGTTTCGTAGGTAATTTTTTACAATTTTTTATTGAAATATTTTTTTGAAAATTTTTAATAAAATTTTTGGGGAATCGATCAATCAACTACATTCTGGCCAGACACTCTACCCATCGTGCCAAAGTCACTTGATACAAACAATTTTTTTATATTTCTATAAATAATTTTTTGATTTTTTTTTTTCTATAAAAAAATAACTGACTTGTGTAGGTAAAAACTAATGATATTTCATTAAAAAAATACCAACAATTTAAACAAAAATTACTTACACAAATCATTAAAAATCAAAAGAATAATCAGTAGTTTTTACTTACAGAACAAAAATAAATGACTTTAAAAATTAAATGTTAATGAAAGTATTTATTTATTAGTGTGTTATTTTTGAAACAAAGGACTGAAGTAGTCATTAATAAAAACTGAACATCAAACAAATGTTTTTTCTTTTAAAAACGACTAAACGGAAAACTTTTTAAATGAACTACAAACAGTTAACGACATAATTTTTTGAGTGTATAAAAAAATTTATCAAAATCTTAGATTTTGTATAGAAAAGATTTTTCAAAATCTTAGAATTTTCTTTAGGAAAAATATCTTAAAATCTAAGTTCTTGTTTTATAGAAAAAAGACTTTTTATGGGAAAAATGTTTTAGCTTCTGGCACTTTTTCTAATAATATAATAGTAATAATAATTTTGATCACATTTTATTATTACTATTATATTATAAGAAAATTTTATTTTATTTATTTCTTTCATTTACTTACAAATAATTTTTAATAATTTCAACCTACAGAGAACTGGTAACAATGACCGTACAACTAACCTTCATGATGCCTTTTATATAGGAAAAATGTTTAAGAATCTAAAATTTTTCGCAGAATCTGAGACATCTTTAATAAGGAACATCTCTCAGAATCTGAGACCTTTTTTTAAAGAAAAAATGTATCAGAATCTAAGATTTTTCAATATTAACAAAGTTTCAGAATCCGAGACTTTTATTGTATGGAAAATGTCTCAGAATCTGAGATTTTATCTTCGAAAAAATGTCCCAGAGTCTGATACTTTTACTGTAACAAAAATGTCTCAGAATCTGAGAATTTTCCTATATGAAAAATGTTGCAGAATTTAGACTTTTTCTAATAGAAAAAATTTGGAAAAAATTCCCGGAATCTGAGACTTTTTCTATAGGAAAAACGTCGCAGAATCTGAGACTTTTTCCATATGAAAATTGTCTCAGAATCTGAGACTTTTTCTATAGGAAAATTGTCTCAGAATCTGAGACTTTTTCTGTACGAAAAATGTCTCAGAATCTATAGAAAAATCTATAGGAAAAATGTCTCAGTATAGAGACTTTTTCGATTGGAAAATTGTCTCAGAATCTGTGACTTTTTCTATAGAAAAATGTCTCAGAATGTGAGACTTTTTCTATAGGAAAAATATCTCAGAAACTGTGACTTTTTCTATAGGAAAAATGACTCAGAATCTGAGACTTTTTCTATAAGCAAAATGTCTCAGAATCTAAGACTTTTTCTGTAGGAAAAATATCTCAAAATCTGAGACTTTTTCTGTAGGAAAAATATCTCAAAATCTGAGACTTTTTCTATAGGAATAATATCTCAGAATATGAGAATTTTTCTTTTGGATAAACATTAAGGGTGTTTCATAAAAACCAAATTTGGATTTTTGTACGGGCCACCCGGAATATATATTAAGCACCGTGAGAAAATAACACGTGATTTTTTTTCAGAATTTTTCATCTAAAAAAAAAAGTTCACACAATGAAAAAAAATTAGATTTTTTTTTTTTTTTTATTTTTATTAAATTTTAGCTCGACTAGCTTATTAATGACAAGAAGTTTTAGTTTGGTCCAACAAGTATTTCGGTTCCAAAAGTGACCATAAAAAAAAAATTTATGCTGGTTTGGGTCTTACTCTAAAAATTTTTCATTTTTATTTTTGATAAGCTAACGCAATAGTGTTTTAGTTGCTCTTGATAACATATTCTTATTTTTTTTTTGTTGCTAAAAGTCGGTCACTTGCGGCGAAAACCAAAAATTGATATTTTCAAAAAACATTTTTTTTTTTTATATCAAGAAATCTTTTTTAAATTTCAACTCAGTGAAACTGAAATAAATGTTATAAAAAACCGGCAGTTTTTGGAATTAAGAGTAACTGTAAATGCAATTGTGTAAACAAGACCTTGAACCATCACTGAGCAATGTTTAAGGATCACCCCACTTTATCCGTAAAAGTTACAGAGGGTTAAAGTTGAAAAATCGATAAAAATGGCTTGAAATAATCCATAGTTTTTACATTCTTTCGCTTTTTTTTTTAAGTTCTCCTTATATTTCAATCTTTTCCGGCATAACACAAAGTCAGTACATATAAGAGATTATTTTAATGTTGGTTTGATAGATGCTTCATGGCTTGGTAAGAAGTTATAAGACGGTTAAATTTTGAAACCAAAAATTAAGAGTTTTTAAATTTTCGAGGTTTTTTGATCAGGGATTTCGGCCCCCTCTATGAAATGAAAAAAGTTGAACTAGAGTTGGTAGCTGTTGTAATTCTTAACATTTTGGAATTAATCCTGTAAATGTGCCACGAATAGTTAAGGAGTTTCAGCAGATCAAAGTTTGCAAGAAAAAACGTAATTTTTTTAAAATACCAGTTTTTCGCGAGGCACATTCGCGGTTTCATTCGAAATTTGGTGGACTCTTGCGTAAACCGAGTTTTTTGTGAGTTTACATAAAAAAATCACTGGCGGGTTTATAAAAAATAAATTGCAAAAATTTTATGGCATTTTTGAAAATTGTGCGAAATTTGCAAATCTGTTTCCTATTTTTTTTAGTAGCAATTAATGCATCATGTTCATTATAATACACCAAAAGACGTGCCTTAACGAGTAGAACTGATTTGCTTTTTGACTTTTTACTTTAAGCCATTCTGAGCGGAAAGCGCGATGATTTTATCTAAACCTGTTTTGATCTGGCACATCCAAGGCTTTACACGAAATCGAATGAAATTTTTTTTAAATGAAAGCCCACTTGATGTGTCATCATAAAATCAGAGGCGGGTTAAAAAATTTTGATGATTATAGATTTTTTGGACCATATTAAATTTTCTTGTTATAAAAAAGCATCACCGATTTTTTTTTAACTACTGGTACAATGATACGATTTTCCGTGATTTTCTTCAGTAATACCAACGCGCATTGCCTAAATATGTTATAAAAAATTGTGAAACTTTTCTTTTACCGCGAATTAATCGCGATTTTACGTACTTAGATATTTTTTTTTTTAAATCGTTTGGTCATTAAAGGGTTAAATTTATATCATATATTTAAGAAGAAATGATATATCCTGGCATGATTTAATAACGCATGCAACAAATGTGTAGAAAATAAAATCTTTAAAATATTTTTAAGATTTTTAAAACCGCTAAATCTTAAAACCGCCATAACTTTTGACCCCCTTGAGCGATTTAATTGACGCGAACGAATTTCTTATTCTTAAATAGCATCTAATATTTATGCCAACTTTCATCGATGTGCCATCAAAACAAAAATCACATCTTTTTTAACTCAAAATTTAAGTCTAAAACGGAACTCCTCATATATTAGATTAGAGTTTTATTCTAGTTCGAGGCCCAAAAATATTTCTATTTATGATATTGTCATAATAGAGTATTTTTAATTTATTGCTTTAAAAAAGTTACTCATCTCATAGTATGTCTGTACTGATCAGTTTCATCCCCACTAAGGAATCTTCAGCAGACTATAGAGAATGTTTGATTGACCAACGATGATTCTCTAAAGTCTGCTGAAGATTCCTTAGTGGGGATGAAACTGATCAGTACAGACATACTATGAGATGAGTAACTTTTTTAAAGCAATAAATTAAAAATACTCTATTATGACAATATCATAAATAGAAATATTTTTGGGCCTCGAACTAGAATAAAACTCTAATCGAATATATATACATATACAAAGGCCGAATAAATACATTTTATTTTTATGTACCTTTTGGTACTAAAAATAAAAAACAACATGTTTTTTTTGGATTTTTTATTATAATTTTAAAATATAATAAAAAATAAAAAAAAAATCTAAATTTTTTTTCATTAGTTTTTTTTTTTTAAGTTTCATTTAGGTATTCTTCGCTCTTTCCTTGATATTTCAGATTATTGTTATTATTGTTATTTTTTCACGGTGCTTAATATATATTACGGGTGGCCCATACAAAAATCCAAAAAAAGTGTCATATATGAACCAGCCTAATAAACATTTAAGAAGCTGAAATCTTTTGCCGGAGGATCTAATACTTAATGCAATATCTCAGAATCTGAGACTTTTTCTATACGAAAAATGTTTCAGGATATGAGACATTTTCTACATGAAAAATTTCTCAGAATCTAAGACTTTTCCATAAGAAAATGTTTCAGAATCTGAGTCTTTTATAGGAAAAATGTTTCAGAAACCGAGACTTTTTCTATAAAAAAAAATTCAATAAGAAAAAAACTCATAACTTGAGAAGTTTCTATATGAAATATGTCGAAATTTGGAAATTTTTCTATATGACTAGTTTTTCTAAATATTAGAATTTTGAAGTATGAAAATGCTTTAGGATCTGATATTTTTTACATGGAGAATTTTTTTGTAGCAATAAGAAGAATTTTTCTGGAGCAAGAATTTCACAAGACTTTAAATCAATTCTATTTTAAAACTATATCGGAAAAGCTGAATTTTTCTCCTAGAAATATGTCACATAATCTTAATTTTTTTTTTTAAGAAAATTTTCAGAAAACTAAGTCAGATTACTTTTCTGAATGAAACTAGCCTCAAATCGAATATTTTTTTTTTTAGAATCGGAATCTGAGACTTTTTCTTTAGGAGAAATTTATTTTATTACGAAAACGTTTTTACAGAAAATATCATACTATACACGTCCTGAGTTTCATTTTAGGATCTTTTTTTAATTCCATTACTCAACCCCACCCTCCTCCCCACCCCATCAATCCCAAGTGCTGCATCAAAATCTGACCACAACTAAAATTTGCTCCTTAAGGTTTTCCATTCCTGTCTTAATTTAAATTGGTAAACGTATTTAAATGTCTTTTATTAATATTTTTTTCTAACAATTGTAAAAATGGATTAATTAGAGCTGTTGTCTAAATGTACAAATAAAATATTTCAAATCATATCTGTGTAATGATAGAAAGCAATCTTTTACTGTCATATTCATAAACATTTAATTAATTGTGTTGTGGAAATTTGTGTTAAATAATCTCGAAAATAATTTTAGATAAATTCAAATGGCATTAATTTTGTTTAAGCAATTTAAATGGTATTAAAATCGTAAAATATTTGACATAGGAAATAAAAATTATAAAATAATATTTAGCAAATCGTATATTGAGTAAAAATTTAAAATAAAGTTTGTTGCTTAAGTCTATTGTTCTTAAGGTTTATTTAAGTGGTTTTCTCTGAACGCAATTTTACTGTGCTAGATGAAAATCACGGCATGCGGAAAAAGTTTATTTTGGAGTACCGTTTCTAAGGGCGGTAAAAAGTGCACTTTTGGTTCTTTTTGTAGTTTCACAATTTTTTTCTGAACTGAAACGGCTACCGGGAAAAAGTGGCCCACCCATACCAGAAACTTATCTGAAAAATGTTTTTGAAATCGGTTTATATCTTCTGTTTGGTCTTTTATGTTAAAAAAAAACTTTCACACAATATAGAAAATTGTTGAATACTTTTTTTATTTTGTTATTATTTTGCTAAATAAGCTATTTAAAACTAAACAAAAAATAGTTTTGCCGGACAACGTTTTTTTGAGTCTTATTGGGAAATTACTTTTAAATTTTTTGTAATTTTTTATGTTTATGTACCTGAGATTAGAAAAATTAAAGATTTTAATGCTTTTTAAATTTTTTTTTATGCAATTTTCTAGATTCTGAGACATTTTTCTATTAAAAAAGTTTTGATATCTGAGAAACTTTACTAAGGTAGTCAAGCATTTTCTGAGAAATATTTCCATAAGAGAGTCTAAGAAATTTTTTCCCAAAAAGAAAATGTTTTATTTTCTCAGTCATTTTTCCCATATCAAAAGTGTCAGAGTCTGAGTCTCAGAAATTTTTCCTACAAAAAAGTCTTGGATTCTGAGACATTTTTCAAATAAAAATAAAAATAAAAATAGGAATCTAAGTAAGACCTTTTTAAGATTCTGTGATATTTTTTCTAAAATTCTCACAATATTTTTTTCAAAATTCTTAGAATCTAAGGCATTTTTATAGAAAAATACTTGGATTCTAAGTTATTTTTCCTATTGAAAAAGTAATCTAAGAATATTTTTTTAATATTAAAACTCAAAAATTCTGAGATATTTTTCCTATCGAAAAAGTTTGAAATTTTTTTCTAGTATTCTAGGATTTTTTCCCTATAGAACAGCCTATAGACAGCTTTTCCTAGATTAGCTGTCACAGATGTTGAGACATCTTTTTAATAAAGATAGTCTCAGATTCTGATACATTTTTCCTAAGAAAAATAACCTCATATTCTGAGACATTTTTCCTATAAAAGTCCCAGATTCTGTATAATTTTTTCTTTAGAAAAAGTCAAAGATTCTATTGCATTTTTTGTATAAGAAATTTTCAAATTTTCCCTGAAGAAAATTTTCTTATTTTTCCTACAGAAAAATTTAATTTTAATTTTAATTTAAAAAAAAAATTAAGATTTTAAAACATTTTTTCTAAAGAAAACTTTTGAGATTCTTGAAAATTCTAGAAACAAATCTTTCTCATGATTTCATTTGCTTTCTTCTTTTTACCCACAAGAATTGTCAAATTTACAATAAAGAAATTTCTCAGATTTTTCCTATAAAAAAAACTATCAGAATTTTTCTATAGAAAAACTGTTAGAATTGTCAAAATTTTAAGATTTTTACTATAAAAAAATTCTAAGAAAAATTCCCGAACTTTTTTCTATAGAAAAATTCCCAAATTTTTCTTTTAGAAAAATTAAAAAAAATTTCGTCTTATAAAGAAAAGTTTTATCACATAGAAAAATTTTAACATTCAGAAACAGTTTAGGATTCTTAGACATTTTTCATAGAAGAATTTCTATAGAAAAAATTTCTCCTATAGAAAAATATCCAGAATTTTCCTATAGAAAACTTTGAAGGATTATCCTGTAGAAAAATTCACAAATTATTCCTATAGAAAAATTCTAAATTTTTTTCCTTAAAAAAAAATTTAAAATTTTTTCATATAGAAACATTTTAACATTCCGCGACAATTTTACTCTAGATAAATTTAAAGATTGTTTAACATTTTTCATAGAACATTTTTTAAGATCCTTGGACATTTTTCATTTTCCTTTCTTTCCCTTCCCTCCTTTCTTTCTTTTTATTTTTTTTTCTTTTTTGCTTCTTCGGTTTGGGGGGTAATTTCCTTCCCTTCCCGTGGATCCGCGCCTGTACAGAGTGTATAAGCCCGAGTCAAAAAGTTTACATGATAGTACACTCAAAAAAAACGTGGGTATTCAATACTAAAAATTTAGCTACGAGTACTAATGTTTTAGTCCAAAAGGACCTAGTGCAGGAATTGGTAATCAATACTAAAATTTGTTACTAATTTCTAGTACATGCAAAATACTAACAAAACAGTAAATATTACTGCAATTTACTACAATTTTAGTAAATATAATTACTAAAAAAATCATAAATATTTTAAATTTTTGTCCTATTTATTTAGTAAAAAAAATTACTAATTTTAGTAAATTAAATTGCTAACTTTAGTGAATAATATTACTACCTATATCAATTTTAGTACACAGAAAAAAATATTCAATGGAAAAAAACAATTGAATATTTGCTCAGATTAAAATTTGACATTTAATTAAATTTTACTTGAATCAATTAACCATTTGCTCAAATTCATAAAAACAAAAAAACTCATCATAGTAGGCTTTGAGTAACAATGCGATGAACGCTGTTGCGTTTTTTGTTTTAGTTTTAGTTAGTCGCCAAATAGAAAAGTACTTTCACGCACACAAGACGAAAATAAACAAAATAATATGAAGCACAAAAAAAAACAATTTAAGCAAAAGACTTGAAAAGACTGACAAAAAACACTACAACTGTAAAATAATGATTAACCATTCACTCAGATCAAGCATTGGATTACTCAAAAATAACACAAAATTATTGATTAACCGCTCACTCAAATCAAGCATTGGTTTAATCAAAAATTACAGAAAAATAACAATTAACAAATTACTCAAATCAAGCATTGGTTTAATCAAGGAACAGTCAATGACTGACCTACAATTTTCGTGCTTGATCCAACAATTTTCCTCATTAGATGACTTTTAATTAAAATAATGCTCAACCTGGTGTATTTCGTGCTTGATCTAACAACCCATTTTTATCTGTGTACTTAATTACATGTCTTCTTAAGCTGTTTAAAAAAATGTAGCGTAGATTCTACGACGTGAGGCATTTGAAAAAATAAATGATTGTTGTCGCCATACCATTGAAATATATTTTGGAAACGATTGCTAAAAATATAAAAAAGAAATAATATTTTCTTAATACATGTTCAAATATATGTACAGACATTTTACTACAGAGGGTGTTTTTTTTTACCTACATTTTTTTTTGTATACGTGTGTGTATCCGCAATATTCTTTTTCAGCTTGAATTTCTTTCTCATAAAGTAATTGAAATGAAAAACGATTTAACAAAAAAACTGATGTAGTTTTATTATTAATGCCATTTATATTTCATGTAAGTACTTAAATAAACAAAGAACATATCGTGAACCTATATTCAAAATATGCCAACTCTAATTTGACCGAAATGAGTTTCCGATGGCAAAAAGTTCCCCTATGCAATACCCATCTGTGATAAAAATTTCAGGGTAAAAAAATCATTTTTTGTCGTTTACATCCATTTTTGTTATTCTGCTATCTTAAAGTAATATTTTTTTGGTGAAAATAAATGCCAACTCCCATTGTAAATTTCCAAAAAATTTTAAAAATTTAAAAAAAAAAAAATTAAACCTCATATCATATTGCATTTGCCATGCTGAACACGAATCCGATAAAGATTTTGATGTCTAATGGCTAGTTTTGGAGATATTGCCATTTTGAAAATATCGGTAAATAGTGGTTGCAAAAAAAAAATTGCTTATATACATGTAACTTTCAAACTATTCATCAGATTTAAACATTATGAGTGGGGAAAATACAGTCGATGATATAAGCTTTCAAAACAGCTAGTTTGGAGTGAGCCTACTACAATACAGCGTGAGTTACAGAGTGCCAAAGTTGACCACCCCGAGATTAAAAGGCTTTCGGAGCTAGTAACTTTTAAAAATATGCAAAGATTTTTAATTTTTTTCAGTTTTTGCAATTACATTGCAAAGGATAATAAAAACCAAACACAAAAAAAAATAATAAAAATTTTTCCAAAAAAATGTATTTTTATTTTCCGACAAAATATTCCAACTCTAAAAAAATATTTGTTTTTTGATATACTTAGTAGGGCCATTCCAAAAAAAATTAGCTCAAATTTTAGTCATTTTTGGAAATGGTGTCTCAGATTAATTTGAACCTTGACACATAGATAGCCCTCATAAATATGATATATGTACCATATATCGTTTTTTTACATTTGGTGTATTTAACGAATTATGGCGGGTCAAAGATTGACTTTTAAAGCAAAAGTAAGAAAAATACATAACGTTTAAAGAGCTGTAACTTCTTAACCAATGACCCGATTTTCACAAATTTAGGCTCATGTGAAAGCTGGGGTTCTTCTTTTAGAAAATATTTTTAAAATAACACAGTTTTTTTTACAGAAATGATGCAAAAATGCAAAAAACATTTTTTCTTTTCGAATATTTAAAAAAACACATTTTCGATTTTTTTAAAAAAATTCTGGTGAAAAATAACAATGTTTTGTATAACATATTCAAAATTTAGAGTGGGATCTCCATGGGATCAAAAACTATTCTGTTTTAAGTACGAGGTTCTCATATTTTTCCCTTAGAAAATTTAAATTTCTAATGTTTTGAATGTTTTTTAAAATTTTAATAGTATAATTTTCTTTGAAAATTTAAAATTTTATATTGAAGAAACATAAAATTTTAATTTTCTAAGGTAAAATTTAAGAACTTCGTACTAAAACCAGAATATTTTTTGATCCCATTGGGATCCCACTCTGAATTTTGGATATGTTGTACAAAACAGTATTGTTCATCACCAAACTTTTTTCTAAAAAAATCGAAGATGTGTTTTTTTAAATATTCGCAAAAAAAAAAAAATGTTTACGAATTCTTGCAACACTTCTAAAAAAAACCGTATGCTTTTGAAAATATTTCCTAAAAGAAGAAGAATTAAGCTTTCATATGAGCCATTACTTGTGATAATCGGATTACTAGTTAAAAAGTTAGAGCACGTTAAACGTCATGTATTTTTCTGACTTTTGTTAAAAAAGTCGAACTTTGACCCGCGATAATTTGAAAACTACAGCAAATTTTGAAAATCCAAAAATGCAACATGTCTCATATAAACGTGGATATATATGAGCCAAATTCTCAGTGGCGTCCAAAGGCATGTTTCCGAACAGTGGGGCGAAAATTTTTGGAATTACCCAGTAATAAACGCTATCTCTCAAAAATACTCAAACAAGTGCAAAATGAAAAATTTTTTGCAAAAGTAAAAATTATTTCGAATTTTGAAACCATCTTGTGGAAGGTACATTGTTTATTTTTGCAATAATATGCGAAATAACTAGTTTTTTAGCTCTCCTGAAAAGTATGTGCTATTTTTACTTACAAACACCTGTTGCTTTTGTGACAATCCCTTTGTAAAAAAAATCGGTGTTGCACATGAGTTAGGACAGATTCTAGGGCAGTATAAGTTGTTCCACAATCGGTTCTTTGCAACCGAAAATTTTTCTGGGATTATAGTCTAAATAAGTAAAGGAAATAATGACCTCGAGCTAGAATAAAAATTCTAAAAATATAATATTATAAAGGTCAAATGTAACGTTTTTATTTTTAAATAAAAATTAATCCGAATTTATTTAAAAATTTTTAAATTCTGATACACCTGTATTAGAGTGTCCCTTATTTTGGAAATGTTGAGACGGTACCCGCTCATTTTTTTCCTTTTAAATTAAATATAACTGAGGAAAAATTTTACGCCCCTAAGACCACGCCTTCCCTACGCGACGGGGTCTTAAAGAGCCTAAAAAATCATTTTTCCAAAAAATCATTTTTCCATACAAACCAAAAATTTTTTTTTTTGATTTTTACTTTTTTTTTTTATTTTTACTGGTTTTTGATACACAATAAAGATGTCGCAGATATGAATAATATTTTTTTTGAATATATATCATTTAAAGCAACATAACAACTAAAACTGTTGCCTGTCAAAACTTAAAAAAAAAATTTTTTAACTTTTTTTACCGTAGGACCACAACGGCTCTAATTTTTTTTTTCGAAAAAGATAAAGATGTCACAGATATGAATAATATTTTTTTTGAATACGTATCATTAACAGCAACATAACAACTAAGACCGTTGCTTGTCAAAACTAAAAAAAAATATTTTTTTAAAAATTTTGTATTGTAGGACCCCAACGGCTCTAAATTTTTTTTTTTTTTCGAAAATTTTTTTAGAGCTGAAACCCTTATCCCACCAAAATCAAATTTTTTGTCGTGAATAAGCTAACCTAAGTAATATAATAATTAATAACAAAAAAATAAAATCAAAAAAAAAATTTTTAGTTTGTATAGAAAAATGATTTTTAAGGCCCCGTCGCGTAGGGAACGCGTGGTCGTAGGGGCGTAAAATTTTTCCTGAGTTATTTTTAAGTCAAATGGAAAAAAAATGAGTGGGAACAGTCCCAACATTTCCAACATTTCCAAAATAAGGGACACTCTAATAGTTATATAAGCTTTTTTACTCGGGAGGGTATAAAAAGATGATAAAAATTTCATATATTTTCGTTGTACGAAATTCTCAAAATATAACCAATTCCCTTGGGGAAAGGTCACCAGAATCTAGACCAGGGATGTTAAATGGGGTTATCAATTTTGTACCAATTTTCAAAATAAATTGTACTTTTTGGACCCTCACGGTACCAATTTTTTTTTTTTATAAAACCTTAATTAAAAACACATAAATTCGATTTTGCCTGATATTTTATACCCTTGGACGCCAGGAGCGTTTTTGAACAACTTCTTAAAATCTAGTCTGCAGAAAAATGTCTCAGTATTCGATACTAAAGGCCTCTACAGACGATTCAATATTATGTACAATCTGCATGTATTTTTTTCGCTTCAATATTTTATACAGTATTTTTATGTATGCCATTTGTGGGTAAACGTCAAAAATATTGTGTAGGTACCTTTACTCTCAAAATCCCAGAATTTTTCGACAGGTATAATAATCTGTTTGTGAGTGTATGAACACAAAAAATGTACCTGAGGTGTGAACACGAAAAATGCATCGAGATCCAAAATTTCTCTAACGATAAAATGTCTCAGAATCTGCAATTAATACTACACGCAAAAAATAAAAAGGGTGAATTTAAACAAAATTAGGGTACAAAATACCTAAGGAAAGTGTGTACCAGACCACTACCCAAGTTAAAAGCATAAACTACTCAATTCCCTTAGGAAAACGTTTATGAACAAAAACAAGGAATATATACGCTAAAATCCTTTGGTAATATTGCCATTTAAGGAAACGGAAAATTGAGCAAAAAATATAAATAAATTACCCTTATAATTTAATTGAAATTACTATTTATAAATGATTATTTTTTACTAGAAAAGTGCTTAAAAATACCAATGATTTTTTTGGGTTTTCCATAAAAAGAAAAACGCGTTTATATTTTTAATTAATTTTATTTATTTAAATTATAAAATATATAACATATTATGGCATCCTTCTTGTCCCAAAAAAACTCTTGTTGTAAATGGCGTCCAATCATCATTTTTGGGCTATAACAAATTAATTTCGGCCGACAAACGTTTTATCACAATTTTTATGTTTTTTTAATTTTAGTTATTTTCCTTTTACTTAGTACATTTTATATTTTTTTTCCAGAAAACATTATTATTTTTTTATTTTTCTGGTTCACCGGTCGTTTTTGCGTGTATGTTTATGTTTGTACTTCAACAATTTTATAATAAATGGCGTCTTCACATATTTTAAGACTTTTAACATTGTTTTTGTGAAAAATTCCTAAGTTTATTGGTAATATAGTGCTGCTTTACAATAGACAAAAAATTAAAGGTATATTGCATAAAATGTAAAAGACCATGTGTTATTCTAAAAAGCTATAGATGTTTTACCTAAGGTTTGCATTATGTAATTTACACATTATCTAGATAAATTTTAACAAGCCGCGTGTGTATTCATTTAACTCCATATAAAAAAAAAGTTACCAAGTTCGATTGGATATTTTTACATACGTCTTTTTTTTGTGTGTATCTTACTTTTTCTGTATGAAAAAGTTAAGTTTTTATCAACGGGTAGTTGAGTGAAACTTCTGTAAAAAATTCGGAGACTTTTTCTTTGATAAAAGTAAGTGAGAATTTCATCAACTGAACAGTTCATACGAATAAGGGCGAATAGACTACTTTTTCGTAAATACATTTTTCTGCATAAATGTATGTTTTAATAGAGTTCTACAATCCTCTGCGAAAAATTTTGGCAACATTTCGACTTTTTAGTGCAATTCATTTTAGGAAAAAATTGAAGTCCGTTTAGGATTGTTCTCTTTCAAATACCTTACAAAAATTTTGTATATGGGTAGAAGTGAGTTAAATCTTAAAGCTAATGCAAACAAGTTGAGAAAAATATTAATTTTTAACCGTTTCCTGCGTTTTTATTGTCCCTTGTAAAATTCTACAAATGGTATTTTCGGCCTTATTCGCATGAACTGATCAAGTGTCAAATTCTGAGGCATTTTCTATAAAAACAAGTTTTTAACATCTGAAAATTTTTCTAAAAAAAAGTTTCCCAATTTAGACTTGAAATTTTATTTTGAGCCTTTTTTTTTAATTAGTGAAAAAAAATTTGGGGTCATTCAACGATATTTCGATAAAATTGGAAATTATCAAATTGTACCAAATGAGTCGCGGTAGTACCACGGTACTTTTGAAGGTTGAAATGTACCAAAAAAAGTACAATTGTACCAACTTTAACATCCCTGATCTAGACTCTAAAGCAATGTTGGCAATCGATACCTTTTTAATACCGTTATCCGTTTCAAAACCCTTTAAATTGAATACCGGTACCAATACCAATACCGAAACTCAGTTTTGGTATCGGATACCGGTATCCAAAAACCTTTTCCTTCGGTATCGGTACGTACCGGTATTGAAACGGTTTTTCTTAAAAACCATGTTTTTTTTACAAAAAAAAAAAAAATTAATAGAAAGTTTGTAAATTTTTCGGTTTTTGTAAATGAAAAATCGTACTCCAAATGCCTCACCGAAGTCTCATAAAAATCAAAAAATCTTTTGGCACCCACATCGTGAATTAAGTAAAAATTTCAAAAAAGCCATACTTCAACCACGATGCACTATGCTTCGACCCATGGACAAAAGTCAAAAAAAAAATTGTTGTCTCAAATTGTGTTTAAATACAGATTTTTTGAAAGATAATAAGGTATCTCAAATAAATATTAACAAAAATATTTTTTCTGATTGCTTTTGCCACCAAGAGAGGGCGCTAAACTCAGAGAATTTTATGCAAAAATGACTTAACAGAAAAATGTTTTTTAGCTGTTTCACAAAAATAATTCTCAAAAATCCATTTTTTAATAAAATGGTTCGAAATTTTGTTTTAAAGTACTTTGATATATTTGTAGTAAAGTTAAAATATAGAATTTTGTATATATTTACAAAAAAAAAATATTTTTTATTGCGCAGAAAAACAAGTTTTTTTTCTTGAAAATCCAAAAATAACTAAAGTTTGATGGAGTTTAAAAAAAAAATATAAAAAAATAGATATTTTTTTTTCTTTTTTTTGTAAGTTTAAACTCTTATCTAACAGCGTATTCAAAAATTAGCGCCTATTTTTTACCACAAATTAGAAAAAAATGCGTTTTTTTAAAGGCCTAAATTCGTGATTTTTACTTAAATATCAGGCATTTAGGAGTGTTTAATATCATTGTACAACACGATTTCATGTTTTTAAAGGGTAAAAAAGCAAAACAAATGTATATTAATAGTAAATCAAAACCCCCGCAGAATTTTGAAAATTAAGCTCGAGTTTTTTTTATGGCCCACTGAAGTTTTTATTTTTTTTTTCAACGGAGTTTAGAATAAGTTAAAAAAAATTATTAAATTTAATTTTGAGCTAAATGAGGTTAATATATGTGCAACGAAATTTGATGACGGTTCTTTCTTAGACCATATTAACCCTCTATCTCCCATTTTTAGGGGTCACTTTAGTCCCTTTTCTAAATATCGTCGTAGAACACCACTTACACTTGCTTTTAAAGGGTTAACAAGTTCTACAAATTTTTTCTGCATAGAATTTCATTGTTAGTGGTAAAAGACCAAAAGTTCGTGAGATATAAGCAAAATGATTAAAAAAGTATAATTTGTAATTATCATATATTGTTAAATTGTGATTCACCAAAGTCGTGTGAAGTAATTCGACAAAAAATAAAACAAATGTACTCTAAGCTTAATACTGCTAATAGATATCTTCGGTAAAATTTGATGATTCTTTTTTCTCAAAATGTATTAACCCTCTATCTCCCATTGTCAGGGGTCATTTCAGTCCCTTTTTAAAATATTCTTATAATAAGCACTTAAACGTTCGTTTAAAGTGTTAAAACGTTCTACAAACATTTAATAGATATCTTTAATCATTCCAAACCCATTTAAAAAAAAAAGTAAAGACTTCAATGGGACATAAAAAGAATTTGAGCTAAATTTTCAAAACAATTCGGTTTTGGTTTACAAATTGTATACCTTCATTTTTTGTTTTGTATAATTTAATATACACTCTGTGACCTCAAATTAGTTGCACAGTGTATTTTATGGAGCTTTAAGTTATGTTAAATAACTCTTAAATTATAAATTATATTCAAGAAACATTAAAAAAGTAATTTAGTATTGTGCTTTAACCTTTAAACGCTCGTTTTATTAAATTTTATAAAAATATTTGAAATAAGGACTAAAATGACCCGTTAAAATGGGAGATGGAGGGTTAATATGTTCTAACAAAAGAACAGCCATTAAATTTCACTGAAGACATCTTAAGAAATTTTTTATCTCAGTAGTATTTTTAGTACATTTTTTCAACCTATTTCAGTCTACTTTGGTAAAAGCTATTTAACAATATATGATACTTTACAATTTTACTTTTTAAAGCATTCTAATTATATCGCACGATGTTTTGATATTTGACAACCCCTAGTGAAATTTGATGCTTAACATTTTTGTAGAACATTTTAACTATTAAAACACACATTTTAGTGTTGTTCTATGAGGATATGTTAAAAACGGACAAAAATTACCCCTAAAAATGGGAGATAGGGGGTAAATTCATTCTAAAAAAAGAACCGCCATCAAATTTTACCATAGACATGTATAAACATTATGTAGCTCAGAAGTTGATTTAATACATCTCTTTGACCTTTTTTGACGACTTTAAAAATAAAAATAACTTATTTTTCAAAAAAGGATGTTTTAATATTTTCCGTACTACTAATCCGATTTTGCCCAAATTTAGCATTAATATATATCTAAGGAATAATAATTTGCTTACAAAGTTTTTTTACGATCGGACAATTTTCGTAGGTGTTATAGCGTTTTAAAGAAAAAGGATATATTGCAGGACCTTGAGACCTTGCTCCGATTTAAGTGAAAATTAATACACACGTTGCAAGTTGAATGTGTATCAGCATGACAACTTTTTGTAATTTTTTGTGCATTATTGAAGCTAAAATTAAATTTTTCAGTTTCAGGACACATGGGAGGTAGGCGTGTCCTTGCACCGATTTTTCCAAAAATTCATATTTTTCTTAACTAATATAGTTTATGTTAGTGTACCAAATCTCAAAAATATCTGACAACTCCTTCTAATTTTGTCCCTTCGTTACATGGGAACGAAGCACTGTGCGATGCGAGGGCAAAAGGAAATGATTGATTTTCACGAAATTTTTATAGATTCATTTTGACTCCCAATAGAAACTTTCTGGACCCCTTTCGTATAGTATATATAGTTTTTTGGGGATTTTTATTTAATCCGTGATGTGGGTGTCCAAGGATTTTTTTTTGATATTTACAGGACTTCGGGGAAGGAATTTGGTATACTAGCAAGAGGTTTTCCACCATAGTATAATTTTTTAAGTGGCTTAACTCGTAGCAATCGTCCATAAAAGTCCCATAATTCGCAAAAAAAAATTGTTTGCAATATTTTTGAATGTGATTTTGTGACAGGGAAGACCTATTTTTCCAAATAGATAACACCAACAAAAAAAAACTTGGTTGTCTAGAAATAAGATGAAATTTGTAATTTGTTGGGGGTTTTACTTTAACCGCGATGCGCGAGGGAAATATATTGTATGGAGTCATTTTGGCACCCAATAGAAACTTATTGGACCACTTTCAGCTCAAACATAAAAGATAGTTAAAAATTGATACGGCCTTATATTTATGTACTAAAGACATACATAGGAAAGTTATGAGCAAAAGACTGAATTTGGGCAAGGGTTTTCCGTGAAATTTCGAGATAAAAAACACGCTAACTTTCGAAAGGCAATCCTGAGTATGCTGAAGCTTGGCATATATATTTCCCGTTCCCCTGGTCTGGTTCGTATTGAATTTCAACCAAATCGCTCCAGTGGTTCAAAAGTTATTAAGAAAACCGTGAATTTCAGATTGGTTTCACCTTAAATTCACTTGTTGAAAAAACTGTTAAACCAGCTTTATAAAAATTGATGTGTCTGGAAAATATTTTACAAAGTATTCTTTTCACTCACAAAAATTGTTATACTAAAACAAAAAACACTTATACACGAAAAAAAATGTACACTCAAAAAAAAAAAATGATTTCAATTTTTATTTTTTTTTTAAATGACTAAAAAAAGTTTTTTACTCAAAATAAAATATTTCTAATAAAAATTGTTAATTTGACTCACGTCAGAAAATTAACTATCACTTTAGAAGGGCATTGTGGAGGGTATTGATTGATTCGCCCAAGTCGAATTTAACTTTTCTACTTGTTTTTACAACGTTTTTAAAGTTTTTATACGTTTTTTTATATTTTTAACATTTTTAACATTTTAACCGGTACGTACCGGTATTGACGTTTCGGTATCGGTAATACCGTAACCGATTCAACTCAAATACCGTAACCGATACCGATACCGAAATAAATAAAAAAACGATACCAATACCGATATCGATACCGTTATTCGTTTCGATAGCCAACCTTGCTCTAAAGTCAGGTTCTACAATCTTTGATTATAACTTTATCCTAATTAACAAAAATATGACTGCTCGTTGTTAAGTAATTGAAATTTATGTTTAAAAAACATTATTCTGGATAATGTATGTTTCTTAAGTCTTTTGATTTTAATCTAGAATATTTCTCTTATAACATCTTTTGTTATCCGAAACCTCATATAGTTAATTCTATTTCTTTTCATGTCTATATAGGTCTGTAGGACATCATTTCAGTGAAATTTTTTTTTTTTTTTTAATTTTCGATTTATAAAACAAAAATTAAAATTAAAAAAAAAAGTAAAAAAAAACTTCAACAATCTCACGTGGGTGTAACATTAAACAAACACCGCACGAATTAAAAATGTTTTTGTTACGAATTAAAATGAAATCATGCTCACAAAAAAATCGTTCACGAAAATCCCAAACATGTCACATCACAATAAAGCATGATTTTTATTTTCCTTTAAAAACTGAAATGAAAATACTCAATACGAAAAAAAAATGTTAAAGCTGGTTTTTGCAGCAGACAACTGCTAAAGATTATGAAGAAATTTGCTAAGAAAAACATACAACATTTTGGGTGGTCACACTCAGTCTTTGTCACAGCTAAAGACAGAAAAAAAAACAACAAAACAAATCGTATCGAGAATTTAATAGGAAAATAAAAGCAAATAATCGCATTTAAAATTATTTAAAGAAAACAAAACTCCTAGGCGGCCTTGCTAAAGGTAAGTCATCCATCGTTTTTTTCAGTGATAAAAACCAAAAAAAAAAAATTGAAACACGCGTGGTATTTGCGTTTAATTGATTGCAACTTTTTTGTTGCTTTGTTGCTTTTTGGTGGCTTTACTTTGATGAAAATGCAAACAGCATGCAACCCACACTCAAAACATCAAAACAAACAAACAACAAAAAAAAAGTCACAACATGTTTTAAGAGTCATAGAACCTATTTGAAAAAATCGTCATATAAAATCAAATAAAATCATAGTAAGGAAATTATAACTTGTTATTAGTGGTATTCGTAATACTCTACAAAATATATTTTTTTGAATAAAATTAAGGAAATTCTGAAGGGAAAAGTTCTGTTGTCAGTAGAGACCAGAGCATAATTTTTTTGGGTTAAATTTTTAATCGTTTAATCTCATAGTTATTCTCGATTACTATCTACTAGCAAAATCCAAAATTCATAAATTAAGCTTCGAAATATCATAACTTTGTTTTTCTAATACCCAGCAGAAATTTTGCTGAACTGGCAGCAACTTTTGGAAAGCAAACAAATGTATCTTTTTGTTAGTTTTCTAAATTTTTTCGATATTTAGAGTTATGTTTGAATTCAAATGGTTACAGAATTATGATTTGGAGTAAAATGTCTCTCTAATAAAGTACTAAAAAATAAAATCGGTTGAAAATCAGCAAAGTTAAATGATAAATGAATACGAGTAAAATTTTTGAAATTTATTGAAATTATCTATGAATTTCATAAATCGGATTATTTTCCTTAATATTAAGTGGTCTGCCACACGTTAGATGCCTGGGGAAGTTGTAATAACTTGGCTGATTAGGGAGGCATTTGACACTTAATCAAAATTCAGTAACCACCTGAATTACAATTTAACTTAAAATACCAAAAAAATTGACAAAACAGAAAAAAATTCATATTTTTCCTTGTAATCCGTTTTTTTTTTTTTAAATTCAAGGCCGATGCGGCACGCCTTCCCATGTCCGATCAACCTAATTTTTTGTGAGAAATATTTTTACCCACAAATAAATATATGAGGCATTCCACACCAAATGCCCCGCAACAGAAAAACATGTGTCCCGTAAATTTCTAAATAGATTGTTTTGATAGCTCTATATGGAACTAAGAAAATTGCGTTTTTGGTTTTTCTAATTTTCAAAAACTGGGCTTAGGAGGCGTGGTCAAATATTGGAAAAATGGTCAAATTTGTAGCGAGTTGCCTTGATTAAATATTTATCACATTAAAATGGAATGCACCACAATCTCAAAAATTTACATTCTTATATAGTTTTGTATGGGCTATCGATTATTTTTTTTTTTTGTGGAAAATTTTCAGAACCCGTTCTGAAATTTTTAATTTTTTAAAAATCCGGCCACTTTTTAGATGTTTGTCCATCCTAGTGTTTCCAATTCGGTTAATCGATTAACCGATTCCTCGATTAATCGCCTCTATTTCGGTTAATGTCGAAACAAATAATTTAAAACGCAAATAATTATTCGACCCGATTAATCGGTTAAAATGGTTCGATTAACCGGTTAATATTATTATCTCTATATTCTACCATAATATGTTTGAAACACTTCCTCTTTTTTACAAACCCTTCCGAAAAATTTCAAAACTACAGAAAAAAAAATATTCAGAAACCAGCAATTAACAGTTTAGAAAAGCAAAGTTAAAATTTAGAAGACATCATTTAAAACTCAGAAATCCTAATTTTCAAACGCCATATTGAAAATCCCAATTAAAATTCAGAAAATCCCAATTGAAATTCAGAAAATCTAATTCATATTCAGAAATCCCAATTGAAATTCCGAAATCCAAATCGAAATTCAGAAACGCCCAATTAAAATTTACGAAAGCTCAATCCAAATTCAGAAAAGTTTATTGAAATTTAGAAATCCTAATTGATATTCAGAAACTCCCAATTTCAGAAAATTTAAATTTACAGAAGCCTACTAAAATTAAGGAATCTCAATTGCAATTTAGAAAAATAAAAAAATGAAATTTAAAATTTCTAAATGAAATTCAGAAAAGATAATTCTGTTACTGAAGAGCTTATAAAATTAAGAAATCTCAATTGAAACCCCAATTGAAATTTAGAAAAGTGAAATCAAATTATATAAATCAAAATTAATATTTATAAGACATCAATTAAAATTCTGAAAAGCACAATTAAAATTCAAAAATCCCAATTGTAATTAAGAAATACCAATTGAAATTTAGAAAAGCCAACTGAAATTCACAAATCTGAATTGATATTCATAGTTTAGAAAATCAAAATTTAAATTTAAAAATTACAATTATAAGTAAATTGAAATTTTGAAACCCCAATTGAAAAACGAAAACAGCCAATTGAAACTCAGAAATCCCGATTGAAATTTAGAAAATTCCAAATAAAATTTAGGAATTTTTATTATTTCTAAATTTCAATTAGCTGCGTTTTGGCTTCCCCTTTGAAAACTGTGCACAAAAAATTTTAAAGAAAAAAATGTTAATTAAAAATTTTAAAAAGTTCGATTTTGTTTTTAATAATTTTTTGATATGATATGATAAAATTTTTTAGTATATTTCAAAAATTTCCGTGAATTCAGAATAAATGCACTTTTGCGATATTAAGCTTTTACAAATTTTAGTTATCAACACTATTACTTTCGTGATAGGTGCAAAATCAATTAAAATAGTAATTGAAACTCATTCAAATTTTTTTTGTGTGTATAAAGACTGAAAATGAAATTTTACTTAAAATACTTTTATTTTTTGTTACATTACTTTTAAAAAATAGTTTTAACTTTATTTTTCATTGTTTTTGACGATTAATCGATTAATCGCCACTTTTTCCGATTAATCGACCCGAATAACCGATTAACCAATTTTCGTCAATTTTCGAATAATGCCCTAACCGGTTAACCGGCAGGGTCGAATAATTGGAAACACTAGTCCATCCACACAAAAAAATTCAGACACGCGTTTTACGTTTTTTTCGAGAAAATCGCGTTTGAATTTTAAATTTCATAACAATTTTGTAATTTGCTTGTATTTTCTTGTTTTAACGTTGCGAATGAGTATTATTAATTGCATAAATATTACTCATACGCTTTGTTGAAACCAATACAAGCAAATTACTAAATTGTTACAAAATTTAAAATTCAAATGCGATTTTCTCGAAAAAAAACGAAAAACGCGTTTCTGAATTTTTTTGTGTGGATGGACAAACATCTAAACTTAAAAAAAAAGAAAAAAAAAAAGTGTCCAGATTTTTGATAAATTGACTTTTTTAAAAATTTAAAATTTCAGAACGGGTTCTGAAAATTTTCAAAAAAAACAATTTTAATCGATAGCCCATACAAAACTATATAAGGATGTAAATTTTTGGGATTGTGGTGCATTCCGTTTTAATGTGATGAATATTTAATCAAGGCAACTCGCCACAAATTTGACCATTTTTCCAATATTTGACCACAGCTCCTAAGCTCAGTTTTTTTAACTTTTTAACAAAAAAAATCGTACGTTTCGGACTTTTTCAAAAAGTCGTCTTTAATTTTTAAACATTAAAAATTAAGTGATAATTACTTCAAACATTTTTTTCATATTTTTTTTCTAAAACTACATTTAAATGCAAACAAAACGTTATCCAATTTTTTTAACATCCCGGTGAAAAAAGTTCGTATATGGAAACATATACGAGGATATATGGATTCATATATGAAGATATATGACCATATATGAACCATGTACATTAGGGTGTCCCACAAAAAAAAAGTTGTCCGGGCTCAAGCATAATTTGAAAGCTTTTAGGGTAAAGTATTTTTGAGATTTTTTTCAGATTTTTCGGAAAAGGTTTTAAGGTCGCGCAAATCGATTTTTTGCTGAAAATCGGCTTTGCCGACCGTTTTTTTAACTTTCTTTATAAAATCGTCAATAGCCACGAGTTTCTTCACTACTGAGGTAATATTTTTAAAGAAAAATGTCCAAACTTTATTTTTGTGTGCATAAACTATAAGTTTTGGCAACTCTTTTGCTCATTTGGGTACCCTACATTAGATTTTTTTGTAAATTTTCCATAAATTTTTAAAATAACGCTTTGTAACTTTTAAAATTTCTATGAAAGTCAAAAAAAGTAATAATGCAGTTTGAAAGATAAATTAATTCTCTATAATTTAGCAACAACAATTTTTGAATTCGCTCTTACCGTTCCAAAGTAATACCATTTTAAAGCTTTCAACCCATTGTATAAAACTAATAATAAAATAAAATATTGAATTTAAAAAAGATATTGCCTTCCACTATTTAATATCTTAGGGTAAAAACTTGTAAACAGGCTATATATGATGGGTCTAAAAGCTGAATACCGGGACTATGAGATGCAGCTTTCAGAAATAACAAACAAGAGTGTTAAATTCGGTTGTGCAGAATATTTTATGCCCTGCAATATGTAAAAAAAAATAAAAAAAATATATATAAAAATGTTTTTTGACAAGGCCGTCGTGGTGGTCCCAAGCGGCGGCCTTAAGGGGAGACCTTTCCCCTCGCGATAAATATTACCAATACATTCATTTTGCTTTTTCCACTGAAGTAATCAAATTTTTATCATTATTTGAATAAATCCGAGCCCACAAAATGGGGCGAGCAGAAAATAAGCATTTTCTTATTTCCTAGGCGCAGATACATGACTTTATATGTACATCTTCTTTTAAAAAAAAGTTTTATTTTTTTACAAAAATACAAAATATATTGTAAAAAATGCGTTATTTGTTGATTCTTCAAGGGGCAACTTTTTCCCCCTTGACCGATTTTTCCCATTTGTGAAGATAACCTTCCTATGACCATAAGCCATATTCGTGCCTAACATCAGTAGTCTATCTCTTTTATTTTTGACTCCATCGTGTCTTATACAGCCGGACGGACGGACATTTTGACCTACTGCCCTAAATTACCACCAAACGTGACTTGTTAGGGAGTTGCTAAAAGCAGTTTTGTGTTCAGCATCAAAAAATCTTAAGGATCCACCTTCTCACATTTCTGTTACTGACCAAAACTCGAATTTTTCAGGTCTTTATAAGAAGTTTATTATTTTACTATTAGTTTTGAACAATGGATAGAAATCTTTGAAATGGAATTACTCTGGAACGGTAAGAGCAAATTCAAAAATTATTGTTGCTAAATTATAGAGAATTAATTAATCTTTCAAACTGCATTATTACTTTTTTTGACTTTCATAGAAATTTTAAAAGTTACAAAGCGTTATTTTCAAAATTTATGGAAAATTTACGAAAAAACCTTATGTAGGGTACCCAAATGAGCAAAAGCATAGCCAAAGCGTTAAATTTATGCATACAAAAATAAAGTTTGGACATTTATCTTTAAAAATGTTACCTCAATAGTAAAGCATATCGTGATTATTGGCGAAATTATAAAGAAAGTTTCAAAAACGGTCGTCAGAGCCGATTTTACGCACAAAATCGATTTGCGCGACCTTAAAAACTTTTCCGAAAAATCTGAAAAAAATCTCAAAAATACTTTACCCTATAAGCTTTCAAATTATGCTTGAGCACCCAAGAAAATCGATTAAAGGTTTTATTTTGGGACGCCCTAATGTACATATACGAACATATGTGTGGGCATTAGAGCACCCATATATGCATAATTGTTTTTTTTATCGCTCCCCGCTCATTTTCGGTTGAGTTGGGAGTAAAAAATAATATCTATCCAGAAATTGGACTTCTAGGTTGCAAACAGACCAAGCAGTTTGAACTTTTGACCTCAAAAATGGGCTAAAAAACCTTTATAGATTAATTTGGCTGTAACTCTTAAAATAAAAGTTTTTCGCAAATTACTTTCATAACAATTTTTTTGTAGATTCAAAATGCAAAGATTTTTCTCTCATACAGTTTTGATCTAAATATGTCCGATAGCGGTGTTTTTAGCGATTAAAGTCGAAATTTGGGTGAGAACTTTTTTTAAAAAATTGTCATAAATTTTTGAATTGGGGAAAATTTTAGCTCTTTGCATAATTTAATAGAGTATTGAATGTAGTTTTCCAAAATTTTTTTTTTGCAAAAATATATCGACCCTTCCATGAAAAATTGCCAAAATCCTACTCTGAACCACAATTTTTTTAACCTCCAACCACGTTATGGGGGTATATTCACTTTGTAAGTGCGTGTTTTACGCAACGAAAGATAAGTCTAGGATTCCACATAGTATGTATGGGGTATTCCATGCCAAATCGGACACTTGGAAAATTTTTAATTTTATATTTTTTCAATTTTGTAGTACCCTTCAAAAACCCATTCCAAGTAAATTTTGATATCTTTTTTGATAATCCGTTCAAAAAATATGGAATTATAAAAAAAAACACGATTTTTTCTGTTTTTTACTTATCACTTCTTTAAAAATGGTCCAAATTGGAAATAATTTGTTAAAATTTTATCTTTTTTTCGTCAAAGTGTTTTAATAAAGATTGGAAGACAACAAAAAAAACTCAAAAACCGCTGAATATATTAATTACCTTTTTATTTTTAATTCTTTTTTATATATTACCATAATCCCACGATCTACTTAAGCTTATAACTTTAAGAAAATGTTAAGTTTACCACAAAAAATTAAAAAAAAATCAAACAAAAAATTTTAAGAAAAGATTGAAAAAAAAAACAAAGAGTGCAATCATTTAAAAATCGCATATTAGAACACTAAGAAATTTTTAATAAAAAAACAAAAATTAAAAAAAAAATGTTGACCATTTTTGAATTTGTTTTGATAGAAATACGGAAAACGATAGTTGTTTTTTTTTGAAAATTCGATATCTTTGGAACGGGTAATTTAAAAATTTTGAAAACTAACTTGGATGGGGGTTTTAATGGGTTTTAAAAAAAATTTAAAAATAATTAAAAAATCTAAAATAAAAATTTTCAAAGTGTCCAATTTGGCACTGAATACCCCATATATATTTAGGGAAATCCTAGACAGATGTTTCGGTGCGAAACTCACGGAATTACAAAGTGAGTATTCGCCTATATTGAGGTTGAATGGTAAAAAAAAGAGATTCAGAGAAGAACTTTGGGATTTTTTCATGAAAGGGTCGATATATTTTTGCAAAAAAAAATTTTTGGAAAAGTACATTCAATACCCTAGTGAATTGTGCAAAGAGCTCAAATTTTCCCCAATTTAAAAATTTACGAGAATTTTTTAAAAAAAAGTTCTGACCCAAATTTTGTCTTTAACCGCTTAAAACACCACGATCGGACATATTTAGGTCTAAACAGTATGAGAGAAAAATCTTTGCATTTTAATTCTACATAAAAATTGTTATGAAAGTTAATTGCGAAAAACTTTTATTTTAAGAGTTACAGCCAAATTAATCTATAAAGGTTTTTTAGCCCATTTTTGAGGTCAAAAGTTCAAACTGCTTGGTCTGTTTGCAACCTAGAAGTCCAATTTCTGGATAGATATTATTTTTTACTCCCAACTCAACCGAAAATGAGCGGGGAGCGATAAAAAATACACTTTTGCACATCTCATACATTTTGTGGGTGCTCTAGTGGGCATACATAATTTTGTATGAATCATATACGTCCAATACGTAAAGTGAACCCATATGTAAATATATGGCATATATGTAAATATATGAACATATTTGTGCGCATATATGATCATATATTCTTCATATATGTACATGTATGCCATATATTTACATATGGGTTCACTTTACGTATTGGACGTATATGATATGGGTTCACTTTACGTATATGGACGCATATGATTCATACATTATTATGTATGCCCACACATATGTTCATATATGCACATATGTGTTCATATATGGTTCATATATGGTCATATATCTTCATATATGTATCCATATATCCTCGTATATGTTTTCATGTACGAACATTTTTCATCGGTATATCTATATTTTTTGCTGGTCAAAATTAATTGAAAATTTCCATTTTTTAATTTTTTTGAAAAAACCGTCATTTTGAAAAATTGATTACTCAACACCAATATGGTATAAAAATCTGAAAATTTGAGAGCAAGTTGCAAATAATACGTACTAAAACATATAAAAAAAAATAATCGAAGGGGGTCGGGTCTTAAAGTAAGTGATTTGGCTGGAATGCCCCATATATAAAAAAATCTTATTTTTCAAAAATTTATTTTGATAATTGAAAGTCCAATCGTCCGAAAAACCTTTTAATAAAGTATGAAATATTAATTCTGTTTTAATTTTTAAATTAATAAAAATTGTTTGTTATTCTAGCTTAGGCTGACCATTCGTACTGATTTGATCAGTTCATTTACTGATTTTTAGTCACGTGTACTGATTAAAAATCCATGTACTGATTTGTACTCCAATCGTCCAATCGTCCGAAAAACCTTTTAATAAAGTATGAAATATTAATTCTGTTTTAATTTTTAAATTAATAAAAATTGTTTGTTATTCTAGCTTAGGCTGACCATTCGTACTGATTTGATCAGTTCATTTACTGATTTTTAGTCACGTGTACTGATTAAAAATCCATGTACTGATTTGTACTGATTTTTGAAAATATGTACTGATGGTACTGATTTTTGACAATTTCAACACAAAAAAACTATTTTATTAAAAAATATAGTCGAAAAACAAAATTTTTTATAAAAAAGAGTTTGTGAGTCTTAACAAAAATTTAAGATACAAAATCATTAATGGTTTTTATAAGGAAAATTTCTCGGGATGATGGTATGATATGATGATATCAGAATTTAAAGGGGTTTTATTTCTGAAATATTGAACTAAAATTTGGCATGACTGTTTTTAAGAAGTATGTGCTTATTATCTGGAAGTTTTTCAAAAGAGATTTCAGAACTAAAGGAAAAAGCCCTTAAAATCAGAAAGATTTTCTAAGAAAATAAATTTTTAGAATCTAATTCTTTAAAATTGTGTTTTTTATTGTTTTCTACATTCCAAAAATTTTTTAGGTAAGACTATCTTAATGAAGTTGTTTGAGGTAACTAGAACAATTTGTGTCAGTTGTTTTTAAACACTGGTTTTTACTGAACTACTATTTGACTTCAAACACCAACATTTGTTCATATAATCGAATTTTTTAACTGTTGAAAACATTCATCAAAAAAAAATTTTTAAAAAAAAAAATCATACGAAGTTGGGCGTACTGATTACAGTTTAGAAAAAAATGGTCACCCTATTCTAGCTATAAATTCTATTGAGAAAAATTACGCCAGTTTGAGCTCACGTTTCTTTACTACTTATAATGATGATATTGAAAGTTTTTTTTTTTTTTAATTGTTTTGTACGGTCATTTTGCAAGAGTTACTTGACACGTGTGTCGGAATTCCTCAAATTCCAATGTCAAGAGTATTTAGCAAATTGACAAATGTTATTGGCAAACCATAAAGCCTTATATTCGTATGTAAATAGACATAATGAGAATTTATGTGCTAATTCAGACAATTCGTTTTAAATTTAGAGCTTTATTATGTTGCGTATTTAGTACATAAGTTCTCATTATGTCTATTTACATACGAATATAAGACTTTATGTTTTGCCAATAACGATTGTCAATTTGCTAAATCCTCTTGACAATGAAGAAATATGAAGATATTTTGATGCACGTTTCTATATAGAAAAGTTTTACGGTTTTAATGCCATCTAATGTTTTTCAAGATAATTTTTTAGATTCTCAAACATTTTTATTAAGAAAAATTATTATTTTACGACACAATTTAAAAATACTATATTCTGAGATACCAATAGAAAAATTCTTAGAATCTTCCAACAGAAAAATTTTCAGATTCTAATAGATTTTTCATACAAAATATTTCTATAGAAAAATCTAAAATATTTTTTCTATAAAAAAATCATAGATTTTGATAAACTTTTCCTATAGGAAAATTCGCAGATTATGAAAGATTTTTCAAACCAAGAAATTCTCACACTTTTAAAAATTTTTCCATAAAAAAATCTAAGATTCGGAAATATATTTCCCCATAGAAAACTAAGATTCTGAGACGTTTTTCATGTAGAAATTTTATCCGATTCTGAGAAATTTATTTGTAGAAAAAATTTTGTCAGATTCTGAAACATTTTTTTTAAGGAACAATTCTCAGTTGCTGCACCGAAAAAAAATTCCTGCCTTCTATGTATGAAAACGTTCGTACATTGTACGAAAAATTTCGTTGTTTCGCACCACGAAATTATTGCGTACAATGTTCGAAAAGCACGAAATTTTTTCGTAAAATAAACGAAATTGTTTTTGTATTTTACAAAAAAATTTCGTAAAATAAAAGCAATAAATTTTTGTGTTTTACGAAAATTTTCGTAAAATAAACGAAATATTTTTTTTTGTTTTACGAAATTAATTCGTAAAATAAACTAAATATTTTTTTTTACGAAAATCTTTTGTAAAATAAAAAAAAAAATCGTTAAATAAACGAAATTACATGTAAAAATTCTTTCTTGAGAATAAGAACAAGGTTTTAAACGTTTTGACAGCAACATTTCCAAGCAATTAATTGTTTCTTCTTAACAGAGACTTATAAGATTTCATTCATTATTTACACTGATTTCGTTTTTCAGAGGTTGGTTTATTTCTTTAAGAGGAAACTTTTTTGCCCACATACGAACTTAACCTGCTGATCACCAAAAGACTTGTTCGTGCTAAACTTCAGGAGTCTAGCTTTATTATTTTGGTGTGTATCCGTGATTTATATAGACGGACATTAATAGAATGCCTTAGAATCTATCATGGATCAATAATACATATACTTTATGGGGTTCCCGACCGATATTTCGAAGCCTTACACACGGAATGACAAAGTGAGTATACCCCAAAACTGTAGTTGGAGGGAATAAAAACACCCTTTAAGCGTGAATTTAAAGATTTCTTCTTTTTTCATTAGTTTCGTAAAATTACAAAACTCTTGATTTTTTTTCCGTAATATAAAGTCCACTTTCGTATATTTTACGAAAGAAGTTTTTACGAATTATTTTCGTAAAAAAACGAAAGTCTGTACACTTTTTTTGTAATATGTAGTCAACATTCGTATATTTTACGAAAGAAGCATTTACATTTTTTTTCGTTACTTTCGTAAAATTACAAAAGTTTTTACAACATTTTTTTCGTAATATGCAGTCAACATTCGTAAATATTACGAAAAAAATATTTACTAATCATTTTCGTTACTTTCGTAAAAATACGAAATTCAGTACTAAAGTTCTTCGTACTATGTAGTCAACTTTCGTGTATTTTACGAAAAAAAAGCACGAAACTTTTTTTCGTAAAGTTTTGCATGGATTTTTTTCGGTGTGGGTAATTTTTTATATAGAAAAGTTGTGAGACATTTTTCCTAAAATTTGATATAAGTTTTTAATCAAAAAATTCTTACATTCATACACTAAAAAAAAACCTTGTAAAATTTCAAGAAAAGTTTTTAACTTTTTTTGCAGCCTCCTAGACAAGAATTCCTTGTTTTTTTACAAGCTTTTTACAAATAATTTTGTAATTTTACAAGCATTTTACCAATAAAATTGTAAATTTATAATTTTTTGACGCAATAAAACTTACAAGGATTTTACTAGATTTTTGCTACCTCCTATTTTTTTTACGAACTTTTTTGTAATTTTACAATATTTTTACCAATAAAATTCAAATTTACAACTTCTTGGCGAAATAAAACTTACAAGATATTCTCGTAAATTTACTTGATTTTTTTTTTGTAAAAAATCTTGGAAATTTGTAAAATTACAAGAAAAACTGTAAAATTACAAAGAAATTCAAATTTCGATCGAAAATTATATGTTAAAAAACAAGGAAAACTGTCAAATATCGGTAAAATGGGATTACGATACTTTTTCTAGAAATTTAACAAGGTTTTTTTTAGTGTTTAGGGCCATCTTGAAAACTTTATTTTGAAAATAGCTCAGCTATAGTAATGCAAAACTTAATAATATTTCGAGCAGTTAGAAAGAAATGGCTATTTTTTATAAATAGTTTGATTCTGGATTACCATTTTATAAGGGAAAGTTTGTTTCTTAAGTCTTTTGTTTATTGAACACATTATATAACAAAATAATGTTTCTTCAGTAATTATATATATTTCTATTATTCTGAAAAATTTGTTTGTTACATTTGTCATAAATGTTACAAACATCATAATAAACTTTAAATACCCTACACTTTAATCAAATGTAGGATTAACACAGCCAAAAAAAAAAAATATTGAAGAAAAAAATTTTAGACACGCGATTTTTGAAAATCCTACCACCACAAAAACAACAACAAACAAAACTTTATGTGTTTTACTTCGATAAAACATCAAATACATACTTTTGGCTTAAAACGTTGCAATAAGCCTACATATATAAATAACTTTTTTTTTATGTCTTTGACATAAGCAAAATGTGCAGAAGCCCAAAACAATCGATCTCATACAGAGTCAGCACGCGCACTTTTTGTATTTATTTCGTACATACACAAATGAATGCAACAGAAAACGAAAGAGTACTCCTATGGATGTACGTTTGAGACAACGATGAAGTAAATGTTGGTTTTATTTGATTAAAGGAAGTTTTTTTTTTGTGTATTTTTTTTTGGTGCATACATATGTTGACAGATTGATGCCGCTTGTAGCCGCCAAAAAGGCTTCATTATTCAAACGCTTTGGTATTTATCAAAGTCTAGGCATGTGCGGTATAACGTTTAACTGTTTTTTTTTTGGAGTTTTTGGGTTTGTAACTATAATATTTCTTTAAGTTGTTTTTGGTGGTGGAGTTAAAACTGACAGCACCCACCAAAGCAACGTTTGCCACTGCTTCTTTTCAGTTTAAAGATTTGACTTAACATGACTTTTGCACAAAGTTTTTTTTTCTCCTTCATCATTCGTTTCTTCATCTTCTTTTCCCTGATCCATATGGATCATTTTACATATGGAATATTGGTCGCATTTTTTTTTTTTTTTTGAAGCTGTTGCTATTTGAGTGTGTATGGTATTTTTTTTTTTTTTGCTTTAAACTTTTCAGTTTCTGTGTAAAAATGTTTAGCATGTAGGCGTCAAATGATTTGCATCATGTTTTTTTGAGGTCAGTTTGAATATTTTTTTTTTGCAAAGTATTTTTTTATATTTTTTGGGGGACGTTTGTGGTCTTCTTGTTGGTCGAGAGTATAATCGTAACTTTCTTTTGTTGTTTTTATGTTTAAAATTGATCACTATGTTGAGGTTTTTATGCGAATGCATAATGGGGAAGGAGTCTTTTAAATTTTATGTGTTAGAAAAATTTCAATACAAAAAAAACAGAACTTTTTAATGCGAACATAAGAATAAAGTAATAAAAAATTATTTTACAAAAAAAAAAATTCGGAATTCTATACTAAAAATGTCTCAAAATCTTATAGTTTTTCAATACAAAAAATGTCTCAGAATCTGAGAAATTTTCTGTACAAAAATGTTTCATCTGAGAATTTTTCTATACGAAAAATGTCTCATAATCTTAGAATTTTTCCGTACGAAAAATGTTTCAAAATCTGAGAATTTTTCTATATATATATTTTTCTTAACGACAAATGTGTCAGAATCAAAGAATATTTCTTAATGAAAAGTGTCTTAAAATCCAAGAAATTTTTCATGCTAAAAATGTCACAGAATCTGAGAATTTTTCTATACGAAAAACGTGTAAGAATCTGAGAAATTTTCTATATAAAAAATGTCTCAGAATCTGAGAATTTTTTAAACAAAAATGTCGCAGAATACGAGAATTCTTCAATACGAAGAATTTATTTGAAGCTGAGAATCTTTCTATAAGAAAAATGTTGCCGAATCTGAGAATTTTTCTAAAAGAACAATGTCTCAGAATCTGTGAACTTTTCTATAAGAAAAATATCTCAGAATCTGAGAATTTTTCTATTAGAAAAATAACTCAGAATCTGAAAATTTTTCTATATGAAAAAGGTCTCATGTTTGACCATTTTTCTATAAGAAAAATGTCTCATTTTTGAGAATTTTTCTTTAAGAAAAATGTCCCAGAATCTGAGAATTTTTCTAAAAGAAAAATATCTCAGAATCTGAGAATTTTTCTAAACGAAAAATGTCGCAGAACCTGAAAATTTTTTCTATACGAAAAATGTCGTAGAATCTGAAAATTGTTTCTATACAAAAAATTTCTTAGAATCTGATAATTTTTCTATAAGAAATCAGAATCTGAGAATTTTTCTATAACAAAAATGTCTCAGAATCTAAGAAATTTTTCTATAAGAGAAATGTATCAGAATCTGAGAATTTTACTATAAAAAAAATGTTTCAGAACCTGACAATTTTTCTACAAGAAAAATGTCTCAGAATCGGAAAACTTTTCTATACGAAATATTTTTCAGAATCTGAGAATTTTTCGATACGAAAAATGTCTCAGAATATGAGAATTTTTCTATACGAAACATGTCTCAGAATCTGAGAATTTTTCAATACAAAATATGGAATTTTTTTTATATGAAAAATGTCTCAGAATCTGAGAATTTTTCTATACGAAAAATGCCTGAAAATCTGAGAATTTTTCTGTACGAAAAATGTCTAAAAATCGGAAAACTTTTCTATACGAAATATTTCTTAGAATCTGAGAATTTTTTGATACGAAAAATGTCTCAGAATCTAAGAATCTGTGAATTTTTCTATATAAAAAATGTCTCAAAATATGAGAATTTTTCAATACGAGAAATATCGCAGAGTCTGAGAATATTTCTAAACGAAAAATATCTCAGTATCTGATAATTTTTTTGTACCTTTTAAAAAAAACACTTTTTATAAAAAGTACCTTTTATAAAAAGTACCTTTTATAAAAGTACCTTTTATAAAAGTACCTTTTATAAAAAGTACCTTTTTGTTAAAAAGTACCTTTTATAAAAGTACTTTTTATTAAAGGTACAGAAAAATTATCAGATTCTGAGATATTTTTCGTATATATTTTTATAAAAAGTACCTTTTATAAAAAGTAACTTTTATAAAAAGTACCTTTTATAAAAAGTAACTTTTATAAAAAGTACCTTTTATAAAAAGTAACTCTTATAAAAAGTACCTTTTATAAAAAGTACCTTTTATAAAAAGTACCTTTTATAAGAAGTACCTTTTATAAAAAGTACCTTTTATAAAAAGTACCTTTTACAAAAAGTACCTTTTATAAAAAGTACCTTTTATAAAAAGTACCTTTTATAAAAAGTACCTTTTATAAAAAGTACCTTTTATAAAAAGTACCTTTTATAAAAAGTACCTTTTATAAAAAGTACCTTTTATAAAAAGTACCTTTTATAAAAAGTACCTTTTATAAAAAGTACCTTTTATAAAAAGTACCTTTTATAAAAAGTACCTTTTATAAAAAGTACCTTTTATAAGAAGTACCTTTTATAAAAAGTACCTTTTATAAAAAGTACTTTTTATAAAAAGTACCTTTTATAAGAAGTACCTTTTATAAAAAGTAACTTTTATAAAAAGTACCTTTTATAAAAAGTACTTTTTATAAAAAGAACCTTATATAAAAAGTACCTTTTATAAAAAGTACCTTTTATCAAAAGTACCTTTTATAAAAAGTACCTTTTATAAAAAGTACCTTTTATAAAAAGTATCTTTTAATTAAAGTACCTTTTATAAAAAGTACCTTTTAATTAAAGTACCTTATCTAAAAATTACCTTTTATAAAAAGTACCTTTTATAAAAAGTACCTTTTATAAAAAGTACCTTTTATTAAAAGTACCTTTTATAAAAAGTACCTTTTATAAAAAGTACCTTTTATAAAAAGTATCTTTTATAAAAAGTATCTTTTAATTAAAGTACCTTTTATAAAAAGTACCTTTTAATTAAAGTACCTTTTCTAAAAATTACCTTTTATAAAAAGTACCTTTTACAAAAAGTACCTTTTATAAAAAGTACCTTTTATAAAAAGTACCTTTTATAAAAAGTACCTTTTATAAAAAGTACCTTTTATAAAAAGTACCTTTTATAAAAAGTACCTTTTATAAAAAGTACCTTTTATAAAAAGTACCTTTTATAAAAAGTACCTTTTATAAAAAAAGTACCGTTTTTAAAAAGTACCTTTTATAAAAAGTACCTTTTATAAAAAGTACCTTTTATAAAAAGTACCTTTTATAAAAAGTACCTTTTATAAAAAGTACCTTTTATAAAAAGTACCTTTTATAAAAAGTACCTTTTAAAAAAGTACCTTTTATAAAAATTACCATTTATAAAAAGTACCTTTTATAAAAAGTACCTTTTATAAAAAGTACCTTTTATAAAAAGTGCCTTTTATAAAAAGTACCTTTTATAAAAAGTACCTTTTATAAAAAGTACCTTTTATAAATAGTACATTTTATAAAAAGTACCTTTTATAAAAAGTACCTTGTATAAAGAGTACCTTTTATAAAAAGTTCCAATTGTTAAAAGTACCGAAAGTTCACTTTTTGGTACTTTTTATTTCCTGTAATAATAATCATAGAAACTTGAAATTTAATATGGCCTCTCGGAAAATAAAGGGGTTAAAGGGGGTAAAACAGTGTATTTATTTATTTCCTGATATAATGGTCACAGAAACTTGAAATTTGGAATGTAAAATCCTTCGGTGAAAAAAAGATTGGGAAAAGTACTTTTCGGAAATTCCGTTTCTTAACGGGGATAAAAAGTATACGTTTTGTACTTTGGATATTTGCTGAAACAATGATCTTTCGGCGAAGAAAAAACATTCTGTAAGAGGTACTTTTTGGACATTCCGTTTCTAATGCGGGAAATGAAGTGTACTTTTGGTACATTTTTTGTTCCTATAATAATGACCTTAGAAGAAGGAGATGGAATTGGATATGAAATGGATTAGAACGGGGAACGAAATATGTAATGCTACTTTTCACTCAAATTTTTCATGTTTTCTACTTCATATTTATTCTCTCTATGTGTTTTTTATTCACACTTATTTTTATTCCAATTTCTTTTTTCACTGAAATATTTATTCACTCAAAATCCAGAAACCCGGGATAAGGGCTCGAAAATTGTCAATATCTTTTTTCACCGAAACGAACATGATGACGTACCGCGAAGTTATTGTCACATTTTATTGTTTAAATTATTCATGGAAATATTATTTTACGAAAGACTTAAACGTCCTCAAGTAAATAAAACAAAAACTACGTAGGGGATTTTTTTTTTTTTGAAATCGATAGAGTAATCCTGATCCAACTATTATCCCGTATTCGATACAACCGGTAACGAAGTACCGGGATGGCAAGCTAGTGTCTTAATATTTGAGAAATTTTCTAAACGTGTAATGTTTATGAATCTTGGAATTTTTTCTATACGAAAAATGTCTCAGAATCTAAAAATTTTTGTATTCGAAAAATGTCTCAGAATCTGAGAATTTCTTTTCCATAGTGCCATGATTGTGGCATGTATAAATTCCTGTGTTTTTGTGTGTGTGTCTTATCTTATGCTTTATTTTCATTGATTTTCCTTTTTTATATGCAAAATTGTAACGAGATCGAATAAAAGGAACAGCGTACACTAACCATGCAACATCATCATCTGCATGGCATACAATGCCATTGCATGCGATTTTATAGCAGTCTTCCTGCAGTGGCTAAAATTGTGTCATTGGCATTTAAGATAAATAATTTTTGTTGTAATAATTTCATCAATGATTAATTTGATTGATAGTAAAAACGGGTTAAAAATATGAAAAAAGAAAATAAAACTAAAATAAGGTGCCATAATTGATGAAGAGAAATTGTAGCATTGAGTTTTGTTATCATTTCTTAAGTTTTTCCATGATTTATGCAGCCATTAATGATGGCGTTATCAATCATGATCACATTTGGTGATTTTGGTTTTGCTAAATGGTTTTTAGATGGATGCAACAAGTTGGTATTTTTTATGCAATAATTATTGTAAGAGTTAAACTAAATTATACAGATTAAGATGCAGCTGAATGTAGAGATGTAAATTTAGATATACTAGATTTTTTTAACACTTGGTTCATATTGATTGATTGTGTGTTTAGTTTTTATGAACAAATTTATTTTGGAAATATTTTTTTGGCTGATGCCAAAAATTTGAAATTAGGTCTAAAATCAGCATATTATTATAAGAATCTGTTTTAAGGAATACAAATCAATACAAATTTTATTTTAATATTGTTCATAGTTTAAAAATTTGTTGAAAGCCTTAATATTTTTCAAAAATTTACTTCAAGAACTGTAATTTAATAATACTGAAAACCTTTAGTTATCTTCCCAAAAAATTATTTTTGATTGAAAACATTAAAAAAAGATATTGCCATTTTAAATGTGATTTATTTGGCGTTGATATTGATTGCTAGTTTAAGACATATAATTTACAACAATAAAAATTACAATAATATTCGTCATACTTATTATAATAGAGTTTGCAATTGTTCGAAATTTATCACAAGAGATATTGTCGATTAAAAAAAGTTTTCTTTAAGCAAAGTTATCGATTAATCGATGTTTTTAATGTTAACTTAATTGTGTTTTAAAAAAAAAATATTCGAAAAAATTTCTATATCAGACAAAATCGGCATTTCAGTCCTCTTTATTTTGAACTTTAAAACTTGTTAAAATGAAAATCCTTGCTGATTATGTTTTAGAGTTATTGCTAAATAATTACATTGTCCGACAACAAAAACGTCCCAGTGAAATATCCAACTTATTCTTATAGATTTTTCTCTACTGTAGTCGTTTTTGAGATATTCGCTCTTAAAAAGTCAAAAAACAAAAATTTCGCACTTTTGGTGGTCTTCTTTCTGTTACATATTCTACCAAAAATATGACTTTATTTCATATAAAATATACCTAATGATTCCAAAACTGCAATTTAAATTTTTCTAGAATGTTTCGTTTCGAGATATTCGCGTTTGAAAATCTCGAACATGAAAATTTGGATTGGAGTTTTGGAATCAGGAGGTCGAATTTATATGAAATGAAGTCCTATTTATTGGAAGCAACATAACAGTGTACGCCCAAATGTGCGAAATTATTTGTTTTTGACTTAATAGCAGCGAATATCTCAAAAAACGGTACATGCTAGAAAAATTGGATGGCAGATTTGGATTCAGGAGAGCAAAATCTATAGGAATCAGTTGGATATTTTACTGGGAGGTTTGTTGTTGTCGAGCAGTGTAATTATTTAGCCATAACTCAAAAACAGGATCAGTTAGGATTTTCGTGTTACCGATTTTTACACTTCAAAATAAAGACGAGTGAAATGCCATTAGCCGATTTTGTTACCATTTTAAGAGGGGTGCGCATTTTTTCGTATACAAAAATTATTAGATTCTAAAACATTTTTCCGTATAGGAAAATTTTCAGATTCTGAGACATTTTTTCGTATAAAAAAATTTGCAGCTTCTGTAACATTTTTTTTGTATAGAAAAATTCTCAAATTTTGAGACTTTTTCGGGATAAAAAAATTCTCAGTCACTCACGATCCCATCTCTATACAAAGGATACCACTGGAAAGCTCTTTTTGTATAAAAAACTTAGGCTTTTTAATTTTTTAAATAAATTAATTAATTAACATCCCAGAAAAAATTGGCATTAATGGTCAAATCCTAAAAAATTACATTATTGTATATCTTTTTAATAGACTATTGATTAGTTTTTTTTCGAAAATTTTCGGAACCCGTTCTAAAATTTTTAATTTTGTAAAAAAGTCAATTTATCAAAAATCTGGCTAAAATTTTTCGCATTTTATTAAGTTTGAAAGTTTTTATTTTAAAAAACTTTTAGAATTTGTTCTGAAATTTCCAATTTTGTAAAAAAAGTGAATTTGTCAAAAATTTCGCCACTTTTTTTTAACTTTTCACACAAAGAAATTAGAAGTGCGTTTTTCGTTTTCCTTAAGATAATCTGAATTGAAATTAAATTTCATAATAATTTTGTAATAATCATGTTTTTGCTTGTTTCAACAAAGTGTATGAGTTACGAATATGTGTGTGCGAAATTCTTTGATTTGTAACTCATACGCCATGGCCATATTGGAGCAAGAAAATACAAGAAAACTAAAAAATTATTATGAAATTTAATATTTAAATGCAATTTTTTCGAAGAATACGAAAAACCCACTTTTGATTTTTTTGTGTGAATTGTAGTGCCCCTCATTTCCCGGTTCTCGGTATTGCCGGGAATACCGGTATTCCCGGTTCTGGTACCGGTTTCCCGGTTGTAGATATATTTCCAGGAATACCGGTATTCCCTGATCCTGGTATCGGTTCTCAAAGACCAAAAAAATACTATACCATACAATATTGAAATTACACTATTTAATCAGTATTTCAGAAATATTTAGTTTTGTTTGTAAAATAATTTTAAAAGCATGTAACTTTTTTTTCTTTAACTCAAAAAATAAATGGAAATTTTATTTTTCACATGTTTTGTATTTTTTTTTTTTTGGTAAATGCAAAGAAAAAAATTTAATTGTACAAAATATACTAGTACCCCCCATTTCCTGGTTCTCGGTAATCCCGGGGATACCGGTATTCCCGGTTCTGGTACCGTTTTCCCGGTTCTTGATAAATTCCCGGTAATACCGGTATTCCCGGTTCTGATTCTGGTACCGGTATTTAAAATACACTATTTAATCAGTATTTCAGAAATATTTAGTTGTGTTTGTAAAAATATTAAAAAACCATGTAACTATTTTTTTCTTAAATTTTTTAAAAAATGGAAATTGTGTTTTTTACATGTTTTGTATTTTTTTTTTATAAAAGCGAAGAAAAAATTTTAATTGTACAAAACTTTATATACATATCGGTAGTCCCGTGAATATCGGTAATACCGTCAGAACCGGAACCGGGAATACCGGTATTCCCGGGAATACCGGGAATAATTCAAGAACCGGGAAAACGGTACCATATCCTGGTAATACTGAGAACCGGGGATACCGGTATTCCCAGTTCTATGGTACTGACCGTAGGCACTAAAATATGCATACCGGTATTCCCGGAAATACCGTCAGAACCGGAACCGGGAATACCGGTACTACGGTACTGACCGTAGGCACTAGTGAACAGACAAACATCTAAACTTAAAAAATGAGAATCTATAAAAAATATACAAAAATGCTAATTTTTAGATTAGACTCGACACAAATTTAACCCTTTTTTCAAAATTTAGCCATACCTAGGCTGACCATTCGTACTGATTTGATCAGTACATGATCACGTGTACTGATCAAAAAACGTTGTACTGATATGTACTGATTTTCAATATAAAAAATAATTATATTCGAAAATTCTGTACAAAAACTTGAATTTCCATAATATATGTTGTCATAGTTGTTTTTTATAACTTAGGTCTGAGAATGAGATAATTTTTAATGAATTTTATTCTAAGGAGATTAGAGTTCGTGAATCAAGAGGTTCCTTAACGCAAAAATGAATCTGAGCATTAGGCTTTTTTGATCTTCCTAAATTTATATGAAAATGCGCACAGAATCATTGAGGTTTCTATAACGAAAAGTTCAATGGGCCGACGGATTTTTTATATTTTGATTGGATAGGCCCTCAAAAAACCTTTCGATCTGTATAAAATGTTCATTTAGTTTCTTCTGAAGAAATGTGAAAAATTGTAAAAAAAACTAAAGAAATCCCGTTTTTCCCCTCCACATTGACCCGATAAATGTGAGATTGGGCAGCTAAGAAAAAACAGTTAAGTCTTATTTTTATCCCCTCATTCCATAGTTTTTGGACAATCGGTGGGTACCCTATGAGCAACATCCCTTGTAAGCTCGGGTTTAGAGAAAATGAAATAACCTTTGTTTAATTACGTCGACACGTATTATTGCTGTGGACGATATTCGTATTAGTTCGGGAGTTATCAGAATTTTCCCGATGGACCATCGTTTTTTTTAAGGTGACAACCAATGTTGGCAATTGATATCTTTTCAATACCGTTATCCGTTTCAAAACCCTTTAAATTGAATACCGGTACCAATACCTATACCGAAACTCAGTTTTGGTATCGGATACCGGTATCCAAAAACCTTTTCCTTCGGTATCGGTACGTACCGGTATTGAAACGGTTTTTCTTAAAAACCATGTTTAAAAAAAAAAAAAATTAATAGAAACTTTGTAAATTTTTTGGTTTTTGTAAATTTGTAAATGCCTTACCGCAGTCTCATAAAATCAAAAAAGTCTTTTGGCACCCACATCCTGAATTAAATAAAAATTTCAAAAAATCCATACTTCAACCGCGATGCGATAGCAAAAGAAAATGATTGATTTTCACGAAATTTTTATGGATTCATTTTGACTCCCAATAGAAACTTTCTGGACCCCTTTTGTATAGTAGGGCTATAACCAAATTTTTGGCATAGCACCACGTGATGGACAATGTTGTTTTATTAAACAAAATCGCTTTCTCCGATCATTTTGCAAAAAAAACCACACGCACCAAATGCATTTTCTAAAAGTCCTCAAGATTTTTTTATTAGAACAAAATTTATGTATTTTTTATTTAACAACAAGTAAAAATGTTAAAAAAAACTCTAATGTCTATTTATTGAAGGAAATAAACTTTATATTTAAAGTTCGTGCTGATTTACATAACAGATAAATATCCTGGACCACCATAGTGGCACATTCCGCGCAAATATTACATCTTTGCTGGTTTGGAATTATTGATTCTTCTTTTTCCCAATATTTTAAGAAGCATCTGAGCGTTTTTAAATCTGCCAGCGACTCCTCCAGAGATTTAAAGTCATCTTCCCTAAATCAGTGATCTGAGAACTACATATATGTCAAACTATTTTCCACAAATAAAGGCACATATTGGGTAAAGCTCAGTTTGGTAACTTGGTTTTAAAATGAACGGTAAAATGTTGTTGGGAAGGTGGGTAGTACCCCACGGGTACCTTCCCCGCCTACCTTAGTTTTAGTTTCGGACTTGATTAAAGCGGAATCATAGTTAAAATAGCTACATTTTGCGATTAAAAAAATAAATACACAAATAGTAATTTAAAACTTCATCGCGTTTGGTGCGTGTACTTTTTTAACATCCGCGAAAAAGTGAAAACATTTTTCTTTATAGTTTTTCACGGTCTATATGACTGTGCTATGCCAATTTTGATATTTTCAAAAAATGTAAAAAACGTATAGCCCTATTGTATAGTATAGTTTTTTGGGGATTTTTATTTAATCCGTTATGTGGGTGTCCAAGGATTTTTTTGATATTTACAGGACTTCGGGGAAGGCATTTGGAATACTAGCAAGAGGTTTTCCACCATAGCATAATTTTTTGAAGTGGATTAACTCGTAGAAATCGTCCATAAAGGTCCCATTCGCGAAAAAAATTGTTTGCAATATTTTTGAATGTGATCTTGTCTAGACAGGGAATACATATTTTTCCAAATAGATAACACCAACAAAAAAACTTGGTTGCCTAGAAAAAAGATAAAATATGTAATTTGTTGGGGTTCTTACTTTAACCGCGATGCGGGAGGGAAATATATTTTATGGAAACATTTTGACACCCAATAGAAACTTATTGGACCCTTTTCAGCTCAAACAAAAAAGAAAGGTAAAATCTATACGGCCTTATATTTATGTACTAAAGACATAGGAAAATGTCCAGCAAAAGCGGTCCAGTGCTTCAAAAATTATGAGCAAAAGACTGAATTTCGGCAACGGTTTTTAGTGAATTTTCGAGATAAAAAACACTCTAACTTTCGAAAGGCATTCCTGAGGATACTGAAGCTTGGCATATATATTTTCCGTTCCCCTGGCCTGGTTCGTATTGAATTTCATCCAAATCGGTACAGTGGTTCAAAAGTTATTAAGAAAACCGTGATTTCAGATTGGTTTCACCTTAAATTCACTTGTTGAAAAAACCGTTAAACCAGCTTTAAAAAAATTGACGAGTCAGGAAAATATTTTACAAAATATTCTTGTCACTAACAAAAATGTTTGTACTAAAACAAAAAAAACTTACACTCGAAAAAAAATTTACACTCAAAAAAAAAGATGTTGCCAATTTTTTTTTTTTCAAAAATGACTAAAAAAAGTTTTTACTCAAAATGAAATATTTCCAATCAAAATTGTTAATTTGATACACGTTAGAAAATTAACTATCTATTTAGAAGGCCATTGTGGAGGGTGTTGATGGATTCGTACAAGTCTAATTTAACTTTACTACTTGTTTTTACAAATTTTTTTGAAGTTTTTATGCGTTTTTTTTATTTTTTTTAGCATTTTTTCGATAATACCGGTACGTACCGGTATTGACGTTTCGGTATCGGTAATACCGTAACCGATTCAACTGAAATACCGTAACCGATACCGAAATAAATAAAAAACGATACCAATACCGATATCGATACCGTTATTCGTTTCGATTGCCAACCTTGGTGACAACGGATATGGCCGATATGCCGAGACACCCCAACCTTACAATAGTCCCTTTTATATATATATTTAAAGTTTCCGGCAAATCGGTGTATATCGTTTGGTATAGTTGCCTTGTTAGATAAATAAAAGCGATTAATCGCAATGTCGACCACAATCGAAATCGCACTGAAATCTCTAAATTTGCAGTGTTGTATTTGATATGGTTTTCAACGTCATGGTAAATATTTTATGTTCAATCAATGATAACTAAAGTCAGGCTCACATCATTTGTACAACAAACAAGTTTAATAAGTGACCAACACAATAAGATGGGTTTATTTTAAAATCAAATTAACAATTTGGCCTTTAGGTTTAGTTATTGATTTAAAACCACTCAAATGAAAAAAGTTAGTAAAATAAGCAAATAAGTTTTTTTTTACTATTTTTGTTTTAACGCAAACAAATATGTTCTTAAATTCGCAAATTAAATTTTACAATCAAAATCAGAAGTTTTAGAAGCATAAAAAATTAAAATTATACTCAATCAAATATTTATCCACTTTACTAACTTTTTTCAATTTTTCGAGTGTATATATAACAAATATGTTACACTTTAAAACAGATTTCAGAGTTTGCAGCATGGAATTTTTGAATGATTTTATTATCTTTTGAGGGTGCATTTATTTTTATTTATTTTATTTTCATTTTCTTTTTGAATGCGTTTTATATGTTAAGTACAAAGTAATATGCCGATTGCTGATTATAGGGTATAACTTCACCATAATCGTCAATAATAACCGCACTGCTGCATGTATTCCCTTTATTTATGGCATTAAAAAATCCATTTAATATAATTACTTTCTCTGTTTTGAGATATTGCAATACATCATACAATATGATTTTGATGTTATCAGCTGAGATTCCAGTTGAGTTTTTCTTTTAACTTTTTATAAAGTCATTAAAATTAATTCTTTTTCACATGCATTATTTTTTATATAAAATTTCAATAAGATGTCTTTATATAATAATAAAGGTAGCATTTTTTTTTAACAATAAGGTGGCAACGCTGTAATTGCAACAATTATAACACAGTGGAACACTAAAAATTTGATACGCTTGAAACCAAAAAATTCTGAAAGCTACTGATGAGAGAAGAAAAACCATAGCTGGGTTTGGTCTGATTGACTTAGGTTTTTTTTTTAATTGACGTTTGAAGTTTTAGGCTTAGAAATGAATTTTTGATAACAGAACGCTTTTTGTAATCACTACATCTCGAAAACTATTCAAGATTTTTCTTGAGTGTCTTCGGCAAAGTTGTAGCTCGTGTACTTTCCAACAAAAAACTTTCAAAGGTTTATTTAAAAAAGTTCCATCTTCATGATCAAAAATTTAAAAATGTAAAAAATAAAATGGTATTTTTTTAAATTTATAAGTTTTTGGACATGAAGGTGAAATGTTTTTAAAAAAGCGTTCGAGAATTTTTTGTAGGGCAGTTCAAGAGCTACAATATTCCTGAAAACAATCAATCAAATTTGTGAATAATTTTCGTGATATAGGTATTAAAAAAAATGTCCTCTTATCTAAAATTAAACCCAAAGCCTAAAACTTTAAACGCCAATTAAAAATAAAACCTTAGTCAATCAGACCTAACCCAGAAAACCCCTAGTTTCTTCACTTATCAGTACCCAGACCTTTGAAGATTTAATTCCCTAATTCAATTTCTTAAATCTGATTTAAAATAATTGAATTAATTCCCTGTTTCTATAAATCGAAAAGAATTAATTCATTATTTAAATCACTTAATTTCATTGCAAAGAATTAATTCTTTGATTTGATTAAATTGAATTAATACATTTTGATTTGAATCAATTGATTCAAATCACTTTGATTTGAATCAACTGATTAAATCACTTTTGATTTAAATCAACTGATTCAAATCACTTTTGGTTTGAATCAACTTGATTTAAACTTTTTTCACTTAAATCAAACACTAAAAATGCACATTATAAACATCTTATCATATCTGATTGCGTTAAAGTCATTGGAATATCGTCAATTTTAAACACACGCCATCAATAAACAACACTCCAAATTGTACAGTTTTATTAAATGTGTACCTTTAGTCTAGAGTTGGGCGCTGGTCACGTGATTTGCTTGATTCACGTGAATCACGCGTGAGTGATTTTCATTGCAATCACGTAATTGTGAGTGAGCGTGATTTGAAAAAAAAAACTGAGTGAGTGATTAGTGAGTGAGTCATTTATTTTTTGCGTGAGTTTGCGTGATTAGATTTCTTGATTTGCCCAATTTTTTTTAAATTTTCGTGAAAAATTTTTTTTTTAATTTTTTTTTTTTTTTTGGTAAGAAAATTTTATTGCGTGAGTGGATTTTGCGTGACTCACGCGTGAGCGTGATTGAATCTGGCGTGAGTCACGCGTGCGTGTGAGTAAGTTTTTTACTACTCACGTGAATAGTGAGTATTGCGTGAGTGATCCGATTATTTTTTGCGTGAGTGAGTGTGAGTCAAAATCCACTCACGCGCCTATCTCTACTTTAGTCAATAACGAATTTGGCTCTTCAGCATAAAAATAACTTTAAATTTAACACAAAAACAATTAATGATTAACATTTTTATTATACACATACATTTCCATTATATCGAAAAGTCGTGCATTATCCCACCCTTAATATATATGAGGCATTCCACACCAAATGTTCAGCAAAAAAAAGTGATGTCGTGGCAATATGAAATCCATTGCAGAGTATTCCCCCTTAGGGCACTATTAAATAACACAAATAAAATTAAAGTTTTTTCAAAAAGTGGGTCTTGTAGGCATGGTCAAATATTGAAAATTTTGGGTTTTTTTGCCGAAGTATCTTTATTTCATTATTTATGCAAATTAAATGAAATACAGTGACGTCTTTAAAATAAAAGTTTTTTATAGATTTTTGCATGGGCTATCGATTAAAAAAATAAAATTTGGAAAATTTTCAGAAGAAGTTCTGAATTTTTCAAATATTAACTTAAACTTTATTTATCAAAAAACATGCCACAATTTTATTTTTTTTTTTTTAATTTTTAAAATAAATTTAAGGTGTATATCTATCTGTTCTGAAATTTTCAGAGATGCATTTTGCCTTGTTTTCGAGAAATCAATTTTTAAAGATCTCACTACGCTTATATTATACAAAATGTGGTATGTAACTAGTGCGTATGAGTAATAAAAACAACATATAAAGTAGTGATGGAATTGTGAGTGAGTTTTTATTATGATTATTATGATTAATCACGCTTTAAAATAAATAAAAAAAAAATGGCTCACGCCATTCCCGCTCACGTTAGTAAAAGAACATGTAACTATCACGCGTGATTCAAGTGACTCACGGCAATCACGTTCACTTAAAAAATAAAATTTTTAGACACTCACGTTCACGCACACGAAAAATTTTCAAGTTTTATTTACAACTTATTTTTTATACCTCATTTTTAAATTATAAAAAATAATTTAAAATTATAATTTAAACCATTTTAGTTATATTTTTCTCTTCAAAACACTTTTGTTTTTATATATTTTTTAAAACAAACATAATTCTTTACAAAATATATAAAAAATACTAATAATTGTTTCTAAAAACATTTTTTTTTTTTTCAAAAACAACAATAACACAGGTCAACAAGAAACTGAGTATTGGATTCTGGTTCGTGATTAAGATAGTGTCTGTTGCGCTGATTCCAAATCCGGAGCCCAAATTTGTCTTTCACGTCAGGAGTTTGAGTAATTCGCGCTTAAAGTGCCGAAAAAGGGCATTTTTGACCCTTTTTAAAAGCTTATAAAATAATATCCTAACATGCAAATGACTTGGTATCAAGCTCATTCGAAAGCTTGTAATTTTTTCTTAAAGATAAAATAAAATGCTCTAAAAATTGAATTTTCTAAAATGGTAAAAAAATCATTAGGGAAAAACCTTCCATTTTTTCAATATTTAGTTTACATAGTGTTTTTTAACAAATTTCCATACAAAATCATACGAAAATTTTAGATTTAAAGCACTTGTGGCTAATGTTTTTTTTTGCCATTTTAGAAAATGAAATTCCAAGAACATTTGATCTTGTCTGAAAGAGAAAATTACACACTTTCGGATGAGCTGTTACCAAGTCATTTGCATGTCAGGATCTTATTTTATAGGCGTTCAAAAATGGTCAAAATGGTCATTTTTTGACACTTTAATCGCGATTTTCTTAAAATTGCGACGTGATAGAAAAATTTAAGAGACCGTTTTGGAATCGGGGGCACCAAACCCAATCAACTTTTTTTGGTTTTATCCAAAACGCAGCGACAAACCTCAGATTTGTAGAGCGGTGTAATTTAAAATTTTACTTTAAAAAAAATTAAATGTTTTTGAAAACAAAATAAATTTTGTACCTGGATAAGTGTAAATAATATTAATAAATGTAAATAAAGAGAATGTACCCGCTTAAATGTGTCACTAGGAATCTCAGCTTTGAGATACGCTTTCTTAAAAAACTAAGGTTATAAAATCATTGGATAAATACACTTATCACACACTAACAAGTGAAGTATCTCAACACTTATAAACCGATTTGACTGAAACTTAAAATATATATAAAAGAGACGATTTTAAGGTTGGGGTGTCTCGGTTTATCGGCCATATCAGTGTTTCAAAAATTCGTTGTCCCCTTATGAAACAATGTGGACCTCCGGGGAAATTTCGATAACTCCCGAACTAACAGGAATGTCCTCTAGATCAAAAATACGTGTCAACTTAAATTTAATAAAGATTATTTTGTATTCATATTGACATCGTAGGGGTATGTCTTCATATAAATACCCCCCAAAATTTACACATTTTTATGAAAAAAGTATTTAACGAAGCCAAACTTTTATAAGGTTATGGCACCGTTGGATAGACATTAAAAATATCTTTCTTTAAGTATGCAAACATCATATAGTTTCTTAGAAGGAAATGACTGAAAAATCCAAAAAACGATTTTTTCGCCATTTTTTGACCCATGTTTTGAACCCCTAAATCCCCGATATGGCCGATAAGCCGAGACACCCCAACCTTAAAATTGTCTCATTAATATATATTTTACGTTTCATGCAAATCGGTTCATAAGGGTTGAGATACTTCCCTTGTAAGGTATAAAACGTTTAAATTGGATCATTGAAGCGGGCTGTTTGAAATTCTTCTCTTATAAGAGCTCTAATAAAATTTTACCTACGTGTCCGTAAATAAACTTATACAGAAAAATGTTAGTGCGTAAACACGCGTGATAAAAACATATTTTTTTTTGAGCGCGTCGTGACTCACGACTCCTGAGTCACGTGAATCACGCGTGATAGTAACATGTTTTTTACTCACGTGAGCGTGAATGGCGTGAGCCCTTTATTTTTATTTTAAAGCGTAATTAATCGGGAATGAAAACTCACTCACAATTCCATCACAACTTTAATTGTTGTTTGTATTACTCATACGCACACGTTTTATACCATATTTTGTAAAATATAAGCGTAGTGAGATTTTTAAAAATTGATTTCTCGAAAACAAGGTAAAATGCATCTCTGAAAATTTCAGAACGGATAGATATACATCTTAACTTTATTTTAAAAATTAAAAAAAAAAATAAAATTGTGGCATGTTTTTTGATAAATAAAGTTTAAGTTAATATTTGAAAAATTCAGAACTTATTCTGAAAATTTTCCAAATTTTATTTTTTTAATCGATAGCCCATGCAAAAATCTATGAAAAACTTTTATTTTAAAGACGTCACTGTATTTCGTTTAATTTGCATAAATAATGAAATAAAGATACTTCGGCAAAAAAACCCAAAATTTTCAATATTTGACCATGCCTACAAGGCCCACTTTTTGAAAAAACTTAAATTTTATTTTTGTTATTAAATAGTACCCACAGAGCGAAAACTTTGCAAATAATATCCCATTGAAACCACTATGGTTTTTCTGTAGTGGAACAGTTGGTGTGGAATGCCTCATATGTGCAAATTAATAAATGTTATATTAAAGCAATGTCTTGTATTTTTGTGATTCCTATGCATGCGGGCATAGGCTAAAAAATGCAGCTTGTGCGCTGCCAATAAAATGTACACTATTAAATTCTGTTGCTTTGACTTTTTGCTTGCTACTACCGCACAAGCATAAATGGTATAGTATGTGTGTGCGTGTGTAAAGTAAATACTTTGATTTAAGAAAAAAATGTTTAAATCAACTGATTCAAAACATTTTTGATTTGAATCAATTGATTTGAATCAAATTGATTTGAATCAATTGATTCAAATCAATTTGATTCAAATCAATTGATTCAAATCATTATTTAAACAAGGAATTAAACAAAAAATTAGTTAATTCTTTCAACAAATAGTTGAAATTAATTCTTTTGAATCAAATCATCAAGAATTAATTCCTTGATTTATTAATATGAATTAATCTTTTTGCGAATCAAATCAAAAAGTGAATTAATTCTTCAAAGGTCTGTCAGTACCTTTCAGTTTTTTTGGTCTCAAGCGTATCAAAATATTTAGGTTGCAAAATGATGCATAGTGTAATTAATGATTTTTGATAACACATGGCAACACGTGTTTTTTTGCCCGGGTTATGTTAGCTAATTTTGGGTAATTGGGGTTCTCTGATTTCAAATCTGGCAACCTTTTTTCTTTGGGCTGCTCTAGTTTTCGAGATATACCATAAAGAAAATTTGAAAGTAGGCAATTTTTTTTTACGGTACAATGGACTATTTTAAGTCTGAGCGCCATGGACTTGCCTAAAAATTTACCTATTTTTTTGGCTTGTACAACCCACCCTCAACTCAACTCAAGGCTCTTTTTGGCGTGTTTGTGAGTTTATATTTACCAATACTGGTCTTGCATCAAAAAAGTGAAAGACGATCTTGGGTATGTCGAATATGTTTATTCCAAGAATGTATTTACTTTTTTGACTCATCTTTAGTTTTCGAGATATCGCCAAAATAAAATTTTGACAATTCTTAGTGAAATTCGGTGCAGAACATTTTTGTAGAACATTTTAACCCTTTAAACGCAGGATTTAATGGTTTTAAGGAGTGTATTTAAAATAAGGACAAAAGTGACCCTAAAAATTTGGAGATAATTCCAAGAAAAGAACCGCAATTAAATTTTACTGCAAACATCTATTAATACTATTTTTCTCAGAAGCATATTTACTACATTATTTCGGCTTATTTCACACTTCTTTTGTGAAACACAATTTAACATCATATTTTGTTTGCATTTTTCGCGAAAAACGCGAATTGGTTTAAAAACCCTGACAGACACGGGAATGTCATTTTCAAACCCACAACATTTTAACCCTTTAATGTTGTGGGTTTGCACGATTTAATGGTTTTCTATTTACAAGGGAAGTATCTCAACCCTTATGAACCGATTTGCCTGAAACTTAAAATATATATAAAAGAGACGATTTTAAGGTTGGGGTGTCTCAGCTTATCGGCCATATCAGTGTTTAAAAATTTCGTTGTCCCCTTATGAAACAATGTGGACCTTCGGGAAAATTTCGATAACTCCCGAACTAACAGGAATATCGTCTAGAGCAAAAATACGTGTCGACTTAAATTTAATAAAGATTATTCCGTATTCATATGGATATCGTAGGTCTATGTCTTCATATAAATACCCGCCAAAGTTTACACATTTTCATGGGAAAAGTATTTAACGAAGCCGAATTTTTACAAGGTTATACCACCAATGGATAGGCATTAAAAAAACCGTTCTTTTCATATGTAAACATCATATAGTTTCTTAGAATTAAATAGCTGAAAAATCCAAAAAACGATTTTTTCGCCATTTTTTGACCTATGTTTTGAACCACTAAATCCCCGATATGGCCGATAAGCCGAGACACCCCAATCTTAGAATTGACTCCTTAATATATATTTTAAGTTTCAGGTAAATCGGTTCATAAGGGTTGAGATACTTCCCTTGTTAGTGGTTTGTAGCATTACATTTAATGGTTTTCTAGGATAGCATTAGAAATGAGGACATAAATGACTTATGAAAATGGGAGATAAAGGGTTAATATGTTCTACAAAAAGAACCGTCTTTAAATTTCACTAAAGACATGTTTAAACATTATTTAGCTCAAAATTAAATTTATTAAATGTTTCGACTTATATCGCACTAATTTGGAAAAACACAAAATTTTTATTTACGCGAAAACTCGAATTGACCTAGAAAAACTGTTAGACACGTGTATTTTATTTGCGGCCCTACTTTCAAAATTTGTTATTCTGGTCCATATGTAAAAAAGTGTGTCGGACGGTACAATTGTATTTCATTGTTATTAATAATAACAAATCGTTATTTGTTCGACCTTTACGGATCTTGTTCGTTTACTCAAACTTCTTTTACTCACAACTTATTCCAAAATAGCCCAAACTCAATTTTTTTTTTTAATTTTCAGCTTGTTTTATATACACTCAAAATAATTACTCTGTTAAACTACAGAGATACTCTGCTGAGCCAGCAAAAAATTCCATAGATTTCCAACCAGCAAGATTTTTTTGTTAATTTACGAAGAAAAATCTGTTAAATGATTTCGATAAAAAAACTGTAAAAATTTCCCCGAAAAAAATTGTTTGTGAAAAAAAAAACTTTGCGGTTTTTTCGTCATTTGTAAACAAATATGTTCGTACTTGCTTAAATACCATTCGGTGTTCAATTATGTTCACATATGAGGCATTCAACACCAAAAGTCCAGCGAAAAGAAACACGTTTACCGTAAACTTCTGAATAGGTTTTATGGATAGCCCTATATAGAACTTACAAGGGAAGTATCTCAACCCTTATGAACCCTTATGGAGACGATTTTAAGGTTTGGGTGTCTCGACATATCGGCCATATCAGTGTTTCAAAATTTCGTTGTCCCCTTATAAAACAAAGTGGACCTCCGGGAAAATTTCGATAACTCCCGAACTAACCGGAATATCCTCTAGAGAAAAAATACGTGTCGACTTAAATTTAATAAAGATTATTTCGTATTCATATGGACATCGTAGGGCTATGTCTTCATATAAATACCCCCCAAAATTTACACATTTTCATGAAAAAAGTATTTAACGAAGCCAAACTTTTACAAGGTTACGCCACAATTGGAAAGACATTAAAAAAACCTTTCTTCTCATATGTAAACATCATATAGTTTCTCAGAAAGAAATGGCTGAAAAATCCAAAAAACGATTTTTTCGCCATTTTTTGACCCATGTTTTGAACCCCTAAATCCCCGATATGGCCGATAAGCCGTGACACCCCAACCTTAGAATTGTCTCCTTTATATATATTTTACGTTTCATGCAAATCGGTTCATAAGGGTTGAGATACTTCCCTTGTTAGAAAATTGCGTTTTTGGTTTTTCAATTTTTAAAAAACTGGGCTTAGGAGGCGTGGTCAAATATTTGAAAAATTGTCAAATTTGTGGCGAGTTGCCTTGATTAAATATTTATCACATTAAAACGGAATGCACCACAATCTCAAAAATTTACATTCTTATATAGTTTTGTATGGGCTATCGACTAAATTTTTTTTTTTTTTTGGAAAATTTTCAGAACCCGTTCTGAAATTTTCCATTTTTTAAAAATGTCAATTTATTAAAAAACATGCCACTTTTTTTTTTTCTTTTTTAACCCTGCTGTTAGGTTAAGCCCATTTGGTCCAATTTTTGGATTGTTTCCTTTGTAACTTTTGAACGGTGATATATACTAGCTTAGATTTTTTTCTCATGGGGTCTTTTTATAAAACAATGTGTTTTACAAAAAATCTAGGTTCTGACTTAAACCAGGACTGAGAAAAATAAAAAGTTACGTTTCTTAGGTTAAGGGACCATTTGGTCCATACTATATTTTCACCTGCGATTTCGATAGCCGGAGCCCATGAAACGTCGATTTTAGAAAATAGGATGCACGCATTTAAAGCGGGTATTCCGGCAAAACCTTTGAAATGGTGACGGCCATGTAATGCATTACCATGTAATGCATAGCAAAAAAAACAAAAATATGCATTTTTTCCCTATCGCTTACCATAGGCATAACTTTTTTGTATTTTGCTTATCCCAAACAAAAATCATTAATCCAATATAGAATAAGGCAACCTTACAATACCCTATACTTGATTGATTCTTTTTGTTTGGGATGTCACTCAAAGTAATGCATGAGTTTTACATAATGCATGAAAAATAAATATAGTGAATGCCTATGGCGAAAATTAATGCACATTTTTAATTTTTTTTTGGGCTATGCATTACATGGTAATGCATTACATAACCGTTACCATGTTTAAGGTTTTGCTGGGATATCAAGTATGTTTGCAAATACAACGTTAGGCCATTGATTTCTTGCGCGTTTCGTGCTGTAGGAACCAACCATTTGATCAGCAATATCCACGAGAGATGAGATGAATCATTAGAAATTATAGGAAAAAACAAAACTAACATATCGTCGCTGCGCCTAAAAATGGAGTCATGTGTAGTTTTTTAAATTTTTTTTTATTACATCTTTATGATCCTCTATTGGTCATACGTTTACTCACTAAACCGTTTTTTGATATCTTGATTGGTTCAAAAGTTAGTAAAAGGAGCTATGTGTTCGTCATACTAAAAAAACTTTTATGTGTGAGTGATTAGAAATCGAGCCTAATTTTTGCGTGAGTGCCATTTTTCTTGCGTGATTCAATATAATTTTTTTGTATTGGTTTCAGTTTTATTTATAGTTTTATTTTTATTTTTCGTTTAGCATGGGTGCTGGTCACGTGATTTGCGTGGTTCTCGTGAATCACGCGTGACTCACGCTCGAGCGAAAGTCTAGTTAATTACGAGAATCATGCTTGAGTGAGTGTGATTCCAAAACTTTTATGTGTGAGTGATTAGAAATCGAGCCTAATTTTTGCGTGAGTGCCATTTTTCTTGCGTGATTCAATATAATTTTTTTGTAATGGTTTCAGTTTTATTTATAGTTTTATTTTTATTTTTCGTTTAGCATGGGTGCTGGTCACGTGATTTGCGTGGTTCTCGTGAATCACGCGTGACTCACGCTCGAGCGAAAGTCTATTTAATTACGAGAATCATGCTTGAGTGAGTGTGATTCCAAAATTTTTATGTGTGAGTGATTAGAAATCGAGCCTAATTTTTGCGTGAGTGCCATTTTTCTTGCGTAATTCAATATAATTTTTTTGTATTGGTTTCAGTTTTATTTATAGTTTTATTTTTATTTTTCGTTTAGCAATCAGTTAAAATTCAAATTAACGGTCTGCTAATATATGAAATTTTTTTTATACCCTCCAACCACAGTATGGGGGTATACTCACTTTGTCATTCCGTTTGTAACGCATAAAAATATCGGTCGGGGACCCCATAAAGTATATATATTATTGATCTATGATCGATTCTAAGTCGTTCTATGAATGTCCGTCCGTCCGTCCGTCCGTCCGTCCGTCCGTCTGTATAAAACACGATTCAGTCCAAAATAAAAGAGCTAGACCCCTGAAAATTGGCAAGAATATGTCTAATGTTCATAGGCCGGTTAAGTTCGGAAATGGGCAAAATCGGGCTAGGGGGAAAAAAGTTCCCCCTTAACGAACTAAAAAAACCTCTTAAAAAACGACATTTTTACATCTTTTTTAGACCCTGGGGGCTGGAAAATTTATTTTTTTTCTGCCCGCCCCCTTTTGTGGGCGTGGTTGTAAAAAATCATTAAAATAATGAGAAAATGGTATTACTAAATTGCACAAAGCATAATAAATAAATCTAGATAACATTTATCGCGATGGGGAAAGTATCCCCCACCACCCCCACCACCCCCACCACCCCCACCACCCCACCGAGCCCCCCCAAAAAAACGACCCTGGATTTTCTATATGTTTTCACACGTTGGAGGGTATCATAGATTCGGCATAGCCGAATTTAACACTCTCACTTGTTTTTTTTAATTTCCTTAAAATTGTGTATTTGTAAGTGAATATTGCGTGAATTGGGGTGAGCGTAATTATGAATCACATGAGTCACGCATGATCGTAACTAATTTTAGTTTTACTGACGTGAGTAGTAAGTGAGCGTGAGTAAAGAAAAAAATCGAGTGAGTGATTCATGAGCGATTATAATATTTCTTGCGTGAGCGTGACCCAAAATTCACTAAGCTTAAAATAATCGTATTTAGGTAGAAATGATCCAAAATATATACAAATATAATATTAAATTATTATTTTGTTTGAATATTAAGTATGGACCAAATGGTCCACTAACCTAACATCCGTAAGTTTTTTCTAACCTAACAGCAGGGTTAATTTTTTTTTTAAGTTTAGATGTTTGTCCATCCACGCAAAAAAATTCAGAAACACGTTCTTCGTTTTTTTCGAGAAAATCGCATTTGAACTTTAAATGTCATAACAATTTTGTAACTTGCTTGTATTTCTTTGTTTTAACGTTGCGAATGAGGAATATATATGCAATTTATATTACTCATTCGCAACGTTAAATCAAGAAAATACAGTCAAACTCGGTTATAACGAACTCGGTTATAACGAATTCTCGGTTATAACGAACTAATTCTAAAGTCCCGACGTTCTAGCATCAATTTTCACACAAAATACTTCTTTTATAACGAACTCGGTTATAACAAATCCTCGGTTAAAACGAACTGCTTATTATGGTCCCACGAACACAATTTCATGTATATTTACCTTTTTATAACGAACTCCCATAAATGTTTTTTATTGTGTGGCAATCATGTTTATCAAACTATAAGGTTGGAATTTTATGATTTATATTATAACTTTGATCAAATTTATTTATATTTTTAATTATTTCTTCTCAAAAGGTAGTTTATTTACGAAGAAACATCAAGTAAAACAAAATGGGATCTATTTTTTGGAAATAAAACTAGGTTGATAAAAAATATACCCCTCGTATAGCGAACTTCGCTTAAAACGAACTATTTTTACTGGTCCCTCGGAGTTCGTTATAACCGGGTTCAACTGAACAAGCAAATTACAAAATTGTTATGAAATTTAAAGTTCAAATGCGATTTTCTCGAAAAAAACGAAGAGTGTTTCTGATTTTTTTTTTGTGTGGATGGACAAACATCTAAACTTAAAAAAAAAAATTAAAAAATAATAAAAGGTGGCATGTTTTTTAATAAATTTACATTTTTAAAAAATGGAAAATTTCAGAACGGGTTCTGAAAATTTTCAAAAAAAAAAAAAAATTAATCGATAACCCATACAAAACTATATAAGAATGTAAATTTTTGAGATTGTGGTGCATTCCGTTTTAATGTGATAAATATTTAATCAAGGCAACTCGCCACAAATTGGACCATTTTTAAAATATTTGACCACGCCTTCTAAGCCCAGTTTTTTAAAATTAGAAAAACCAAAAACGCAATTATCTTAGTTCCATATAGGGCTATCCAAACAACCTATTCAGAAATTTACGGGACACGTGTTTTTCTGTAGCGGGACATTTGGTGTGGAATGCCTCATATGTCAACCAGCAGCCGAATTAAAGCATTTTGTATTTTAAGGTTATGTTGAATGTACCAAAATTTTTGAGGTGTCCTTACATATTCGTTCATAACTTTTGAACCACTACAGTGCACTTAACCGATATCGCTCAAATGCAATACCAAACTGTTCGGGTTCAGTTCTCGGTATTCCCGGTTCTCGATATATTCTTGGGAATATCGGTATTCCTGGGTCTATGAAAACCCTCCACAATATTAACCAAGGTAGAAATAAAAAAGTGGTAGTGTTAAATTCGGCTCTGCCGAATCCTTAATACCCAACAACATTTATTTAAAAAAAAAAATTTATAAAAAAAACAAGTAAGAGTGTTAAATTCGGCTGTGTCGAATCTTCCAACTCCAACATGTTAAAAAAATTACAGGGGCGTTTTTTTTGGGAGGGGACTTCGGACACCTCTCCCTCTCGAAAAATGTTTACTAATTTATTTATTATGCTTTTTGCACTAAAGTTATACAATTATTTATAAAAATAAAATATTTGAGCTCGAGACCTGTATTGTTCTTTAATTAAAATTAATCTTTATTAATTTCAGCAGTATTTATGATGACGAGTTATAAGCAACGTTAATTTTTTAGAATTCCCTGAGGATGCTACTCGAAGAGTAGCGAAATATTGGAAATTAATAAAGAAGAATTTTAATTAAAGAACAATACAGGCCTCGAGCTCAAATATTTTATTTTTATAATTAAATTGGAAAGGTCGAATTAAAAACAACTTTAATATGTTATACAATTATATCATTATTTAAACAATTTTTTTATATCCACGCCCTAAAAAGGAAGCGGGAAAAAAACGAATTTTTTTAGTCCCCCTAGTCCAAGGGCAGGAGTCTGAACTTCTTCTTGCATAAACTTAATTATATTTGTTTAACAAAAATTTAAAAAATCACGTAAAAAAATCGTGTTTTTCAGAGGTTGGTTTAGTTCCTCAAGGCGGAACTTTTTCCCCCTGGCCCTATTTTTCCCATTTACGCCCACGAAAGGAGCGCGGGCAAAAAAAAACATTTTTATATGTCCTGGGTCCAAGTGCAGGACCTTGAACTTTTTCTGACGTCAAATTGCTTCATTTGCTCAAGAAATTTAAAAAATATGTGAAAATATGGCGTTTTTCAGAGGCTAATTAAGTTCTTCAAGGGAGAATTTTTTTCCCCTGGTCCGATTTTGCCCATTAACGAATGTAAACTGCCTTAGGACCAAAACACATATTCCTGCCAAACTTAACGAGTTTAGCTCTTTTTTTTTGGACTGCATCGCATCTTATACAGACGGACGAACGGACGGACATACGGACATTCTAGAAATGTCTTAGAATCGATCATAGATCAATAATGTATATTAGGGCGGGTCGATTTGTATGGATCGAAAAAAACTGAAAAATCGTATAGCAAAAACAAAATCTATAAGAAATTCTAAGAAACTTTTCCAAGGAAACCATTGGTCTAAAATCAAACCCTATACCGCGCCTAACGACATGAAAATCCGTCCGTCCGTCTGTCTTTCTGTCTGTGTGAAACACGCTAACTTTCAAATGTTAGCGGAAGAATGAAAAATATATACGGCAAGCTGCTGAAACTTAACGTATATATTTGTTATTCTTCCGGTCAGATTATTACTAAATTTCAGCGAAATCTGTCCAGTGGTTCATAAGTTATTAGCAAAATGGGTAATTTCAGATGGGTTTTAACCTCCCGTGTTAAAAAAAAAAAACGCTAAACACGCTTTGAAAAGGAATGGTAAGCCAAAAAAAAATATTTTAGAAACTATTTTTGTCACTCAAAAAAACTAAAAAATAAATATTACACTCAAAAAAAAAGTTACACTAAAAAAAAAAAATTACACTCAAAAAAAAATTACACTCAAAAAAATGCACACTCAAAATTTTTTTTTTTACAAAAATTAAAAAAAAAAAAAAATTTTACTCATAATAAATCAAATACTGATGTAAAAAAAATATTCAGTTATCAAAAATTTTTGTCGAACATAGGTGTTTTCCTCTCCGATATGCAACTCCCAAATTTCATCCCACAAAAGTATCTATGTGTTTTTTTTTACGAAATATCATTATGATCCTCAATTACATACTTTTATTTACTAAGAAAAATCCGCTGCACCAGCTTCCCATTGTAATTAACACACAAAGGCTTCGGAGGGAATCGAACCTACAACCCCTGCACTTACTTTCAGAGTATCACGATACATGTTAATATACTGCAGCCCAATAAAAAATAAATAATGGTGTAAAATTATCATGGATTAACGATAAAGCCAGCGATTTATTGTTAAAAATTTCTTATTATAATTTTTCGTCTGTGGCGTTTTCATTACAAATCAATCTAATTATTTATTTCTCCATTTCAAGGATTATGTCTAATATACTTGCCGCTCATAATCTCAAAAATTGTTCGAATTATATCCAGCGGCAATTAGTAAAACATTGCCGCTGGATATGGTCTTGCAGCATATCGGTATATAAAATTATGTTTTCTTTACATCTGAGGTGTAGGGTATGTTCAGCAACTTTGTAGAAAATATTATGGTAAATATTTTTGTGAAACATATTAACCCTCTAACTCCCTCTCATAACGGTATTTTTTGACTCTATTCTAACAAATCGCAAAAAACACCCCGAAAGAGGGGGAGGGTGGGGATGAAATGTTCTACAAAAATGTTGCCAATAAAATTTTACTACATATCTCAGAGCACACCAAAGCCCAAAAATTAACACAAACACCAAAAAAGAGTCAAATTCTATGTTTTGGTTATGAAAAAAAGGACGGACGGACAAATCTTCATGTCGTTAGGCGCGGTATAGGGTTTGATTTTAGAAACATGGTTTCTTTGGGAAATGTTCTTAGAATTTCTTGTAGATTATGTTTTTGCTATACGATTTTTGACAAAAAAAATCGACCCGCCCTAATGTATATACTTTATGGGGTCCTCGAGCAATATTTCGATGCGTTACAAATGGAATTACAAAGTGAGTATACCCCCATACTATAGTTGGAAGGTATAAATATAATGGACCGTGCCACAGAAAAAGTATATTTTAACAAGTCTTATTTTAACTCCCTTTTCAAAGAAAGTTGTTATCTTTACCAAATGCCAAAAAAATTCCAGTCCATAAAATATTCAAATTACACTATTAAGGCAGTATTTCAGAATTATTTAGTTGTGTTTGTTAAATTATTTCAAAATCATGTAACTAATTTTTTCTTAAATTCATAAAAAAAAAATATTGAAATGGTGTTTTTCATATGCTTTGTATCTTTTTTTGTAAAAGCGAAGAAAAAATTTAATTGTACAAAATTTTACAAAATATGCATAGCGGTAGTCTCGGGAATGCCGGTAATACTGTCAGAACCGGAACCGGGAATACCGGTATTCCCGGTACTACGGTACCAACCGTAGGCACTATTGTAATATATAAAACAAAATATGTTTTCGGTCATTTTTTTTTTTTACCAATGAAAATGAATAGTGCTCAGGGGCAAACACCTTCCTCGTAAGATTTAAATACAGTTTGCTACAGCAAGTAAATAAATTGAGAAACTTTTGATGTTTGCTGTTTCATATTTTTTTAGTTTTATATGTTTCATCATGTTTTTATATTAGCCTAAATTTAAGTGTTATCTTTAGAGAGCTAAGTTGTCATTTTAGCTGTGAAATCTGTCATAAATATTTTTGTATCTTCCTCTTTTTTGCAGTTTTTTATTTCTTCTTAGCAAAAGGGTTTTAAATACCTTCATATAAAAACAAGGCTGAAAGTTAAATGGGTTTTTGATGGCATTTACATTTTTTGTTTCATATTTTATTAACTTCTTTGAAAATTTAAAAAAAAAAACGCACCAAGAAAAAATAAAATCAAAATTAATATCCATAACTGTCTCAACTCGCTGTCACCTTTATGATTTTTGTTAAATGAAGAATTTGGGAATTTTTTTCAAAGAAAAATTTTACAATGTCTTTCAAGGGAGGTCTTTTAGAGGGCACACACCGCTTGTCCTGAAACTTGCATATGGGAATTTTAAAAAAGGGTTGCCACAAAAAGACAATTGGTGGGTGCCCTCTGAAAGATCACCCTTGTTAGATTTTTGGAAATTTTTTATACATTTTCTTTGACAAAAATATAGAGAAATGTATGTGAATTTATAAGTTTTTCATCAAGTCTCAATAGAATACACAGATTTGGAAAATAAAATTTGTATAAATAACCTTGAGATTTTTGGTAAATCAAAATTCATCAAATTCATTTTACTTTTGATCTACAATTAGAGGCCTACTGTACTAAATCAAAAAATCGAAACATGAATATAATTGAAAACGAATGTTAATTTTAAAGGTCTCACCTACATAAATTTGCACTACCATATGATTTCATCTATAAAACTCCCTCTATTTTATTGCGTATGTCATTCAGTATTAATTTATTCATAAATAATTTTAATTCAATTCAAATAAATACAAAAAGTATTCCAACAATTGGAATAAAGAAATACAAAAAATTGTACGTACCTTAAAAAATGTCTCTGTTTTATAAGAATTAATTAATTACCCCCGAAAAACATGGTAAGAAAAAAAAAATTTTTAACAAAGTCATGTCCAGCATTCAAGAACGAGACATGATTGACAAACAACAATGTTGACCCACATATTAGTTGAACTAAAAATTCAAATAAAAAAAAAATATAATATAGAAAACAAATCAAAAATATTTCAATACGAATTGAAATGAATTGAATTAATAGAAAAAAAAAAACTGTAACAAATGCAAACAAACATAACGATTGTAAAATACTCCAAAGATTAATTAAGAAATTCTCTCAAGTGGATTTCAGACAAATAAACCAAAAAAAAAGTCACAACTAAAACAAATACACAAAACGACAAAATTAAAAACATATCAAATAGTTTAATAAAATATGTAGAAAAAAAGTTTAAATAATATAGAAACAAAAAAAAAAAAATTGTAATAAAACTACTTGAACATGACAACACAACAATGTATTGCAATGTTTTGAAAATGGACAACAGCAACATCGACACTAACAACAGCAACCACAGAACAAAACAACAATTGAATAGTTCATGCGAATAAAGACGAATAGACCATTTGTTGAATTTTACAGGGGACAATAAAAACGCAGGAAACGGTTAAAAAATAATATTTTTGTCAACTTTTTGGTATTAGCTTAAAGATTTAGGTCACATCTACCTATATACAAAATTTTAGTAAGGTATTCGAAAGAGAACTTGCCAAAAATTGGACTTCAATTTTTTGCTTAAATGGAAAAAGGGCGAATATCCAAAAAAATGTATTGAAATTTGAATAAAAATGTGTTATTTTGCAGCAGATTTTGACTACATTTTCATGAGACTTGTAATACTTGACGAACTATGGTTGATATTTGTTTGTAACACTTTAAGGACTTCAAGGATACACTTTTTAAGGATTGCCAGGACATGCAAAAAAATTTTTTTTGTTAATTTTTTTTTAATATTCCTGCCATTTGATGCAGTAGTAATTCTTTATGACACTAAATACATTTTTAGGAATTATAATATTAACCCTTGACTGCATATTACGACGTAACATAAAAGGACATGAAAAAATTTTTGTTTTTTATTCCTGACATTGGATGCAGTATTAACACTAAAAGTTTGTATGTGCTAAGATTGTTTTTTTTGTGTACAATTTCAAATTTTAGCTAATATCAATTTTAAACTCGCAGCTAAATAATTTTTATATAATATTTTGTTAAGGATGGATATTCGCCCTTTTTGCTTTCCACACTTTAAAGTCTTATAACTCAAGAACGGTAAAATTTTTTGCCAATATAATAAGTGTGGTTTGTTCCTAGAAATGTTCTTTTAACACATTGTTACCGAAAGTAAAATTTTTGTATGTTTTTGTGTTGTATTTAATCAAAATTGTGCGTTAGTTTACTCCCAATTTAAACAAAAATATAAAAATATACGAATTATTGCACTTTCAAAGTAATTTTTTTAGCCTTAAAAGTCAAAATTTCCCCAAAATTTCTGCATAGGATTGTAGGGCTCTGCTAATAAAATGCATTTATGCAAAAAAACGTGTTTGCGAAAAAGTGGTCTATTCGTCCTTATTCGCATGAACTATTCAATTGTTGAATACGCACTAAACTGCTGAAAAGTAATGCTAAATTAGTGATTTTGATTACTGATTTAAAAATTGTTGAGTACCCGTGTAAAAAAATACTTATATCAAAACATATCCCCTTTCATAAAAATATATATGAGGCATTCCACACCAAATGTCAAGCGAAAAAAAAACATGTGTACCGTAAACTTCTGAATAGATTGTATGGATAGCCCTATATGGAACTTAGAAAATTGCGTTTTTGTTTTTTCAATTTTTAAAAAACAGGGCTTATTAGGCATGGTGGTCAAATATTGGAAAAATGGTAAAATTTGTGGCGAGTTGACTTGCTTAAATATTTATCACATTAAAACGGATTGCACCACAATCTTTAAAATTTACATTCTTATAAAGTTTTGTATGTGCTATCGACAATTTTTTTTTTTTATTTAATTTTCAGAACCCGTTCTGAAATTTTCCGTTTTTTTAAAAAGTTAATTTATTAAAAATCCGGCCACTTTTTTTTATTTTTTTTTTAAGTTTAGATGTTTGTCCATCCAAACAAAAAAATTCAGACACGCGTTTTTCGTTTTTTTTTTTGAGAAAATCGCATTTGAATTTTAAGTTTCATAACAATTTAGTAATTTGCTTGTATTGAAAATTTCAAAACTGGTTCTGAAAATTTAAAAAAAAAAAAAAATTAATCGATAGCCCATACAAAACTATATAATTTTTGAGATTGTGGTGCATTCCGTTTTCAAGGATAACAATTTAATCAAGGCAACTCGCCACAAATTTCACCATTTTTTGAAAAGCCCAGTTTTTGAAAATAAGAAAAACAAAAAACTCAATTTTCTTAATTCCATATTGGGCTATCCAAACAACCTATTCAGAAATTTACGGGACACATGTTTTTCTGTAGCGGGACATTTGGTGGGAAATACCTCATATCGTAATTTGAATAACAAATTAAATACATTTAAAATTTCAAAAAAAGAAAAATAACACCAGTTTACAGAGATTTCGATCCACGAGATGTTGCATTCATTTTCAATGTAAAAATCCAGTCTTCAAACTTTTCCATCACGTCTCACAGTGGGTTGAAACATATGTAAACTGAGGATTAATTCAGAAAAACCCTTTATTATTAATATTTATATTTTTTAGACTAACTATACATTATTTAGTAAAGAAAAATGTTTAAAAAAAAAATATAGAAAATATTTTTTTTATTAAAAAAAAAGATGAAACCTTTTTATAAAAATTAGCTCCTACCGCTCTAACTGCTCCAAGGGTGCCCCAAGAGATGTCAAATGTGATACCGACCCTAAATATTTTTTCAATCCCAACATTTTCTTAGAGTATACCTTCCCTCTATCTTTAACCCTTAAGGTGGTCCCCATACAATTGTTTTTTATTTTTTTTTTTTTTTAATTTATTTTATGAAATAGCTCCTACCGCTCCCATGGTGCATCTTAGAGTATTAATCAATACTACAGATCCCCATTAATTTTTACCCCCCAACATTTTTTTGGAACATCAAAATACCCTATCTCCACTCGATAATGGGGCTCCCATACAAAATGCCATTTTAATAAAATCTGCTCCTATACCACTAACTGCTCCAAGGGTGCCCCTAGTGATGCAAATGTGTGACTGACCCCAAATATTTTTTCAACCCCAACATTTTCTTCGAATATACCTACCCTCTATCTTTAACCCATAAGGTGGTCCGCATACAATATTTTTTATTTTTTATAAATTTGTTTTATGAAATTAGCTCCTACCGCTCCCATGGTACGTCTTAGTATCCACTAAGACAGACCCCCATTAGTTTTTACCCCCCAACATTTTTTCGGAACATACTTATACCGTATTTCCACTCGATAATGGGGCTCCCATACAAAATGCCATTTTTATAAAATCTGCTCATACAGATCTAACTACCCCAAGGGTGCCCTTAGACAGTTCGAATGTGTGATCGGCCCCCAATATTTTTTAAACCCAAACATTTTCTTAGAATATAACTACCCTGTATCTTTAACGCCTATGGTGTTCCCCACACAAATTTTATTTTTTTATGGAATCAGTTGCTACCGCTCCATGTGGCTCCTAGAGGGTGAAATGTGTGATCAACTTTCATCTACGCGGTGTTTCTGCAAAAGTTTTGTTTGGACTATATAAGCTAAAACACAATATTAAATGAGCATTTAATAAAATTTGCTTGATCGCGACCTGAAATTTGTTGAAACTCAATATTTATAGACTGGTTCCATTTTAAATAGCATAGGCAATCAGCAGATGGTGGTTCAATTTATCCAAAAATTAACATATCATTGAATTTCGGTTTTTATTATTTAGTCGAAACTGTGAATGGTTCGTGTTTTATCGCTGTTCAAAGTTGGTATTTTGCAACAACTTTTTGAAAAATACATAATGTTTAAATGATCGTATCTTTGGAACGCATCATCCGATTGTCACGGAAAAAAGAGCAAAATAATAGTTATGTCCTGTTCTTAAAACAGATTTTTGAAAAAGGATAGGATGCTTTGCAAAAAGGATATTGAAATTAAAAAAAATATATATCGTAAACATCCCAAATATGGAGCACTTTAAAAAAATATATTAAAAATATTTGCAAAACATTTATCTAAAAAAAATGTATGTTATTATGAAGCCAAATACCTAAAGTTGATGGTTCCATTTTAATATATTTACTTTTAGAAAGCTTAAGAAAAATTATCAGCAGTCGAAATATCTCAATTTTCACTTTTAGGCACGTAAAATTTTGAAAAATTATTTGACTTTGACCGCTCACAGTCAACAAAAGTTTTTGGCAAATGGTGATGCAGAATTTAATTATCTTTCACCCAGTACCAAACATGTAGGATAAAGTTCAGCTTTTGAATTAATCCTCACTTTTGTACTTTTCAACCCTCTTTGCGTCTGGTTTTTAAGAAAATTGAGGTTCAAGTTCAAAAAATCGGCTATTTGGACATTTTTGAAAACTCATAGCCGATGAAAGTCAAAGGTAGAGCTTAAGCAATGCTTTTTAAGATGCAGAACTCATTTGATCAGTCACCTTAACCTTTTGGGCACCAATTGTCTTTCAATGACGTCTTATCGAAAAAAAAACGTTTTTGGGGGAAATACCTTATTTAAGGACAATTGTTGCTTTAACGGTTAAAGCAACTGGTTAAATGAGTTTTACATCATCAAGAGCAATGTTTGAGCTTCACTCGTTGCTTATTTTTAAATCGCCCGCACATCGTGTTCGTCCGGTATGAACTTTATCCTACACATTCGTGTGTGGTACTGGGTGAAAGGTAATTAAATTCTACATCACTATTTGCCAAAAACTTTTGTTTTGAGTAAATTACTCTATCGACTGTGAGCTGTCAAAGTCAAATAATTTTTCAAAATTTTTCGTGCCGTGCCAAAAACTGAAGATTGAGATATTTTGGGTGCTGATAATTCTTATTTAGCGTTCTAAAAGTAATTTTATTAAAATGGAACCATCAACTTCAGGTATTTGGCTACATAACTGCATTAATGTTTTTTAGATAAATGTTTTGCAAATATTTTTAATATTTTTTTAAAAAGTGCTCCATATTTGGGGTATTTTCGATATATACACAGAATTTCAACAAATTTCTTGTTGCGATCCAGCAAATTTTATTAAGTGATATTTTAATATAGTATTTTAGCTTATATATTCCATACCAAACTTTTGCAGAGGCACCGCGTTTTTTTACTTATTAAAATTTTTTTGAAAGAACTCCAGTTGTTAAAAAAAAGTTGAAAAAGATATGAGAAAGGGCATTATGGGAGACCCCTTAGTTAGAGGAGATACGGGGTGCGTACGTTGAAAAAAGAGTTGGGGATGAAAAAATAATGATAGTTGATCTCACATTTCACCCTCTAGGAGCCAGCATGGAGCGGCAGCAACTGATTCCATTAAAAAAAAAATGTGTATGGGGACCACCTTAAGGGTTGGATATACAGGGTAAGTACATTTTAAGAAAATGTTTGGGTTAAAAAAATATTGGGGGTCGGTCACATATTCGACATCTCTAGGCGCACCCTTGGGGCAGTTAAAGCTGTATGAGCAGATTTTATAAAAATGGCATTTTGTATGGGAGCCCCATTATCGAGTGGAGATACGGTATAAGAATGTTCCAAAAAAATGTTGGGGGGTAAAAATTAATGGGGGTCGGTCTTAGAGGATACCACTCTAAGACGCACCATGGGAGTGGTAGGAGCTAATTTCTTGAAACATATTTATAAAAAATAAAAATAAATTTGGTGGGGACCACCTTAAGGGTTAATGATAAAGGGTAGGTATATTCTAAGAAAATGTTGGGGTTAAAAAAATATTGGGGGTCGGTCACACATTTGCATTTCTAGGGGCACCCTTGGAGCAGTTAGAGCTGTAGGAGCAGATTTTATAAAAATGGCATTTTATATGGGAGCCACATTATCGAGTGGAGATACGGTATAACTATGTTCCAAAAAATGTTGGGGGGTAAAAATTAATGGGGGTCGGTCTTATTGACTAATACTCTAAGACGCACCCTGGGAGCGGTAGGAGATGATTTCATAAAATAAATTTAAAAAAAAATAAAAAACAATTGTATGGGGACCACCTTAAGGGTTAAAGATAGAGGGTAGGTTTATTCTAAGAAAATGTTGGGATTGAAAATATATTTGGGGTCGGTCACACATTTGACATCTCTTGGGGCATTATTGGAGCAGATAGATCGGTAGGAGCTAATTTTTATAAAAAGGTTATATCTTCTTTTTTAATAAAAAAATATTTTCTATAATTTTTTTTTCTGTAAAACATTTTTTTTTTACTAAATAATGTATAGTTAGTCTAAAAAAATACAAATATTTATAATAAAGGGCTTTTCTGAATTAATCCCCAGTTTACATATGTTTCAACCCACTGTGTGGCGTTCCATTCGCATCAAGTTTTTGTTTATATGATTTGTAGCAAAAAAAATCGTTTTTTTGGGAATAATACACAATTGAGAGACAATTGGAGCCCTAAGGGTTAATGCTACTGACCAAATGAGTATGGAATCTTAAAAAGTAATGTATAAGCTTTACCCTTGACTTATTTTTAAGTCGCTATCACATCAGGTTCATTCACTATTAGTTGTCAAAAAAAAGGCGATTTTTTGAACTTTGACCTCAATTTTCTGAATAACCTTTTGTGATGGAATAGTTTGGAGACCAGATTTGTAATCACCAGAACAAGTGCCATTTACTGTGAACGGTCGCGTCCCAGTCGCACCAATTTTTTTTTAAATGTACAGTATTTTATTGGCCCCTATTAAAGAAAAATAAAAAGTATATTTTAACAAATGTTTTGTTTTAAGTTTTAAATTTTCTATACATTTTTCGAAAGTCGATTTTAAAAACAAAAACAATTTGTATGGAAATAAAATTAAGGGGCCGATTCACAGAAAATAGTCATAACTCAATCATTACTCAATTTTGTCCATGTGGTTGTTGTAAACAATCATAAAAAAACTCAAATTCTGTTTGAATATTTAAAAAAAAAATAAAGACCTGCTACCCAGATCGTCCCAAATTGACAAATAGTTTTAAATTTTGAGACTTTTTATGATTGTGTTTAAAACAAACACAGGGAATATGAAGTTTGAAAATAAAAAATTGGTCATAATCAGTCATAACTGTGAATAGGTCTGTGAAAGTCGATTTTAAATTGATTTTATTTTTCTGTGGTAAGGCTGATTTTCTTTAAATCATTTGACATCACTTATTATTGTATTGTATACACTACACCATTCGTTTATACAAGTATACTGTTTACATGTTTTACATTACAGGTATGTATTTCAATGTGTAAAGTATGTATGTTTGTATTATAAGTAAGTATGTGTGTATGTATGTTTTGTTGTATAATGTAGAATTGTTAAGTAATAAATCAATTTTATTGAAATTCATCAAATGCAAATTGTCAGTTACAGTGTTGGACAACAGTAACACACAAATCATTAAACGCATGACGAATACAAAATTGACAATTGTTTCAATTTCAAATGAGAGATAAGCACGAAGTTATGCTGTGAATGGCAAAATAGAATTTTGGTATACCCTGCAGTATAAAAATCATATTGTTGGGAATCATTTAAGAAATCAATAAAAACAATCAAATCAAAATACTTTTAAAGGATCAATATAAATGACAGTTAAATGTTTTCTTAGAATATTTTACGTCAAAAAATATTTTCCATAAAAATTTCAATAGAATTGAAATTCGAATTTTCTCATATAAAAGGAAACACTTAATTTTATTAACCCCCTACCTTTGACAGTGATTTAAAAATTTACACTGTGCGAAAAACACAAATGTTATGTTTGTTCAAGATAACATTTTGATAAGTGTGTAATGAAATGGAAAATTGTTTAAGATATATTTTTTTTTTGTTGGTGTATTTTAATCATAACCAACCACATTTTGACATGTCAAACATCTAATGTGTCAACACAAAAATTTATAGTATCAAAAATACAATATAATGTTTTGATTTTTATTCCATTTGTTGTTAGTAGGGTGTTCAATTAATCGGGTTTTTTAATTGTTCGATTAAACGATTAATCGATATTTGCCATTTTTAAATTATTCGATTAAACGAATCAAATTTTAAAGTTGTTCGATTAATCGAATAATTACAAATTCAGAAAAAATTGGTACTTGAGTAAATAAACAACGGTAGCTACAAGTATTTTAACATTTTATTAACAACAAGAAAATAAAATTATAAAATTCTGCTAATTTGTTTGAGAAAATTAAAAAAAAACATTTTGGAGATTTGAAAAATGTGTAGAATTAATTTCTACACATTTTTCAACAATTTATTTGAAAAGTTTATATGGATAACCGATATCACAAAAAAAATTATATTTATTATCTGACTACATTTGGAAAAATCTTAAATTTGTAATTTTTTTTTTTTTTATAATTTAGTGCGTTTTTGCCCAAAACTCGAAAATTTTGCCGATTTTAGCGCGGTTATGCAGTTAACCGATTTGGACCAAAATTGTACCAGGTACTTATTTAGGTCGTTTAACAAAACCAAGCTTCAGGAGTAGCGAAAATCCGAAAACAAATTTGTAATAAGTACCACTCAAGTAAACATGACTGTTTTTTGTAATTACAACGGTAACATACATTTGGTTTGTTTATTGGACTTAAAACTTTTTAAAAATTATACATATTTCCATAAAAACCATATATTATTATTATTCGATTAATCGACAGAAATTCTTCGATTAATCCTTTAATCGAAATTAGCAATTTTAAATTAATCGAACAATTATTCGTCTAAAATTGTTCGATTAATCGAACAAGAATTAATCGACTGAACACCCTAGTTGTTAGTAATGCGTTATTATTGTTGTTAATCTTTAGGTTGTGGTTTTGCATCAAATGCAGGAATGGCCAAAGCTTAGAACTTATAGTAATAGTAAATAGAGGGTCGCTTAAAACCCTAAAATCCTCCTGTCGAAAAAAAAAAAACCAAAATTTACCAACCTCATTTAAACACACAGAAAAAAATATTGGGGAAAAAATTTTGAGTAATCACATGTTTAAATTTAAAACAAGTAAAAAAGTAATAGTCGGTCAAGACGATTAAAATCGTAATCGTAATAGCGATTAATCGCACCAATTAATCGTAATCGACAAGAAAATCATGCGATTACGATTAATCATTTTCTACGATTTTAAAATATATTATATTGGCCTACGATTCATTTAACTTATTTACATTTTCTCTTTCCTTTATTCTTGTAAAAGTAATTTAAATTTAAAGTAAAATTTAAATTTCTTAATAACCCCACAATTTTGTTTTAAAAATAATCTACAAGGATTTAGCTGTATTTAATCAAAAAATTCGGGCATAAAGTTTTATCACAAAACATAGTTTTTTTATCGGTTGCAGACTGAAGATGCTCTTTCTAAATTTCCTTATAAATTTTCACACAATCAGCTCTGCCATTAGCAGGTATTCTGACACGAAATTAGAAAGATTATAATTTTCGGGACGCCCAAATATATACACATAAAAGTAATTTTGTGGAATGTTTTTTTTTTTTGCCAAAGGATCCTTCATTACAAATTTCAAGAGTCTAGGATCGTTATTTCATAAAATATGAAAAGGACAAGAAGTACACTTTTCTTTTACTAATTTTACGACCCTTAGAAATTAAAGTACTTTTTTTCAGACGTTTTTTTTTACCAAAGGATCCTGTATTCCAAATTTTACCCCTTAACAATTTATTAAAAATTCGGCCACATTTTGTTAATATTTTTGTTTTAGTTTAGATATTTGTCTATCCACATAAAAAATTCAGAAGGGCATTTTTCGTATTTTTCGAGAAAATCGCATTTGAATATTGGATTTCAGAAAAATTCTATAATTCTCTTGTACGCGGAATTACTTTTAAATTAGAAATAAAACACGTACCTCGAATGTTTGTAAGACACTGATAATTTTATTAAAATTAAAAACCTTAAGAACTAACTACAATAATCTTAAATCTAACCTAGAACTAGAATTTTCCCTACCTGCCGGGCGCATGTGTGCCAGCAATATCTTTATTAAATAAACATGTGTTATGTTATCTTTTTCCTATCTACATCCTTAATTATTAACCTTGAAAACATGATAATAAAAAGTAACATATCACAATTTGGGAATTTTGGTCATACTATGTAAATAATTAAAAGAACACAATCCTATTTAAACAATACTAATCAGTTTTGTGGAAAATCCAAAACTAGATTATAAAATATCGTGTTCATATGTGAACATCTCTTGTATTTTATTGTGTCAACACCGCGTATGAGTAACTTCAATTTGCGAAACCAATGAATTTTTGTTACTCATACGCGGTGTTGACACAATAAAATACAAGAGAATTACAAAATTTTTGTGAAATCTAATATTCAAATGCTATTTTCTCGAAAAATACGAAAAATGCCCTCCTGATTTTTTTTTTGTGTGAATAGACAAACATCTAAACTTAAAAAAAATGTGGCCGGATTTTTGATAAATTGCCTTTTTTCAAAAATTAAAACTTTCAAAACGGTTTCTGAAAATTTTCCAAAATAAAATTAGTAGATGACCCATAAAAAAATATACATGAATGTTAATTTTTGCGATTGTGGTGCATTTCGTAAATTTATAATCTCGACACAATTTTGACAATTTTTCAATTATTTAATTAACCACGCCTCATTAGCCCAGTTTTTAAAAAATTTAAAAACCATTAACGCAATTTTCTTAGCGACATATGTTTTTTTCGCAGGACATTTGATGTGGAAAGATAATTTTATGGCATAAAATATTTTTTTTTGTATTTTCGTACATTCTGAAATGTAAATGTTAAAAGAGTTTTTTTAAATAAACTATTGCAATTATTATTTTTTAAAAAAACTCGATTAATTGATAATTGCGATTAACGGCGATTTTTTTAATCGTAATCGCGATTATGAAATATCTCGATTATTTGCAAACTCTAGTCAAGAGCGACCATATGATACCCTACACCAATGTTTCCCGAAAAATGGGTCCAAGTTCAAGCATAGACTGATTACATCTATCTCTTATCAAATCTTAAATAAGTGTAAAAACCACTCACAAACTAAATTTTAGTGAAATATGCAACTATCCCAGCAAAACTTAGATTACCAAATAAGGTATAAAATAAGGTATAGGATCTCTTATTTTATACATTGCAGCATTGATGATTTTAACAGGCGATGAGACTCAAAGTAATGCATCCACATTATCACAAAGAATACCAGTAAGGTATAAAATAAGTCATAAATTTATAACGAAGAATACGAGTAAGGTGTAAAATATATGATATTTTATAGGTTACGAGAAATAAAATAATATAGCATACCAGAAGATAATATATAAGGTGTTACGAGTAGTGAAAAAGTAATTTTGTATTAAATTTACTCACGTGATTGTAAGTGAGTGTAAGTAGATAAAATATGCTCGTGAGTGTGTGTCGTTAGAAATTTCCTGTCGTGAGCCCATCTCTAGTTTAATCTTATGCATTTTTTTATAAAATAATTATTTTTTGTGTTATTGTAATGCATTATGCATCCAATTATAAATAATGCATTATTCCAAACTTTCAAATAATACATAATGTAACCAAATATAAGTCATCCATGATTTAATGTTTAGAAATAATAAATTTGAAATAAATTTTTTTCCAATAATCATGCATTACGTAGCAAATTATTAGTAATGCATTATTTTTCATTTGAAAATAATACGTTGTGGAACAAATGTTTGGTAAGACATCATAAAATAATGCTACAAATAAGTTATATACATTACCTGGTAATGTGTTATATAATCACTACCCATTACCAAAGTTTTGCTGGGATGTGGTCAATGAACCGATTTAACTGAATATCGGGCGAAATTTTTATGTGGGGCCAAAGTACAAAAATGGTCCGATTATAATCAGATTTGATTTGGTTATTTAAGTGCGAGGTTAAACACAAACAAAATTTAAATTAAAAATTTTCATAAAACATCCCAGCAAAACTTAGATTACCAAATAAGGTATAAAATAAGGTATATGATCTCTTATTTTATACATTGCAGCATTGATGATTTTAACAGGCGATGAGACTCAAAGTAATGCATCCACATTATCACATAGAATACCAGTAAGGTATAAAATAAGTCATAAATTTATAACAAAGTATACCAGTAAGGTGTAAAATATATGATATTTTATAGGTTACGAGTAAGGTATATAATATAGCATACCAGAACGTAATATATAAGGTGTTACAAGTAGTGAAAAAGTAATTTTGTATTAAATTTACTCACGTGATTGTAAGTGAGTGTAAGTAGATATAATATGCTAGTGAGTGTGTGTCGTTAGAAATTTCTTGTCGTGAGCCCATCTCTAGTTTAAACTTATGCATTTTTTATAAAATAATTATTTTTTATGTTATTGTAATGCAATATGCATTTAATTATAAATAATGCATTATTTCAAACTTTCAAATAATACATAATGTAACCAAATATAAATCATCCATGATATAATGTTTAGAAATAATAAATATGAAATACATTTTTCCAATAATCATGCATTACGTAGCAAATTATTAGTAATGTATTATTTTTTACTTTAAAATAATACGTTGTGGAACAAATGTTTGGTAAGACATCCTAAAATAATGCTACAAATAAGGTATATACATTACCTGGTAATGTGTTATATAATCACTACCCATTACCAAAGTTTTGCTGGGATGCTTTCAATTGCATTTGGTTTGGTATACTGGTCAAATTTCGAAATCATTGTTCTTTTTAATTTCTTTCTCACTAGGATGAAATAAATATGAATATGAATATTTGATGTTTGTAACAGTATTACCTAATTTTCTAAAGAATTCTGATGATGGGGAGGGAAATTGGAAAATCCCCAAAACGATCGTAAATTCATTCCTGAAAATTGCCAAACATTTTTTGAAAGCTAAAACTCTATGAGTATATAATGGGAGAATATCCTAATAAAGAAAGTAGAGTTAACATAAGTACTTGTTATGTTAATTCATAATAGGGAAATTGACCTCGAACTGGAAATTACTCTATTTCATATATTTATAAAATTTATGAGAATCATGTGAATATCGGGAAGGTGGTTTGTATGGGGGCTACAAGAAGAACTGTTCCGATTCCGTTAAAATTCGAAAAGGTGATTAATGAAAAAAAAAAAATACCTTTACCTGCCAAATTTTGAAAGGATATATATAATAATACGGTTATTAGAGTAATTCGAGCCAAAGTTAATATGGACATTTGTATGGGGGCTAGGTCTAAACATTGACCGATTTTTTCAATTTCAACAGGCTTCGTCTTTGGGCCAAGAGAGGCTTAAGTTTTAAATTACAGAAAAAATTATTAAAAATTGCTTATCGTGTTTACACCGTTTACATGGACAGACAGATAGACGGACTTTTATATATAAAAGGAAAACCATATTTTATTACAGCGGTTTACACAAACGGAATTGTGCTTCCGCTTTTAATAACTACAATATTTTTTCTTTTTTATATTTAACAAATAATCTTAAGTAGGGACTTAAGTTTATTAATTCCCAAAATAAATGTACCTCTAGTTACTTATTGTCATTTAGACAGCTGTAAATAAAATCGGGATTTAAAAAAAAAAAAAAAAAAAAAATATTTTTTTACGAAAATCTTTAATGGTTTTTTGTTTAATTTTTAAGACGTCATAATCAGATTCCATGACAACGTCGAGCTCATCTTCATCTTCATTAGGGCGTCCCGTCAAATCTAAACTTTCGAATTTCGTTTCATAATACCTGCCGAACGATGGCCACGGAGTAGCTAATTGTGGGAAAATTTATGAAAAATTTTTGCAAGGTTATCTTTAGTTTAGTCGGCAACCAGCGGTCAAAGTTTAAAAAATTACGTTTTTGGACCAAAATTCATATGAGAATTATTTAACCAAATCTGGCCCAAAAATAAGGAACTTTTGGGTACTTTATTAGAAAAATATTAATAAATTCCAAAATAGCCATTTTGGTCCACCGATGCTTATTTTCAAACATAAAAAATATTTTTTAACCAAATTTGTCTTAAAAGTCAAAAAATGTTGAGTATTTTATGTGGACCAAAATCTTTGATCAGCATTTTTTTAACAAAAATAGTTTTATATATGGTTTTGAACTGAGAAAAGTGTGAAAGAAAAATTTTAATTTTTCTAAAAATTTTATATTTTTAATAGTTAATAGACTATTAACTAAATAAATTTGACATTAAAAGTTTTTCTGAAGATTATTATAACTGGATAATATGAAACTAGTAAGAAACAAACCAGGATGTCTAAATTTTTAGAAAAATTAAAATTTTTCTTTCACACTGTTCTCAATTCAAAACCATATATAACAAATCAAAAAATTATAATACATAATTATAATTAGAGCCTGAGCTCGACTGTCTTTACAGAAAACAATAATTTAAAAATACCCTAGTAAAAATATTATGCCAATTTTGCTAAATAGATCTAATTTGATCCGTAAAATGGTTGTATCAAATAATATCTAATTGTATTACTTTAGATAAAAAAATATAAAAATTTATACAATTTGATCCTGAATTTGGTCAAATCTAATTATATCAAATTGATCTTATAATATCTATTTTTATACAATTTGATGAGCAAAACCAAAATACGAATCTAATCATATATGGAGCAATATCTAACCATATAAAGTGGATCAACCGTATCAAAATGATAGATATAATTTTATATAAATTTATACGGAAGCATATTAACTCATATAAGATTGTATCAAATTATATATGATTATATCAGAAAATTTTTACTCGGGTAGTTTTATATTTTTAATTTTTAGATAACATGCTTTACATTTTCCAACTTTTGGCACCAATTTGGAAAAAAATAATAATTTTTATTTTTAAAATTCAGCATCTCTGGATCAACATTTTTTTTCTATTTTTTTTTATTTTTCCGATAAAGTACACAACAATTCCTAATTTTTAAGCCGGAATTGGTGAAAAAAGTTTGGACATGAATTTTGGTTGAAAAAGGCCAATTTTTCAAACTTTGACCGCTAGTTACCGATTTAAGATGTTCTTGCAAAATTTTATTACTATTAATACAAGAACTTCTCGGAATTCAACCACTTTGTCCACGTGAAAAATTAAATTTTAATAATTGCTTGGAGCACAAGGGGTTTAAGTGCTCATATATCCCTTGTGCTCCAAGCAAAACTGGTATTTTAATAACATGAGCTAAAAATGGTCGCCATATCTCGCGGATGAGAATTTCACATTTACCTCTTGTGTTCTGAACTTCACCTACTAATTCCATATGATAACTCAATTTTTTTAAAAAAAGTCACTTGAACCCCCTGTGCTTTGAGCCCCTCATTTGTAATTCGAAAATTCTATTTGTAATTTGAAGATCAAATTTGTAATTCGAATATTCCAATTGTAATTCGTAAAATATCAACAGAAATTCAGTTGATATTTTTAGAATTACATTTGGAATCTTCGAATTACAAATGGAATCTTCGAATTACAAATGGGATCTTTGAATTACAAGTAGAATATTCGAATTACAACAATCCTTAAACTCACGTGGTGAAAACCAGTGAAACAAACTTTAAAACCAATGCACATAGGGGCAAAATGTAATGTTTTGGGGCATCAATTAAACCGCTGAATTTTTATAGACGTTATGCACACCATTTCAAAGAGCAGTGTTTAAGGATTAAATTTATGTAGAAATATGTAAGACTTTCTTTGCAAAATTGCGAAAAATTTAGCAAAAACGAAAAATAATTATTTGTTAGAAGTAAAAAATTTTTGTATGCTTCTATTTTAATATATGGCTATGGATTCCGTTAAAAAAATTACTGTATTGAAATATAATACATATGAAGCATTCCACACCAAATGTTCTGCTAAAAAAAAGTTATGCCGTATGAAGTTAAAATCGAACATTAAAATGAAAATAAATAAAAAATTAATGGTTTTTTAATAAAAGGGCTTTGTAGATATTAGAGATGGGCGCGTGAGTGATTTTTGACTCACACTCACTCACGCTCTCGACAGGAATTTTCGAATCACGCACACTGACTTACGAAAATATTTTTTCTACTCACACTCACTCACAATCACGTGAGTAAATTTAATACAACTCACACTTACGTGCACTCACGCAAGCTTCACTCACACTCACGTTAACTCACACTCACGAAACTCTTGTTTATACAAAAAAAAATTCAAAAACTAAAATTTCAAAAATCTTTCAAAATTTTTGCAAAATTTAAAGTTTAGCGAAATTTTATATATTTTTTTTGGTTTTTTTGTTAAGAAAAGCCAAATTTTACGACTTCTTTGTTGCTTTTTTTTGGTATAAAAGGAAATATGAAGAGAAAATAAATCACGCAAACTCACGCAAAAAAATCGACTCACGCACACTCACTCACGAAAAAATCTTACTCACGCACACTCACTCACGCATTTTTTTCTCCACTCACACTCACTCACAATCACGTGAGTAAAAGTAAATTCAGAATTTTGAATCACGCTCTAATCTGCTCATGTGCCCATCTCTAGTAGATATAGTATAATAAGTGTTAAACATTTCACTTTCCTAATATTATACAATAATGTGGTATAAAACGTTTGCGTATGAGTAATATAAATAAATAAAAAAATTGGGTGAGTAGGTTATCATTTTTACCTACAATTTATTTAATATGCTGAGATGAAGGAAACAACTAAACTTTAAGTGGGTGAATCATGTGTGCTACAGTGTTTTTTTGGGCGTGACTGACTTTTGACCCACGTTTCAATTATGCAAATATATAAAAAAACATTAATTTGCGTAAAAAATAGCGATCGCGGCATCTAAATATTTTTTAAAAAAATCAAAACTTGTATGCACCAAAAGAAACAAATTTAAGGCATAAGACCTACAAAAAACAAAAAAACTATTTTTTGTGATCACTCTAGTGTTCAAATTATAACTTTGATATATTAAAAAAAAAAAAATTACCAAAAAAAAAAGGTAATATTTTTAAAATGCAACTGCACATTGCGGGCTCATTTTGAGCAAGTTTTAATAAGTGGTTCTTGTAAAGAATTATACCAATTACCACTGTATAAAAGTAACTAAAGATAATGTAGGATAATTCTCCACTTTTTGACCTTCAAAGTTAGGTTTTGAATAATTCCATAAAAAAAAATTCTTAGAACGGCGATAACTAGATTAATATTCAATGCAATTTGATCAGCATGAACGCAAATTTTTCGTGCAAAAGCTACCTTTCCATTCATGTGTATAATGTCAAAATTTTTTACTGGCATACCTTTAATTTTGAGCTTTCAACTAAAGACTATTTTAAATATTTTTTTTGTTTTTTTTTAACTTTTACTAACTTTAATACGATTTTAAGAAAGAATAATGGATAAATCAAAAAAGTAAAAATTTTGTCAAGCGTAGAAATGTATAGGCTTTCGATATAAAAAGAAAATTAACAAAATCGCTTTTTCAAAAATTCAATTGTGGCCAAGAAGCCCCATATAGCTGCCCCTATGTGTAATGGTAAGTCAGAAAAATTTTACAAAGTATTTTTGTCACTCAAATATATATTTATTCTTCTCAAAAATTACAAAAAAAAGTTTTTACTCGAAATAAAATTTTCTAATCAAAATTGTTATTTTTTCACTTTAGAAAATTTATTACCACTTCAAAAGGGCATTGTGGAGGGTATTCATTGATTCGGTCAAGTCTAGTTTAATTTTTCTATTTCTTTTTATTTTCTTACACAGAAAAAAAATTGTCAATACAATTTCATTGTTAATATATACAATTAAACATTTAATGCAATACAATTAAATATTTAATTGAAACTGAGCCTACATTGGATTTTGTCAATACAACATTGACTTTTGTAACTTTTGAAAAAAATATCAACTTATTTTTGTCAATTAATTTTATTGTTGTATCAACAATGAAATTTTTCCGATGTAGTACAGTGTTATTTTTACAAAAAAACAAGTATGTAAGTCTTTGAAAAAATGTTTGTTTTTTTTTTCAATATGCTTTTTTTTTTTTATATTTTTTAAAAAATGTTGGTAATTTTTTTTTTTTTAATTAAGAGTTTTGGTTAGATTAATCAGTAATCTCCGCTATCATTAAATGATCATTTTGACCTTGAGCTCCAAATTTGTAAATATTTTTGGAAGAGTTTTTACATCATTATTTTAACTGGGCAATTTAAAAGATTGTTAACTTTTTTAAAATGTCATAAGAGAAACAAAACTACTGTCAATATTCTAATATTGCTTCAAACCTCCTCCTAGATATCAAAGTGATGAAATATGTTTGCAAAATATAAAGCTCTCTTGGTATTTTGGTAATAAACACAATTCCCACTTAACCCATTATATCAGCTAATGGTTGTACAAATCTGTATTAAGGAGTTACTCATACACGTCCCACATTACTGTATATCAAGTGTCAAATGTGTTATTTTTAAGTGGCTATTTTTACGTTTTTTTTTTTTTGTCATTTTCTAAATGCGTTGAGATATTTTTTCGTGTGGTGGTTTATTCTTTGGCCTATTGGTTGTTACAACTTTTTGTGAGTTCCATGAAAGAAAAAAATATGTAAATAAGTTTAATTTTTTTTTATAAAATATTTATTTATTTAAATTTTAAGTTGTCCAAAAAAAAAAAAACAAATATAAAAGATTTTATTGCTATTTTATGATTTTGACTGACAGTTCTAAGCCTCAAGTCTAAATGTTTTTTTTTTTCTTTTGAAAAAAATATGGTATCGTAGCATAAATATCAGCTGAAGCTGCATAATATTGTACTTGTAGTATTATTGTTTAAGCTGAAATTTAGATTTTTATTGTAAATGCTTTTTTTGCAATAGGTTTTTATACCCTGCACTACCGTGGGGGTATAATAAGTTTGTGATGATGTTTAAACGAAAAATGGTTTATAGTCTAAAAATTTTTTCTACAAAAAATTACACAGAACCTAATTTTTTTTCTATAAAAAAATAGTCAAATTTTAAGAAAAACTTTTAAATTCTGACTCATTTTTATTAAAGAAAAATTCAAAAAATATTCTCTTCATACACGGTGAGCCTCAGCGATGTTTAGGTTGAACTTTAGTGTAGATGAAAAGTGTAAACGCAGTTCGATTTCTACAAGACTAAATGTCACAAAACTGTTAACAGCAAAATCCTAGCTGCTCGCATTCGCGAGATAACGCGAAATTAGTGTTCTTGTATTTTTTAAAATTTTGACATTGAAGTTTTTTAAATATTTTCAAAAACTGAGTATACAGTTTTAATTGTACTTATTTAAAGGTCACAAAACAGTAAACATCAAATCCTATCTTCTTTAGTTGGCGAGAAATCGCGAAATTAATTTTTTGCTGTTTTTGTTTTTTGTCTTTAGATAGGTTTCTTTAAAATTTTGTAAAAACATGGTATGTAGTTTTACTTGTGCTTGATTAAAGGTGCCACGGCTGTTGACATCGAAATTGTAGGTGTTAAATTTTACATATTTTTTTTTATTATTTATTTATATTTTGAAACCGGTTCTTTAAAAATTTAAAAAAAAGTGGTATGAAGTTTGATTTGAGCATGTTGGAAGAAATTAAAACTGCCCACAAAAAAATTATGGCTGCCCACATAGCGAGAAAAAGAGAAATACAGCTTTTTGTGGGTATTTCTTGTTTTGATTAATAAAAGAAGTTTCTTTAACATTGTTGAAAAACACGAAATGCAGTTTGATTTGCTATTGATTAAAGGTGATAAGGCTGTTAACATTTAAAATTCTAGCTGCTAAAGTCACCGAGATATCGCTAAAAAACTCGCTATACTGCTATTTATTCATTATTTTGTTATATGTTTGGGCTGTAAAATCATTTACATCAATTAAGGACAAAAATGTGGTATGCATTTTGAATTGAGGTTATTAAAGTTGACAAAACTGCAAGCAAAAAAATTATAGATGATAAATTTCCAGAGAAATTGCAAAATTAATGTTAAGCTTTTATATTACCCGAGTAAAAATGAATACATATAATTTTACATTATTTGATGTATGTATATATAGCCATATGAAATAATATGTTTTCATATCAAACAAAGTACATAATTATATCTCGCATTGAGTTTTTCCAAATTTTTTAAATGGAGTTATATAAAATTACATCTAATGATAACCATATTAATATATAAATACATGTGGGAGACATAATCATATGTGACACATATAACTTAATCTGATTGCATACATATTTATATGTGACTTAATATCAAATAACGTATACGAGCATATTTAAAAAAAATCCAATATCATTATATATATAATTATATATGACTTACAAGAAACCATTTAAAATTATATATGACTTACAAGAAACCATTTAAAACTATATATGGTTCCATCTTAAAAAACGAAAAAAAAAATTTTCAAATATAATTATATATGGTCGCACATATAACTCTATATACAGTTATATAAAACAATACATGGCATCAAACATTTATTTTTTTAATATTATCAAAGATATAATTATAAATGGCTTATGAGATACCGTATAAACTCTATATATAATTTTAAATGGTGGCACATGTAACGCCATATAAAATGTTATACAATTGTATAAGGTAAAAAATATTTTTTTCTTTCACAATATTTTATATATAATTATTAGACTGCCCAGAAAAAAAGCGAAGTTTTTATTTTCTTGGGGGATACCTGCAAATTTTGTTCCTTTTTGTGCAAAAAAATTTCGTTTTTTTTTTGGGATTTTTAAAATAATATCTAGAGGTCGCGATCTCGCGTTTTATAACGATTTATTTTTTTTGAGTTTTTTATTATTTTAAATTGTTAAATATGATTAATATGATAAAATATTAATAATTTCAGACAAAAAAAAATTAAATTAAAAATCAAATATCGCTCATTCCATGAGATGTCTCCCAGCATCTAATCAAATGTTCTTTAATTTATTTCAAATTTTGCACACATGAACACTATGAAGCTATTAAAATAAATCAGTTGTTAGTTCCGAGAAAATCCGTGAATTCGCGGATATATTCGCGTTCGCGAATTCGTGGATTTTCGCGAAACTAAAAACGAATTTATTTTAATTGCTCCATAGTGTACCTGTGTGCGAAATTTCAAATAAATTAAAGAACATTTGATTAGATGCTGGGAGACATCTCATGGAATGAGCGATATTTAATTTTTAATTTAATTTTTTTTTTGTCTGAAATTATTAATATTTTATCATATTAATCATATTTAACAATTTAAAATAATAAAAAACTCAAAAAAAATAAATCGTTATAAAACGCGAGATCGCGACCTCTAGATATTATTTTAAAAATCCCAAAAAAAAACCGAAATTTTTTTGCACAAAAAGGAACAAAATTTGCAGGTATCCCCCAAGAAAATAACAACTTTGTTTTTTTCTGGGCAGTCTAATAATTATGCATACTTTTATATGACAGTATTTCAATATTTTTTTTTAATGTTGCATCATATATATTTTTATTTAAGTATACAAGAGAGCTTGTATAATTATATATGATTCTCAAAGCACCTAAAATCAGTCAAAAAAAAATATATATAAATTCTATAAATTTTTAAATAGAAAAAAATCTGTTTAATCCATTGTATTTTAAAACTTAAAAAAATGCATATTGGATTTTAAAAGTTAAATTTTTAAAAAATGCATATTACTTAAATAGTTATGTGTAACTTTATATAAGATCATATAAGATAATATATGATGCTTGGGGACCCCGAGTTCGATTCCCGGCTCAACCCAGAAAAAAACAATTTTTTTTTAATTTTTTAAAAAAGAAAATATGTTTTTAAAGCTTTTTGTTTTTTCTAAACTTAAAAATATTGAATAATTAAATTTTTATGATAAAATCTAAAAATAAATATTATTTATTTATAGTTATATAATTTTATATATTACATCATATAAGTTAATATATGGTTCCTAGGGACCCTGGGTTCGATCCCCGGCTGAGCTAAGAAAAAAAGTTGTTTTTTTTATTTTTTTTTTAAAGAAAATATGTTTTAGAAGCTTTAATTTTTTACTAAACTTAAAAATATTGATTAATTTATTTTTTATGATAATATTTAGAAATAAATATTATTTATATGAACATTTCCATTTAACTTTTGATTTTAAGGTTTAAAAAATATTCAAATTTTTTTTGAAGGCACATCAAAATCGTTTAGTACGCGTATAAACGTGCATTTAGTAAGTTCAAATCCGTTCGCGTGAAGAACTTTCAGCTGACGGCGCGAAAGTTATGGCGGTTTAAAGATTTTAATTGAAAACAAAAAATCTCAAAACTACAATTATTATTAGAAATTGATAAAATCAACGTTAATTAATGTTTTATACTATCCCTAATAACAACCGAACAAATTACGTCCATTAAGGTGGATATACAATCAGATTTTTACGTTAAAAGTATGTTTTAAAAAGTTGATCTTTTAATACTTGATATGCAATTTACGCGAAATCTAATGACGATGGACCAAATTAAAGGTCATATTCGGATTAAGCACCCTCAAATTAGTTAAAAAACTTGTGCATTATGCAAAATTGGGAATTTTTAAAAGTGATGCAATTTCTGATTAATCAAATTTTGAAAGATGCATAAAATCCACAATCTTCAAAATTTAATAATGCCGCTCAGTTTTGGAATAATGCTTTATAAGTGCCAGCAATTGCCATTTATAGAAATTAATTTATATTAGCGGTTTGGGTGTGCCCTGGCGGTTTATCTGAGGACAAAATTGGCGCGTTTTCAGCGTACAGTTACACTAAGTCCCAATTTTTGCACACGATCCATAATACGCATTACAAGCAATCGTCTGACGGGTATATTTTAAATCTAAATTCTTTTCGCGCGAAAATACAAGCAAAAGTTTAAAATCGTGAAATGTCAGATTTTTGCAAAATTTTTGCTAATCAAAATTTTAACACGCTATATCGATTTTATTATAAAAAATCAATAAATATTTGGATCACGCGATGTGCTGGCCACTTTTAAATAATATTGCGAATGTGCCTCACAAAAAAGTGGATTTTTGATGACTTTCACGTTTTGTCTCTCAACTTTTGTCTAGCTAGTACTCCGCTCCTATTGAGGACACATTCATGAGACCGGTTTCAAACTGTAGGGAATTACGACAGCTATCATTTTTCGTATTGGCTTTTGAAAAGTATGAAGCGGCGCAAATTTCCTGATCAAAAAACGACGAAAAATTGAAAATGAAGAAATTTTAATTTCAAACCGTTACCACCAAATAACTTTTTTATTATTGATGGCACATCAAATTCATAAATACATCTATTTTGAACAAGTATAGGGACCATATATTTGAAATCTTCGAAGAATACGCTGGACGGCGCAAGTACATTAGGCCAAAAAGTACATTATTTTTATGAAATTTCAATCGACTTTTCCACATTTCGGAAGTTTGATTGTCGCTAACTACCGCAAATTAAGATTTTTGGCCTTTAGTGTTTATAAGCTAATTGCATTAGAAGTCCTTTATGAATTTCTATCAGTAGATAGACATTTGAATGCAAATAAAAAAAGTTTTGGCCAAAAAACCAAAATTTCAAAGAAATGAAAAGTTAAATGGAAATGTCCATATATAGTAATATAACTTTCTATATTGCATCATATATGATAATATATAATTCTTGAGGACCCTGAGTTCGATTCCCGACTAAGTCAAGAAAAAAATAATTTTTTTTTAATTTTTTTTTTAATCTAAATGATTTTTTAATGCGTTTTCGTTTTTCAAATTTAAAAAAAAATAAAATCCCTGAATTTTAACAAAAATATTTCAAAAATAATTATACTTTGATATAATTATATATTATTTAATCCGAAGAAAAAAAAATTTTAAAACTTTAATGTTTAACCATCAATATCTCTGGTTTTAAGAGAGCTAAAGTCCTCAGATCAAGCTCAAATCAAAGCTTTATTTGTTGCCAATAATTTAAAGTGTATTTGGTTTGAACTTATGTTAGCAATATTTTCAGATAAAATTATTTTTGTCTGAAAAAACTTCCGAAAAAAACTTAAAACTCATTATTTGGCCGTTGGTGAGTAAAAAAGTTTATACATGTTTTATACCATCTTAAAGGTATTTTTATTAAATATACAACAGCAGAAAGAAAATTTGGATCCGATGAAAAATGTGAAGCTCATAAGCCAAAAACCGTTTTTACTTTAAAGCTTTATAACTTGGAAAATTAAGAGAATTGGAAGATGAAAATCATGTTGTTAAACTCAGTATTAAACCCCCTATTAGCTCAGCAAATAAACTAAAAAAAAAAAAAATCACAAATTTTAGCAAAAATTTTCTAAGTCTTTTTTAAAATTTTGTTCAAATTCAAGTCGAATATAATTTGATGCAATCATATACACGATAAGATAAACTGGATTTAATTATATATAAGTTAAACTTGATATAATTATATATGATAAACTATTTTCTAAGTTTTTTTAAAACATAGTCTTTTAAAGTTGTCATTTATTAACAACGTCCGCTGGGTCAGAGGGTAGAGATTGCGATTACAAAACAGTTGGTAGCTGTTCGATTCCCCCGCCGCTCGAAGTTTTTTTTTTTTTTTTAAATAAATTTTAATTATATATATTTATATCTTAATATTGAAAAAAATTGTTTGGATAAAACTTTATCAGTTCTAAAAATAGATTTTATTGTTCGGATTAAATTATATATAGTTCTAAAAATAGATTTTTTTTTTCGGATAAAATTTTATCTAAAGTTTTTTGTAATATTTTTTTTTCTTTCGTATGAAATTTTATCTTTTTTTATCCAGCTAAAAAATCTTTTTTTTTTTTGTCTTGGTCCAATAAGATCCAACCATTTTTCGGATGAAATTGTATCCCACCGATTAAAACTGATCTAATTAGATAAACCCACTTTCCGGATCAAATTGTATCCGTCCGGTTAAAACTGATCTAATCTTAGCGATCCATTTTTCGGATCAGTGCTGATCTTTCAAATCTCGGATCTATCAACAGATCTGGAATAATATAAGAACATATATTGCTCCATACAAAAATTTTTACTCGGGTAATTACAATTTATATTTTCTTTAGTGTCTAAAATAAAGGAAAAAAATCAAGAAAGGATAAATATATTGCATGCAGTTTAAATTTTATGAGGTTAAAGGCGGTAAAACTGCTCAGATCAATATCTTGACTGCTAATTTACGCAAAAAATACAATTTTTTCCCATTTTTATTATACCCTCCAACCACAGTATGGGGGTATACTCACTTTGTCATTCCGTGTGTAACGCATCGAAATATCGGTCTAGGACCCCATAAAGTATATATTTTATTGATCAGTTATCGATTCTAAGACATTCTAGCGATGTCCGTCCGTCCGTCCGTCCGTCCGTCTGTCCGTCTGTCCGTCTGTCCGTCTGTCCGTCTGTAGAGGACACGATGCAGTCCAAAATAAAAGAGCTAAACTTCCGAAGTTTGGCACGAATATGTCTTATATTCCTAGGCAGGTTAAGTTCGGAAATGGGCAAAATCGAACAAAGGGGAAAAAATTTCCCCCTTGGTAAGCAAATGCAACATTCTTATCTCAGAAGAAGTTCAAAATCGCAAAGGGAAGGTGCCCCCTAACGTCTCCACCACCTCCCCCCCAAAAAAAAAATACGCCCCTGGATTTTTTTTTTACATTTTGGAGGGTATAAAAGATTCGGCACAGCCGAATGTAACACTCTCACTTGTTTTTGTTTTAATTTTGAGATTTCTCGCGAAATTGAGACGATATGCATAAATCTGCATATAATTAAATCTGCATACTCAGTTTTTGAAGATATTTAAAAAACTTCATTGTCAAAATTTTAGAAATTACAAAAACACTAATTTCACGATATCTCGCGAATGCGAGCAGCTACCATTTCGGTGTTAACAGTTTTGTGACATTTAATCAAGTAGAAATCGAACTGCGTTTACACTTTCGTCGATACTAAAGTTGAACCTAAACATCGCTGAGGTTCACCGTGCATATAAGACTGACCGAAAAAAATTAAAAAAAAATCGTTAAACTTGAACTGGATAATATACGTTTGAAACTAGAAACTAAATGTTGTAAGACTGCATTTACAGTTTTTCTTTAAAAGGACTTAAAAGTTTTAGAGGACTAAATTTTTTTAAATATTTCTACTTGTCCTTCCAATAGTGGTAGCAAATGAAAGAGGTGGATCTCCACTAATTTTCTTATTTTCTTATTTTTATATATCAGGAAAAAGGAGGTAAGTTACGCCCTTTTAAAAATTTATCCTTCAATATTATTCAATATTTTCAACAAAATATTTTGATATAGTTTTCAAATGAATTTATTTAGTACATTCCTTTATCCTGAAATGGCAAAATAAAATAATATAAAATTAGGGGAGATCCTCCTCTTTCATTTGCCACCACCAGTGTCATCCTAGAACAAGTACAAATATTTTACAAAATGAACTCTTTAAAACTTTGAAGTCAGTTTAAAAGGAAACAGGATCACGAAATGAAAAACTATAAATGCGGTTTTACTCCATTTCATCTCTAGTTTCAGACGTATATCATCCTGTTCATGTTTATTATTGGCTGTCGGACTGTGTAATGATATATTTTTCGTGTAGACATGCGCGGGTACAAGGGGGGGGAAAAAGGGGAAATTTCCCCCCCCAGACCAAATTTCAAAAAGAAAAAAAAAGAAAAAATAGAAAGAAAAAAGGAAAAAAAGGAAGAAGAAGAGGAAAAAAAAGAAAAGAAGAAGGAAATTTTTAAAAAAATTTTCCAAAGGAAAAAAATTTTAAAATCCAAAAATTTTTAATGAAAAAAAAATTAAAATTTTTTGAAGGAAAAATCTAAAAAATTTATAAGGAAAATCTGAAAATTTGTAAAGGAAAACTGTGACTAAATTTGGTACAAAAAAATTAAAAATTAAAGATAGTATGAAGTGAGGTTGAGATTGCTAAAATTAGAATTGTAGTGTTGAAAACTGTCAAAATTTATTCTGTAGAAACTATAAATATTCACATATATAAAAACACTTTTTATTAACTAGACAAACCGACATTTAAACTCTTACTGATGATAACACTAACTGGGGTGTTTGAACCGGTAATATATCAGAAATGTCTATAACTTTTTAGAAATTAAATTTTTCTTCTACATTTTTTCAACTTGAACCCTTATGACTTACAATTACACTTTTTCTCAGACTCTGAGGTTTTTTCTATAGGAAAAATGTCTCAGAATCTCAGACTTTTTTATAGGAAAACTGTCTCAGAATGTGGGACTTTTTATGTAGGAAAAATGGCTCAAAATATGAGACTTCTTCTATACGAAAGTGTCTCAAAATTTGAGACTTTTTCCATATTAAAAATGTCTCAGAATCTGTCTCAAAATCTAAGACCTTTCCTATAACAAAAACGCCTCAAAATCTAAGACTTTTTCTATGGGAAAATCGCCTCAGAATCTGTGACTTTTTCTATAGGAAAAATGCTTCAGAGTCTAAGACTTTTTCTATAGGAAAAACGCCTCAGAATCTGAGACCTTTTTTATTAAAAAAAATTCTCAGAATCCGAGAATTTTTGTATAGGACAAATGATTCAGAATCTGAGACTTTTTCAATAGAACAAATGTCGTAGAATCTGAGACTTTTTCTATAGAAAAGGTGTCGCAGAATCTGAGACTTTTCTTATGGGAAATATCTCAGAATCTGTGACTTTTCTTATGGGAAATAATTCAGAATCTGTGACTTTTTCTACAGGAAAATTAAAAAAAAAATTCTCAAAATCTGTGAATAATAAAATTTTGAGAATAATTTAGAGGCAAAAGGTCGCAGCATTTGAAACTTTTTTTAATTTTTGTCGAACTGTTGTTGAAAAATCGGCAGCAGTTTTTCAGAAAAAAATGCAAATTGTTTGATTTTAGAGCTTCTTTTGAAGAAAAGTGTCCCTTTTGTTGATTGTCCGACAACGGTGAACTGATGATTTTTTTTTTATTCGAAGTAAAAAAAAATTTCCCCCCCCAGACTCAAAAGCTGTAACCGCCACTGCGTGTAGAAAAACTCTTTTCCTGTAAACTAACTTTACGATTCTGCATTTTTTTTCTTGTTTAAAAAAATTCTCAGACTCTGATCCATGTTTGTTTATAAAATAATCTTTTTTTTTTGAAAAATTTTTCGTATTGAAAAATTCTTAGATTCTAAGATATTTTTTAATAGAAAAATTCTCAGATTCTACTATGAAATTCTTAAACATTTTTCTAGTTAAACTTTTTTTTCAATACTGCCACTTTTTTTTGCAAAAAAAATTCTAAGATTCTGAGCAATTGTTTTGTACTCCAAAAATTCTTTAGCCCATTAAGCCTAAAATCTAAATCATGGTTTGAATTGGGTAGTGTATATCATGATAGGTCTAGACTGTCAATTATTTACCTACTTGTTTATAATATTTATTTAAATAATTTTTCAAACAAACATATCCAGTTAAGCTTGACAGCATATTTTCATGCTTATTAGTTATGATTTGCGTCCGGCGTTGCAAATTTAATGGGCGTTATGCGTTAATTGATTGCGTGTTGCATTCTTTTCCAAATATTTACTGAAACAGATTCAATTTATATTTCTTAAAGCCATAATACTTGTTTTTTTTTATTTAGCGACCGCCCTGTTTGTTTTAGTTTGTTTTTTGAATCAGAGTGTTAAAGAATGAATTTTAAAGTCAGTAGAATACACGACGATGTAACTTCTTAAAGACCCTGTTTAAAAAAAATCTCTTTTTTATGGAAAACAAAATCTCAAAATCTGAGTAATTTCTCGTAGAAAAACATTTTCGGTATTTGAGACTTATTTTCCAACCTTTATTACCCGATTTGTCTGAAAATTAAAATATATACATATAAAAGATGTGATTTTAATTTCGGGGTGTCTCGGGTTTTAGGCCATATCAGTGTTTAAAAATTTTGCTGCATCCTTAACAAACAATGTGGTCCTTTGGGAAACTTCCGATAACTCCTGAACTAACAGCAATATTATCTCAAGCAAATTCGTGTCGTTAAATGTCGTTAATAAAGATTATTTCGTATTCAAATGGATATCGTGGGCAGTGTTGCCAGAACTTTGTAATCAAAAACGGCTAAATCCTTTTGAAAAACGGCTAAAAAACGGCTAAAAAATGGCTAAAAAACGGCTAAAATATATATTTTACTTTTTAAGAAAAGCTAAGGTAAATTCATATTTTGTACCGATTTTGATACGTACACTCAAAAAAATAAAACTGTAAAGTTAACAAACTTTTTTTTGTTAACTCGAGTTTACTGGCTTTTTAGCAAATTTTTAGTTAAAATCAGCGTTTTAACTACTTTTTTTAGTTAAGTTCGATTTACGAAAATACTAGTTTTGTACAAATTTGGAATTAATTTTTTTTGTTGACTTTAAAACTGAGTTTACGAATTTTTACTAATTAATTTGCTGATTTTTTGTAACATTTTTGTCAAGTCGAAAATTTTAAACATTTCTTGTGTAGCCTCCTATGCAAATCTCATTAGTCCTACTTAAGCTGAACTTAACGATGTGAAAAATATTTTTTTTTTTTTTATTTAAAAAAAAAGGTTAGCTGAATTCACCTAATAAAAAATGTTACGAAATTTTCAGCTGAATTTTTAGTTAAAATTACTGTTTTTTTGCTACATTCATTCTACAAAAAGTTAACTAAATATTTTTTGTTAAATTAACTAGAAATTTAGTAGGTTCAAAATCAGGTGTTTTTTTAGTTAAATTTAACTAAATTTTTTGCCAACTTTACAGTTTTTTTTTTTTGAGTGTATATTAAAATAAGGAGATTTTTTGTTACTGTTTTGACATATTTTAGATAAAATGAAGAGAGTTCAAAACACTTTTTTAATGATTTAAATTTTTTTATAAAAATATATATAAAAATTTTGATTGCAAAAAATGTATTTAAGTAAAAAATCTTTTTAAGTTATTTTGGCTTAAAAAAGCTTTTTCAACACGTGAATTCGAGGTGACACTTTTTACCCGTGGGACCGTTTTCGCTAAAACCTGATCAGAAGAATTTCAAAAATATATGCCAAGATTCAGCAAACCGCCTTCAAGTTGAGTTTTGAACGTTAGTGTATTTTTAAAGGACAGAGAAACGGGCATCACTTGATCGTCTAAAATTTAGTATAATGTTTATGGTATGAATATGACAAAAATATACATGATTTTATTCCAGACTAGTGTTAATAAAAATTAAATATATGAAAAACACACTAAAAATTACTTTTTAACCGAAAACTCAAAAATGGCTAAAAAACTGCAAAATAGTTTCGAAAATGGCTAAAAAAACGGCTAAGAGCTAAATGCCTTTTTCTCCGGCTAAGCGGGTTCAAAAGGAGCTAAATTTAGCCGGAAAATGGCTAAATTGGCACCACTGATCGTGGGTCTATTCCTTTATAGTTTTACTCCAAATTTGCAAATTTTCGTGAAAAAAGATATTTGTCGAATATCTTTATATTGTTTATATCCAAAGTTGGAAAGGTATTAAAAATCTTTCTTCTTATATGAAAATATCATACAGTTAAGACTTGCGAAAACATGGCGGAAAAAAAATATTTTTAACATTTTTGGACCCATTTTTTGAACCCCTAAATCAGGCATTTCAAAATTTAAAAAAAATTTCCTATGAAAAAAGTTAAAGAAAACTAAAAAATATTCTTTTAATTCATATAAATTTCCTTAAAAAAAGTCTCAAGTTTTTAAGCATTTTTCTGGTATTAAAAGTCTCAGATTCTGAAACAGTTTTTCAAAAGAAAAAATGTCGGACTTAATTTTTTCTGAGGAAGAAACATTGGCAGATTCTGATACTTAGGCAATTTTCCATCCGAGAAATTATTATTTTTAAAAAATTTCATATTTTAGAAAAATTCACAGATTTAGATAGGGTTTTCCCATAAAAAACTTCTTAGGTTCTGAAATTTTTTTCTATTAAAAAATTTTCAGAATCCTAAACCTTTTTGCTAAGAAAAATACTTCGATTCTGAATTTTTTTTTTTTAAAGAAAATGTCTCCGGTTTTGAGATTCTGAGACATTTTTCTTACACTTAAAAAAAAAAAACGGAAAGTAAGCAAAAAAATTTAGTTAAATTTAATTAAAAAAGCACCTGATTTTGGGCCTACTAAATTTCTAGTTAATTTAACTAAAAATATTTTGCTAACTTTTCGTAGAATAAATGTTGCAAAAAAAACCGTAACTTTAACTAAAAATTTAGCTGAAAATTTCGTAACATTTTTATGTACATATTAGTTGAATTCAGCTAAACTTTTTGTTACTTTTCGTAAACTAAGATTAACAAAATATTTTGTAAATTTTTTTTTTTACATTTTTAAGTTGACATTTTTTTTTTATTTCACCGAACACTTAAAACACTAACACTTCACTTATTTTTATACCCTCCACTTAGTGATAGAGGGTATATATAAGTTTGTCATTCCGTTTGTAACTCATCGAAATATCGGTCTGGGACCCCATAAAGTATATATATTCATGATACCCGATCGATTTTACGACATTCTAGCGATGTCCGTCTGTCCGTCTGTCTGTGGAAATGGTGATCACGGCCAAAATATTACACGGAGATTACTGAGACTTAACGTATATATTGGAAGTTTTCCTGAGAAGTTTGGTGTTGCATTTGAGCGATATCGGTTCAGTGGTTCAAAAGTTATGAACGAAAATGTAAGGACACCTCAAAAATTTTAGTACATTCAACATAACCTAAAAATACAAAATGCTTTAATTCGACTGCTGGTTGACATAACTGAACACCAAATAGTATTTAAACAAGTACGAACATATTTTTGGACAAAAAAAGAAAAAAATTGCGGATTTTTTTTTCGCGGAAATTTTTTTTCACGGAATTTTTATTTTTTTTTTAAATTTTTTTTTTTTTCAAAAGTAATTTCCTTTTAAAAAAAGTTTTTTCCAATAATCTTTTTGAAACTGTGGAGGGTATCATTACATTCGGCAAGGCCGAATTTAACTTTTTTACTTGTTTTTTTCAATTTTTTTCACAGCACTAAAAAGGGAAGTCTCCCTGGTGTCACCCTCCGATCTTCATGAAATTTGGATATGTTGTTAAGAACGAAAATTAATTCGACACGTATGGGGAAAATTGACCTTTTTCAGTTTTTTACGATTTACGCCTATTTAAACAAAATTTATATAAGCATGTGTGGTATCAGATTAAAGGTATTAAAAATACCTTTCTCGTGGTTCTAACAACCGGCCATCGAAGTTAATATTTTTCGACTTATTAACATAAATGTCCTAAAATTTTGTTAATAAGTTTTTTACTCAATATGACGAAAAGTTTTGCATGTTTGGACACGTTCTTAGCAGATGTAGGTAGGTTTTCCAAAGACCTTTCATTTGGTATGTAACATGACTAGATTTCTTTGCATAATATAGGAGATAAACGAAAAAAACTGAAAAATGGCCTTGTCTTCCCCCCTCCTTTTTACCCCCTAAATATGAATTTGGGCCGCTAAAAAAAAGTGTCCCTTTATTTTTTCTGCTCTACAAAATAAAAGATATCCATAAAGATCCGCGGGTGACACTAGGGAGACTTCCCTTGTAAGTTCAGCTTAAGTAGAACTTATGAGATTTGCATAGGAGGCTACACAAAAAATTAATTCAAATTTTGTTCAAAACTAGTATTTTCGTAAATTGATTTTAACTAAAAAAAGTAGTTAAAACGCTGATTTTAACTAAAAATTTGCTAAAAAGCCATCACGTAAACCGAAAACGATAGACGGTGCTAAACGACATCAAAATACATATCGTTTTGAAGGGAAATTTCAAAGTTTGTCTTTATTAAATAATTAAAAATTGTTGTAAAATCCAGAAACATTAAGAAAATTGGAAATATTTTGATTAGTTTAGGAGCAACAAGGCTCCAAAAATCGACGATAGTTAACTATCGTTTTACGTGATCACAGTCCAGTTAACTCAACTTAACTAAAAAAAATTGTTAACTTTACAGTTTTATTTTTTTGAATGTATAGAAAAATTCTTAGATTTTGAAACATTTTTCAAATAGAAAAATATCAGATTCAGACAAATTTCCAATGATTCTGAGACATTTTTCCTGTTGAAAAAGTCTCTGATTGTGAGTAATTTTTCCTATAGAAAGCCTCAGATTTTGAAAAATTTACAGATTTTTCCTGTAAAAAAGTTCTCAGGTTTTCCGAATACAAAAATTTAAAGTTTCCGACTCTTTTTTTCGTATAGAAAAGTTCTAAAATTCCAAGGTATTTTTCCTTACGAAAATTTTGAGATTCTTTGATATTTTTCCTAGATAAAAATTATCACACTACACTCAAAAAAAAAAAAAAAACTGTAAAGTTAGCAAAAAATTTAGGTAAATTTAACTAAAAAAGCACCTGATTTTGAGCCTACTAAAGTTTTAGTTAATTTAACTAAAAATATTTAGCTAACTTTTCGTAGAATAAATGTAGCAAAAAATACCGTAACTTTAACTAAACTTTTATATACATATTTAAAAAAAAATTAGTTGAATTCAGCTAAAATTTTTGTAAACTAAAATTAACAAAATATTTTTTTTTACATTTTCAGGTTTACATTTTTTTATTTTACCGAACTGTTTTTTCACAGCATTAAGTTCAGCTTAAGTAAAACTTATGAGATTTGCATAGGAGGCTACACAAGAAACCTACTACTTACATAGTAACCACTCTTATCACTTAACAAATATGTTACGAAAAATCAGCAAATTAATTAGTAAAAATTCGTTAACACTATTTTTAAGTCAACAAAAAAAATAATTCAAAATTTGTTCAAAACTAGTATTTTGGTAAATTAAACTTAACTAAAAAATTAGTTAAAACGCTGATTTTAACTAAAAATTTGCTAAAAAGCCAGTTAACTCAACTTAACTAAAAAAAAATTGTTAACTTTGCAGGTTTATTATACCCTCCAACTACAGTATGGGGGTATACTCACTTTGTCATTCCGTGTGTAACGCATCGAAATATCGGTCTAGGACCCCATAAAGTATATATATTATTGATCAGTGATCGATTCTAAGACATTCTAGCGATGTCCGTCTGTCCGTCCGTCCGTCCGTCCGTCCGTCCGTCTGTCCGTCCGTCCGTCTGTGGAGGACACGATACAGTCCAAAATAAAAGTGATAGACTCCTGAAATTTGGCACATATATGTCTTATGTTCATAGGCTGGTTAAGTTCGGAGATGGGCAAAATCGGACCAGGGGGGAAAAAGTTCCCCCTTGAAGAACTAAACCAACCTCTGAAAAATATCATATTTTTACATGATTTTTTGTGTTTTTGTTTAACAAATCCAACATTTTTATGCTACAAGAAGTTCAAGGTCCTGCATTTGGACCCACAGAATTAGAAAATATCGTTTTACGGTCCGCCCCCTTTTTTGGGCGTGGAATAATTTTTTTTTTTATATAATGATAAATTTGTTTTTCTTTAGTGCAAAAAACATAAGAATTATTTTTTCTAACACTTATTCGAGAGGAATTGTGCCCCCCAATTACCACCACCGACCCCCCCCCCCAAAAAAAAAGAAGACGCCCCTGCAATTTTTTTTTTATTTGCATGTTGGAGGGTATAAAAGATTCGGCACAGCCGAATTTAACACTCTTACTTGTTTTTTGAGTGTATTTGCTTTTTATACCTGTCCTTCTCAGAGTTTTCCTTTAAAAAAATTATCAGATTTTTCCTATAGAAAATTTATCAGATTTTTTCTATCGAAATTTTCTCAGAATTTTCCTATAGAAAAGTTCTCCGATTTTCAATAGATTTTCTATAGAAAAGTTCTCAAATTTTTTCTATAGAAATATTTTCTAATTTTTCCTATAGAAATATTTTCTAATTTTTCCAATAGAAAAATTCTCAATTTTTTCTGAAAGTAAATTTATCAGATTTTTTCCTTTAGAGAAATTCTTTGATTTCCAATAGATTCCCTATAGAAAAGTTCTTAAATTTTTTCCATAGAAATATTCTCTAATTTTTCCTATAGAAAATTTCACAAATTTGTTCTATAGATAAATACTCAAATTTTGTATCCCTCTCCTTCTCAGAGATTTCCTATCGAAAAATACTTAGATGTTTCCTATAGAAAATTTCTAAGATATTTCTTAAAGAAAAGTTCACAGAAATACGTAAATATAAACAGTTTACTGAAAGTTTTTTTTATTTCCCATATACCCGAGTAAAAAAGTTCCTATATATTTGTATATAATTTTATAAACATCATATATGATTATATAGAATTTGATGCGAAAAATGAGTCGATAAAACTATATAAAATTTGATCAATGTTTCATATATTTTGATAAATTTTTTATATAATTTTATGCGAAATTTGGACCCCTATTTTTATATAACAACAGCAAATTTATATAATTAGATATAATTATATATAACTATATCAAATTATATAAAACAATATATAATTTTATAAAGTTATATAAAATTATATTAAGTTTTATATAAATCATAAAATTTTGTTTTAATTATATAAAATTATATATAATTTTATGTAACTTTATATAGTTTTATACAGTTTTATACAATTTTATATATTTTATATAATTATATCTGATTATATAATTTTGCTATTATTATATAAAAATAGGGGTCCAAATTTCGCATAAAATTATATAAAAAATTTATCAAAATATATGAAACATTGATCAAATTTTATATAGTTTTATCGACTCATTTTTCGCATTAAATTCTATATAATTCTATTTAATCATATATGATGTTTATAAAATTATATACAACTATATAGGAACTTTTTTACTCGGGTAGTTTTTTGAATTCTCATTTTGTTTGTAATTTTATGTGTATGTATATAAAAGGTTTATAAAATTGTCTTACAAGGGAAGTATATCTGAAACTTAAAATATATCACAAAATCTTTTTTAAATTTCAACTCAGTGAAACTGAAATAAATGTTTAAAAAAACCGTCAGTTCTTGGAATTAAGAAAAACTGTAAATGCAGTTGTGTAAATAAGACTTTGAACCATCACTGAGCAATGTTTAGGGATTACTCCACTTTATCCGTAAAAGTTACAGAGGGCTAAAGTTGAAAAATCGATAAAAATGGCTTGAAATAATCCATAGTGTTTACCTTCATTCGCTTTTTTTTTAATTCTCCTTAAATTTCAATCTTTTTCTGCATAACACAAAGTCAGTACATATAAGAGATTATTTTAATGTTGGTTTGCTAGATGCTTCATCGCTTGGTGAAAAGTTATAAGACGGTTAAATTTTGAAACCAAAAATTAGGAGTTTTTAAATTTTCGAGGTTTTTTGATCAGGGATTTCGGCCCCCTCTATAAAATAAAAAAAAATTAAACTAGAGTTGGTAACTGTTGTAATTCTTAACATTTTGGAATTAATCCCGTTAATGTGCCACGAATAGTTAAGGAGTTTCAGCAGATCAAATTTTGAAAGAAAAAAAGTAATTTATTTAAAATACCAGTTTTTCGCGAGGCACATTCGCGGTTTCATTCAAAATTTGGTGGAATCTTGCGTAAACCGAGTTTTTTGTGAGTTTACATAAAAAAATCACTGGCGGGTTTATAAAAATAAATTGCAAAAATTTTATGGCATTTGTGAAAATTGTCCAAAATTTTTAAATCTGTTTCCTATCTTTTTAGTAGCAATTAATGCGTCATGTTCATTTTAATACACCAAAAGACGTGCCTTAACGAGTAGAACTGATTTGCTTTTTGACTTTTTACTTTAAGCCATTCTGAGCGGAAAGCGCGATTATTTCATCTAAACCTGTTTTGATCTGCCATATTCAAGGATTAACACGAAATCGGATGATTTTTTTTTTAAATGAAAGCCCACTTGATGTGTCATCATAAAATCAGAGGCGGGTTAAAAAATTTTGATGATTATAGATTTTTTAACCCGCCTCTGATTTTCTTGTTATAAAAAAGCATCACCGATTTTTTTTAAACTACTGGTACAATGATACGATTTCCGTGATTTTTTTCAGTAATACCAACGCACATTGCCTAAATATGTTATAAAAAATTGTGAAACTTTTATTTAACCGTGAATTAATCTCGATTTTAGGTACTTAGATATTTTTTTTTTAAAATCGTTTGATCATTAAAGGGTTAAATTTATATTATATATTTTAGAAATGATATATCCAGGCATGTTTTAATAACGCATGCAACAAATGTGTAGAAAAAAAATCTTTAAAATATTTTTAAGATTTTTAAAACCGCTAAATCTTAAAACCGCCATAACTTTTGACCCCCTTGCGCGATTTAATTGACGCGAACGAATTTCTTATTCTTAAATAGAATAATTCTAATATTTTTCCAACTTTCATCGATGTGCCATCAAAACAAAAATCACATCTTTTTTACCTCAAAATTTAAGTGTTAGACGGAACTCCCCATATATAAAAGAGACAATTCTAAGGTTGGGGTGTCTCGGCTTATCGGACATATCGTGGATTTAGGGGTTCAAAACATGGGTCAAAAAATGGCGAAAAATTAGTTTTTTGAATTTTTCAGCCATTTCTTTTTAAGAAACTGTATGATGTTTTCATATGAGAAGAAAGGTTTTTTTAATGCCTACACTCAAAAAATTATGTACGTAAATTCCAGTGAATATTCACTTAAAACAAATGAAATTTTATTTAAAAACCATTCCACTGTTTTTTCATTTAAAATAAAAACACATTACAGTCAATTTTAAATGTTAATTTAATGACTAACCAAAACATTAAAAAACTACTGAATATTCAGTTATTTTGTATTGAAAAACAGTAAAACTATAGAAGAAATTTTTTACTGCCAAAAATGAATGTAACAGAAAATTCGTTTTTAAGACAGTAAATTATATTTTTTAAACTACAGAAATAGTAAAAAAATTAAATCCTTTATAAAATAAGTGATTTTTCTTTTAAAATAACTTTACTGATTACTTTTTAAAATAAGCTACAAACAGTTAATGACATAATTTTCTTAGTGTATCAATGGTGGCGTAAACTTGTAAAAATTCGCCTTCTTTAAATATTTTTTAGAGGAAAATGTGTAAATTTTGGGGGGTATTTATATGAAGACATAGACCTACGATATCCATATGAATAAGAAATAATCTTTATTAAATTTAAGTCGACACGTATTTTTGCCCTAGACGATATTCCTGTTAGTTCGGAAGTTATCAAAATTTTCCCGAAGGTTCCACATGGTTTCATAAGGGGACAACGACATTTTTAAACACCGATATGGCCGATAAGCCGAGACACCCCAACCTTAAAATCGTCTATTTAATATATATTTTAAGTTTCAGGCAAATCGGTTCATAAGGGTTGAGATAATTCCCTTGTAAGTGACTTTGTCTTTACGGCATAAATACTATATTTGGTCAAGTTTGAATTAACATTTTTTATACCCTCCACTCTAGTGATAGAGGGTATATATAAGTTTGTCATTCCGTTTGTAACACATCGAAGTATTGGTCTAGGACCCCATAAAGTATATATATTCATGATCCTTGATCGATTTTAAGTCGATCTAGCGATGTCCGTCCGTCCGTCTGTCTGTCTGTCTGTCTGTCCGTTGAAAACACGCTAACTTCTGAAAGACTTTATGGAGGCTCCTGAAGTTTGACATATATGTTGGGTATTTACCGGGTCAGGTTGGTATTGCAATCCAGCCAAATCGGTCCAGTGGTTCAAAAGTTATGAGCAAAAGAGTAAACTTCGGCAAGGGAATTTTGCGAACTTACGAGATTTAAACCACTCTAACTTTCTAAAGACAATTCTGGGGGTTCTGAAACGTGTTACATATCTTTGTCGTTCCCCAAGTCTATTTGGTTTTGAATTTCAGCAAAATCGGTTCAGTGGTTCAAAAGTTATAAGCAAGGCTCTGAATTTCAGATTTGTTTCACCTTAAACTGTTGAAAACTCGTTAAACAAGTTTTAAAAGCATGGTGAAACACCAGTTTTTTTTTTTATACCCTCCCCTCTAGTGATAGAGGGTATATATAAGTTTGTCATTCCGTTTGTAACACCTCGAAATATTGGTCTAGGACCCCATAAAATATATATATTCATGATCCTCAATCGATTTTAAGACGATCTAGCGATGTCCGTCCGTCCGTCCGTCCGTCCGTCTGTCCGTCTGTCTGTCTGTTGAAAACACGCTAACTTTTGAAAGACTCTACGGAGGCTCCTGAAGTTTGGCATATATGTTGGGCATTTACCTGGTCAGGTTGGTATTGCAATCCAGCGAAATCGGTCCAGTGGTTCAAAAGTTATGAGCAAAAGACTGAATTTCGGCAAGGGTTTTTCGTGAATTTATGAGATAAAAAGCACTATAACTTTCGAAAATCAATTCTGAGGATGCTGAAGCTTGGCATATATATTTGTCGTTCCTCCAGGCTAGGTGGTATTGAATTTCACCCAAATCGGTCCAGTGGTTCAAAAGTTATTAGAAAAACCGTGAATATCAGATTAGCTTCACCTTAAATTCACGTGGTAAAAACCCGTTAAACCTGTTTTAAAACCATTGGTAAGTCACAAAAATATTTTAAAACGTATTTTTGTCACTCAAAAATATTTTTATACCAAAACAAAAAAAAATACACTCGAAAAAAATTTTACATTCAAAAAAAATTTTACACTCAAAAAAAAAAATTAGTAATTTTTTTTTTAATGTAAAATTCGAAAAAATTTTACACTCAAAAAAATTTTACACTCAAAAAAAAATTTACACTCAAATTAGTATTTTTTTTTTTTTCAAAAATTACTAAAAAAAATTTTTTTACACAAAATACAATATTTCTAATCATAACTGTTATTTTTTTGACGTTAGAAAATTTACTATCACTTAAAATGGGCATTGTGGAGGGTATTCATAGATTCGGCCAAGTCGAATTTAACTTTTCTACTTGTTTAACTTGTTGTTGTTTGTTTTCCTGCCGTGGGGTGCAGTTTAGTTGTTAGACAAGTAAATATTTGTTATTGTTTTTGTTTTTGTAACTGTATGTAACGGTGTATAGTAAGTATTTTTTGGAAAAAAATCAAAATTGTAATTAAAAATTGATTTTTATTTACATTGAGGAAATTTAGGCCCTATTAGCTTGACTAAAACAATCAGCAAATATTAGTTTGTTTTTGGTTTTTAAAGACGAGGATGGTAAAATAAAATGAGGGAAATATGTGAAATATTTTTTTAAACATATACGTATAGTAGAGTGTCCCTTATTTTGGAAATGTTAGAAATCTTGAGACGGTACCCGCTCATTTTTTTCCTTTTGACTTAAAAATAACTCAGGAAAAATTTTACGCCCCTAGGACCACGCCTTCCCTACGCGACGGGGCCTTAAAAAGCGGGGCCTAAAAAATCATTTTTCCATACAAACCAAAAAATTTTTTTTTGATTTTTAATTTTTTTGTTGTTAATTATTATATTACTTGCTTAGCTTATTTACGACAAAAAATTTGATTTTGGTGGGATAAGTCTTTCAGCGCTAAAAAAATTTTCGCAAAAAAAAATTTTGAGCCGCCGGGGTCCTACAGTAAAAAATTTTTAAAAAATATTTTTTTTTAGTTTTGACCAGCAACGGTTTTAGCTGCTATGTTGCTTTAAATGATATATATTCATAAAAAAATATTTTTTGTATCTGTGACATCTTTATCGTGTTCTAAAAAAGGGTACAAAATGCATTGTTGATTTTTTTCGATACACGATAAAGATGTCACAAATATGAATAATATTTTTTTTGGAATATATATCATTAAAAACAACATAACAACTAAAACCGTTGCTTTTCAAAACTAAAAAAAAATATTTTTTAAAAATTTTTTACCGTAGGATCCCTACGGCTAAAAATTTTTTTTTCGAAAAAGATAAAGATGTCACAGGTATGAATAATTTTTTTTTTGGAATATATATCATTAAAAGCAACATAACAACTAAAACCGTTGCTGGTCAAAACTAAAAAAAAATATTTTTTAAAAATTTTTTACTGCAGGACCCCGGCGGCTCAAATTTTTTTTTTGCGAAAAATTTTTTAGCGCTGAAAGACTTATCCCACCAAAATCAAATTTTTTGTCGTGAATAAGCAAACCAAGTAATAAAATAAATAATAACAAAAAAATTAAAAATCAAAAAAAAAATTTTTGGTTTGTATGGAAAAATGATTTTTTAGGCCCCGCTCTTTAAGGCCCCGTCGCGTAGGGAAGGCGTGGTCCTAGGGGCGTAAAATTTTTCCTGAGTTATTTTTAAGTCAAAAGGAAAAAAATGAGCGGGTACCGTCTCAAGATTTCCAACATTTCCAAAATAAGGGACACTCTAACGTATAGGTATAAAACAGCAAAAATATTTTACAAAGTAATTTAGTTACTCAAACAAATAGTACACTAAAAAAAATATTTACACTCAAAAAAAAATGTTTTTTTTTTTTTAATTTTTAATTTAATTATTTTTTTTTTAATGAAATTCACACTCAAAAAAATGTTGACAGTCAAAAAATTTTACACTAAAGGATTTACTAAAAATAATATATTAGAAATAAAAATAAAAATTTGTAATGCAATTTTTTTTAGAAAATAACTATCAGATAACATTGTCGAGGGTATTCATAGATTCGACCAAGTCGAATTTAATTTTTCTACTTGTTTATACTGTTTTATTTAAAAAAATGTTTTTTTTTTTTAATTATTTATTTTTAAAAAATGTATTGTTTTTACTCAATGTTGTTAATTTATTCAATAAATTTTTTTTTTTAAACCTTTTTTTTAATAAAATTTTTAATTTATATAACTAAAACTTTTTATTCTTTTTTTTAATTTTAATTAAATTTTTTAATTTATAGTACTAAGTTTTTAACCTATTTTGATCCTCTGTTCGATTTTTCGAACAGTAGAGAACACCTTTTTCAAAAAAATATTTATGTATGAAAGAGCTGGAATTTCGGGTAAATGTGGTTATGAATGTTAAGTCTAATCTTTCTGCAATTAAAAAAAAAATATACCCGCTTGACCACCGCAATTTATATGTCCATTAAATACAATGCAAATCAGCACAGAAATTGTTTCAAGCAAAAACGAAAATTTAGCATTTTTCGATTTTCGGCTTTTAATTTTTTTGACTAATTTAAAATTTTTCTAGATTTAATTTATTATCAAATTCCAATAATTTGAATTATTTCGAAACTATTTACTTTGAAAATAATGAAATAAATTAATAAAATAGCAAATAAATCCAAATATTAAAATTGCATAAAAAGTTGGAATGCAGGCTTTTCTGGGAAAACGGCACATTGAAATTTTTTGGACAGGATTTTTGAGATCAGCGGGTGCTAATTACCTTAAAAAAAGTACATTTTTCCAAAAAAGACAAATAAAATTGAATCTTGGTCCAAAATGGGTTAATTAAATAAATATTCATTTATTTTTAATTAATGTCATACAAATATTTTTAATTTATATGCGCATTTTAGTGATTTGTCCGGATTTAATTAATTCTTTAATTAAATCTACGAATTTTTTAATATTTTTTTTTTTTGTATAAAATAATAAGCAATTAGCTTGAAAACTCTAAGGGCGTATGATTAATTTTGTAATTGCCCTTAAATAACAATCATACGCAACGGTGTACAGTTGATTATTTTTAATAATTTGGCTAATCAGTAAGTAGGTATGGAACCAATTGCAGTGAAATTCATACCAGAAAATGTGCTGAGAGATATTAAAAATGTATTGACCTCTTTTAAATAAATTCTGGCGTACTCACTTGAGCCAAACTATTGTTTTTGGTAAATAATCAAATTATGCTGAAATTCTTATTTAATATATTAAATTCCCAAATTAAATTTAATAAGCAGTTCATTCTTTTCGGTTTCTGTTTACTTTATACAGATGTGACAATTTGTATATCGGCTATTAATTGTAAATTGCATTTTGATTATAATTTAGTGTTTATACAGATATTTTTTTATAGATTATCCGAAATACTTGAAGTATTTATGTAAATTAAACACTTTGACCTACATTTTTTTACAAAAGTTTAAAAAAAAAAAATATTTTATTGAATATTTATATTTTAAAAATATGAAATGCGATACCAAATGTTTTAAGAATATATTAAAAAATTACAATTAATTGGATTTTAGCGATTGAATTTTTCGAGGTGACCGGTCGCGACCCCTACACCAGTAAGTTGGTTAACTGAATTGTATCCGACTGAAACTAAGGGAGGTCTTTCAAACATCCACCGATTGTCCTGAGACTTGCATAAGGGAATGAGGTGGAAAAATAAGAGTTAGCTGTTTTTTTCATTAGCTGCCTAATCTCACATTTAAAAAAGGGTTGCCACCTTATGAAAAAGTATGGTCTTTCGGGAAAATTCGGATAAAATCCGAACTAGCTGGAATTATGCCAACGAAAAAATACGGGTCAGCTTAATTTTAATAGAGATTATTAAAAACAGTTTTGATGGTCGTACTTATAAACCTCTCCACATAAACAAACCCAAAGTATTTTGAAAATAAGGTCTTAACGAAGCTGAATTTGGACTCGGCCGATACACCGTTAGATAGATCTACAAAAAACATTTCGATCTGTATAAAATGTTTATATACATAGTTTCTTTTGAAGAAATGTGAAAAATCCACAAAAAAACAGGCAACTCTTATTATTCTCTTTTCTTTAATATATTCAACTTTTAGGACAATCAGTGGGTGCCCTCTGAAAGACCTCCCTTGTAAGTTTAGCGTCAGTTTTAAATTATTTTTATTATTCAAAAATGGACTATTATAAAGACCACAAAATTTCTTCCAATCCAAACTTCCATAAATCGCTTATTGAGTGGGTATCAATAACCTTATTATATAAATAGTCCAATACTTTGTAAGTATTAATGTACACGAAGTTTAAACCTAAAAAAAATAAAATGATATATTGTTAATTACAAATCGTACATAAGATTGAAAACATTTGACCTTTTTATTTAACGGTTTTGCTACTTCCTTTTAAAAATTCTAAATTTGGTCATTTGTAAGACAAACCAACAAAGCAGAATTTACGTCTATCTACCAGTTAAGTACATACTAGTTAACCAAAAACATGCACTAACAAGTTGTAATAGAGAATATAGAAGAATCAAATAACAAACAGATCTAATAAAGTGATTTAAAATAAAAATCTAATTATACTTCTTGAATTTTTTTTTGTATTTCTTTTTTAACAACAAAAAAGTTTCCTCCTTGGTAATAGGATATCACAATAAGAACATTACCTAAACAGTGCCAAATGTTTTTTTTTTTTTAAAGGAATAATGAGAATAGTTGCTAAAAGAATTAATCGAAGTACTATGGGATGGGAGGGTTAACGTTTTGTGGAAACTTAATATCGGTTCTTGGACAGGGAATTGCTTAATTCTGAGGATATAAGGCTAGCTTCTCCATCCTCTGTTATAATGTTCATTAGGAACATTGAACAGAGTTTGAATTAGATTAATGGATCTTGGCACAAAAGACCCATAAGGGTCGCAGTGCCGGCCGTTAGGGCTAGATCACCCCTTGAAAAAAAAAAATAATATCGGTTGATATTTAATTTTTTATACCCTCCACTTATTGTTAGTGATAGAAGGTATATATAAGTTTGTCATTCCATTTGTAACTCATCGAAATATCGACCTTAGACCCCATAATGTATGTTTTTTATTGATCGGCGATCGATTTTAAGACATTCCAGCGATGTCCGTCTGTCTATCTTTCTGTACGTCTTTGGAAATGGTGATCACGGCCAAAGTTTTACACAGATATGACTAAGAGAGAGAGAGTGATTGACCCGAGGTTGCTTTCGACAAAGCAATATGCATAAAGCAAGGGTAGATCAACGGAAACAGCTCTTCATGGGCTCGTTGGTACCATCGAGAGATCAGTTTCGGTAAAGGAGTAAGTACACTATGGTGGCCTTTATTAAGGGGGCTTTTAATAATGTCATCCCAGACTCGATAATTTTGGCATTGTCAGGTAAAGCGTGGGATCGATTTAATGGTGCAAAACCTACTTGCCAATAGACGTATAACGTCTGAATTGGCAGCGTCCGTCATATCTCGATTTGTCAATAGGGGCACACCACAGGGAGGTGTTCTTCCGCCGCTTCTTTGGAACCTGGCACTGAATTCAATGCTGCTATCTTTAGAAGCACGTGGTTGTCACGTTGTCGCATATGCTGACGATGTCGCTATAGCGGTAAAGGGGTAAATCATCTGCCAACATTGAGGGACATTCTTCAGGGTTCTCTGAAAGATCTGTCTAAATGGGCAAGAGACTGTGGTCTAGGAGTTCATCCAAGTAAAACAGAGCTTTTTTTGTTTACAAGGAAAAATAAGATTCCTGCTTTTGATCCTATTTCTCTGGACGGCACTGAAATTACCTTCTCAGATGGAGCCAAGTATCTTGGAGTTTTTCTAGATAAGAAGTTGAATTTCAGGCGTAATATTGAGGAACGGGTGAGAACAGCGACGATTGCTTTATATTCCTATAAAAGGGCCATTGCAAAACCTTGGGGTTTTAGCCCTCAAGTCGTTCATTGGATCTATATAGCAGAGATGCGTCCAATTCTGCTGTATCTGGTGGCCTGCTTTAGAAACAAAAGCAAACTGTGTCTTTATCACGAATGTACAGAGAATGGCGTCAATATGCATCATTGGTGCTCTTCGTACTACACCTACGGCTGCATTAGAAATCCTCCTTAACCCGATACCATTGGACATATTGGGTAGCCAGTATGTGGCTGCGTCGGCAATTCGACTTAATAGCACGTTGCAATGGAGGAGCAGCGATTGTGGCCATAGCGCGATCTTGAAAAAGATAACAATACGACAAAATGTGGAGTATGCTTCCTCTTTGAGCCGTTTTGAGCGCCACTTTACCACTATGATACCATCCAGGGAATCTTGGATGGGGGACATTCCGGGTAGTGGACCCACCATAAATTTTTACACAGATGGATCGAGGCTGCACGAACAAGTGGGCTTTGGAGTCTATTCGTAAGAGCTTGGATTGATCCTGGCTCGAAGATTGCCAGATCATTGCAGTGTTTACCAGACAGAGATGCTGGCAATAATGGAAGTGGCTGACTGGTTGAGCTGCAATGTCTTATCTACAACCGCAGTCAACATCTACACTGACATTCAAGCCGCGGTCAAGTCCCTGAATTCAATGTTTCTGAAAACAGGATCTACCCTTATTTGCCGCACGTTTTTAAATTAAGCAGTTTAACATACGACTCATACGACAAAGCCGATGAGTTTGAAAGACTAGGAATTATCTTACAGGTTCCAAAAGAATTGAAATGTGTTGGTATGCCTCTAGAAACTTGCAGGCAAAACCTACGGCTTTGTCCTGCGAGGGAGACTAATCAAAGACGGGCAAATGGATTGACGTGTGAGACAACACGACTGATTTGGCTCTCTCTTAATCAGGGGCACACAAGTGAGCTGATATCGCCTCCAAGAGGAGAGATTTCGACGGTGGTTTCTATAATTACCGGATACTGTCTTAAAGGGAAGCACGCAGAGCGGTTAAATGTGCCGTAAAAAGACTTTTGCCGGAGTTACATGGATGAAGAGGAGTTGGAAACTATCGAACACTTTATTTGCCATTGTCCGGCACTTTCCGGTCAGAGACTTGCTTCACTGGGATCTAGGGAGTTTTACGATCTTTCTGATTTGTCGGATGTCAAAATTCAATATAAGGAGTTTCATAAGAAGCTCAAACTGGTTTAACGACAGGGACTAGTAGGGAAATCTATTACGGTCCCGTGGTATCACAATGGACCTCAGATTCTACGTGTGTTGACGTAAAACGTCAGCAGCCACACTTAACCTAACGTAACCTATGACGGCGACACGAAATAACTCCCACATGAAATAACTCCCACCTTAAAAATGAAAAAAGTCCCAAAAAAACTCCATACAAAGTTGGGAGTTATTTCATATGAAGTAACTCCCAATTTAGTGGGACTTTTATCATTTTTGTTGGGAATTATTTCATAATTTTCGGTGGGAGTTCTTTCATATGAAAGAACTCCCACTACAATAGCAATGAAATAACTCCCACTATTATTTCATTGTTGGTGGATGTATCTGGAACATTTTGACTTATAGAATATTATTATTATTAAAATAAAATTCTTTGTGATTTTGGTACCAATTTTTTGGACGCAGTGCTTTCTAACAAATTTGTATGTTTCAGAAATTTTTCTACCAAAACTGGCAAGAATTTTTGAGTTAAGAGCGTACTGCAGCCGAAAATATTTTCGTTAGAATACAAAATTGTTAAAAAAAAAACGGCGCACGTGAAAAATCCAACGCGTTGTGTTTTTCGATAACATATAAAGTTTTTCGATAACATACAAGATTGTTGGAAAAAGAACCACAGTTGAAAATTTAAAAGATTTAGGTAGCACTTGTTGTAAAAAGCGCCGCAGGCAAATATTTGGGGCGACACGAAATAACTCCCACATGAAATAACTGCCACCTTAAAAATGAAAAAGTCCCAAAAAAAACTCCATACAAAGTTGGGAGTTATTTCATATGAAGTAACTCCCAATTTAGTGGGACTTTTATCATTTTTGTTGGGAGTTATTTAATAATTTTCGGTGGGAATTCTTTCATATGAAAGAACTCCCACTACAATAGCAATGAAATAACTCCCACTATTATTTCATTGTTGGTGGATGTATCTAGAATATTTTGACTTATTATTCATAAAATAAAATTCTTTGTGATTTTGGTACCAAATTTTTGGACGCAGTGCTTTCTAACAAATTTGTATGTTTCAGAAATTTTTCTACCAAAACTGGTAAGAATTTTTGAGTTAAGAGCGTACTGCAGCCGAAAATATTTTCGTTAGAATACAAAATTGTTAAAAAAAAGGCGAACGTGAAAATATCTAACGCGTTGTGTTTTTCGACAACATAGAAAGTTTTTCGATAAGATACAAGATTGTTGGAAAAAGAACCACAGTTGAAAATTTAAAAGATTTAATTAGCACTTGTTGTAAAAAGCGCCGCAGGTATAAATTTGGTACCAAAAATCGCCGCGATTTTTGGTACCAAATTTTCGCCTGCGACGCTTTTTACAACAAGTGCTAATTAAATCGTTTAAATTTTCGGTAACAAACAAATTTGTCGCAAAAAGCGCCGCAGGCGAAAATTTGGTACCAAAAATCGCCGCGATTTTTGGTACCAAATTTTCGCCTGCGGCACTTTATACAACAAGTGCTAATTAAATCTTTTAAATTTTCGGTAACAAACAAAGTTTTCACAAAAAGCGCCGCAGGCGAAAATTTGGTACCAAAAATCGCGGCGATTTTTGGTACCAAATTTTCGCCTGCGGCACTTTATACAACAAGTGCTAATAAAATCATTAAAATTTTTGGTAACATACAAATTTGTCGCAAAAAGCACCACAGGCGAAAAATTGGTACTAAAAATCGCCGCAAATCGTACATCGCCGCGATGTTTGTAGGTAACCGAATCAAGTCAAACAGAACACTCACAATCAGTGTATTTTTGCATGTTATTAAAAAACTCTGAAAAAAATCAGCCGTCAACTTTCGCATTTATCAGTTATTATAACATGTTTGTATTGTACCTAAAGTAAGATTGTGATCCTCATGCTCGATTTATCTGATATATGTACATATTTTCCCTTATTGTTTGTTTAATTTTTGTTGAGACTTTTACATTTTTTTATTGGGACTTCTTTCATTATTAATGGGAGTTATTTCATTGGCACTTATTTCATTTTCTAGGTGGAAGTTATTTCATTGCAGTTGGGACTTATTTCATTTTTTTCTCCATTGGGACATATTTCATTTTTGGTGGGATTTATTTCATTGGGAGTTATTTCGTGGGAGTTATTTCATGTGGGAGTTATTTCGTGTCGCCACCTATGACCAGCGTTGCCAGAATTTGAAAACAAAAAAAGCTAGATTTTTTCTAAAAACCCGCTAAAAAAAGCTAAAAAATTTGAAAAAAAGCTAAAAAATAAAGCTAAATTTTTTTTAACTAATTTAAATTTGCTTTTTCTTCGATTTTTCAATTGAATTCCAAAATAGGGATCTGTTATTCTTTCTATAGCGTATTTGGGACTAAAACTATGCTTATTAACAGGGAAACCAAAAACATGCTCTAAAAAACACGTTTTATGCGCTTAAAAAATGCCCTTAAAAACGGAAAATATGCTCTAAAAACAATAAAAATATGCTCTTAAAAAAATTATGTCTCTTTTTTGTTGTGTTTTTTACAATTTGTTAGAGAATAGACCCTCCAAATACCGTTATGTGCGATAGTAAGAGGGTTAAATATGTTCTACAAAAATATTTTCCTTAATGTTTTCTGCCAAGTTACTGAATCTAAAGAAAGAATAGTTTCATATACCGATATGAAGCAAGAACAGACCAAATGGGAATCAATCGTCACAATTCCGTAGTTGTTGAAAAATAAACATTCTCGTTGGATAAACAATTTAAAAATACTTGTTCAAAAAAAAATTGGAAGAGAATGCTCTAAAAACTTAAAAAAAAAAATGCTCTAAAAATGTAAAAATATGCTCTAAAAAGTGGAAAAATGCTCTAAAAATTGAAAATATGCTCTAAAAATATGCTCTTATTCTAAAATATGCTCTTAAACCTAAAATATGCAAAAATATGCTCTTAAGACTAAAATATGCAAAAATATGCTCTAACAAATCGATGCCAGATTTCTTAAAAACTTCTGAAACGGATAAATACCTAACCCATTTATCAATAAAATGCACAGGAAAAAACATGATACTGCATATTTTTGGTTTCCCTGCTTATTAATAAACAAAATATTAAAATATAACAAATCTTCATAAATTTTAAAAAAATGGCCCGTACCAAAGAAACATAAAAAGTCTATTTTAACAAAAGTTTTTTTTTTAAATGTCAAATTTTCAATACATTTTTTGAAAGTCGATTTTAAAAACAAAAACAATTTGTATGGAAACAAAACAAAAAGTCGATTACAAATTTATTTTATTTTTCTATGTTTCCGAAAATTTCGAATGCAGGTACATATTAATAAAGATTAAAAATAATACATTCACGAAAATCTTTAACATTAACAAATTCAAAGTGCATTTCAGAAATTTCAAAACGTTGTGTATAAATTTCCAAATATATCAAAGAAATTTTCAAATACAATTTAGATTTTTTTTTTTTTGATTTTTTCAATTGCATTTTAGGATTTTCTCCCAAAATGTATTTCAAATTGTTAAAATTGCATTTTCAAATAAAGTTTAGAAATTTAAGAAAAATTAGTAGTGGAAATTTCTACATTCTAAGATTTGTGAATATTTAAAAAAACAGTTTGTAAATAAATCAACACTATTCCCAACAATTTTTCAGGAAATACAAACAATATTAAAAAAAATTAGAAATGCATTTCTGAAATCTTCATTTATATTTTAAAAATTTTCAATTTTATTTCGCAAAATACTAAATATGTTTAAGAAACTTGTTCCAAAAAATTTATAAAAATTTTATATTTAAGAAATTTCCAAATACATTTTAAACATTCTTATTTAAGTTTTAAAAATTTTTAATTATTTATTAGAATTCTGAAAAAAAAATTTAAAAAAACTTCCTAAAACACATTTAGACAAACTTAAAATATAAATAGTTAGATGTTTCTGAAATATAATTGTGTTTTGAACACAACTTTTTAAGTAAAAAATTATATTTCTTCTATTTTTAGATTGATATTTAATGAAAAAAGTTTAAAAAAGTCTAAAAAAAGCTGAAAAAAAGCCAAAAAATTTTCAAAAAAGCTAAAAAATCCGCTTAAAGCTAAATGAAAAATTTTCCCGCGAAAAATTTTAAAAAAAGCTAAATCTAGCGGGAAAAAAGCTAAATTGGCAACGCTGCCTATGACTAACATTAAGAAATATTTACTTGTTGTTGCCCAAGGCAGTTTGGTACATTTGGCCGAAATCAGTTTAGCGGTTCATAAGTTATGAAAGCAAATGTAAGGACACCTCGAAAATTTTGGTACATACACCAAAACCTAAAAATGCGAAAATGTCTCAGAATTTGAGACATTTTCGAAAGGAAAAGGTCTCAAAATCTGAGACTTTTTTGTGGAATAAAAGTCTCAAAATTTAAAACTCATTTTGTTGGAAGAAGGTTTCAGAATCTTGATAGGAAAAAGGTCATCGAATCTTAGACTTTTTCTGGGGAAATAAGATCTTAGAATTTGAGACTTTTTCTATAGGAAAAATGTCTCAGAGGCTGCGTCATTTTCTATGGGAAACAGGTTTCAGAATTAGAGACTTTTTTCTTTATTAAAAAGCTTCAGAATCTGAGACTTTCTATAGGAAAGGTTCTAAGAAAAAGCATTAGAGCCTGAGTCTTTTTTGATAGGAAAAATATCTCAGAGCCCTAGACTTTATATATTGAAAAAAGTTTTACTATACGAAACACACCTAAGAATCCGAGACCTTTTTTATAGGAAAACAAGTGAGAGTGTTATATTCGGCTGTGCCGAATCGTTTACACCTTCCAACATGTAAAAAAAAATATTCAGGGCCGTTATTTTGGGTTTGGTAGGAGACGTTGAGGATACCTTCCTTTTGCGATAGATGTTATCAAATGTATTTATCATGATTCTTGCAATATTTAATCCAATTTATCATTATTAAAACACACAAAAGGGGGCGGGTAAACATTTTTTTAATTTTTTTTTATCGGTTGGATCCACAGGCAGGGTTTTGAGCTTCCTCTGATATCAAAATGTTGGAATTGCTTAACAAAAATACAAAAAACTCTGCAAAAAAAATGCCGTATTTCTGAGGTTGGTTTAGTTCTCTAAGGGGGAACTTTTTTCCCCCTAGTCCGATTTTGCCTATTTCCGAAGTTAACCAGTCTATGACCACAAGACATATTCGTGCTAAACCTTGGAAGTATAACGCTATTATTTTGGATTGTATCGTGTCCTCTAAAGACGACAGACGGACGGACGGACATCGCTAGAATGTCTTAGAATTGAAAATTGATCAATAATATATCTAATGTATGGGGCCATACCGCGTTACACACGGAATGACAAAGTGAGTATTCTCCCATACTGTGGTTGGAGGGTATAGAAATATCCCAAAAATGCTTTAGAGTATGAGATTGTTTCTATTGTAAAAGGTTTAAGAATCTGAGACATTTTCTGTAGAAAAAAGTTCTTAGAATCCGAAAATTTTTCTATGGAAAAAATGTCTCAGAATATGAGACTTGTTTCTTACAAAAATTGTTTCACAATCATTTTTCGTTAAAAAAAAGTCTCAGATTCTGAGATATTTGTCCTTTAGAAAAAGCATTTCTTTATGAAAAATGTCTCAGAATCTGATATTTTCTATGTAGGAAGAATTTCTTCTATTAAAAAATTATGAGATTTAGTAAAGTGTATTAGAATCTGAGACTGTCATCTAGGACTCTGATTTTTTTTATTGAAAAATCGGTTGCTGTGGTTTTGCAAAATCATCTAAATTTTATGATTTTATTGCTTTTCGGTTACTTTAAAAAAAAAAGATTTTTTTATTTCCTGGGTCCAAGTGCAGGACCTTGAACTTATTCTGACATCAAATTCTTTCATTTTCTTAACAAAAATATAAAAAAACCCTGTGAAAATATGGCGATTTTCAGAGGTTAGTTAAGTTCTTCAAGGGAGAACTTTTTTCTCCCCGATCCGATTTTTCCCATTTACGAACTTAAACTGCCTAGGACCAAAACACATATTCCCGCCAAACTTGAAGAGTCTATCTCTTTTATTTTGGACTGCACCGTGTCTTATACAGACGGACGGACGGACATACGGACATTCTAGAAAAGTCTTAGAATCGATCATAGATCAAAAATATATATACTTTATGGGATCCCCGACCGATATTTCGTTGCGTTAAAACGGAATGACAAAGTGAGTATACCCCCATACTTTCCCAGACATTTGGAAAAATCAAAAGTTGATAAAATACCTTATACCTAGGCTGACCATTCGTACTGATTTGATCAGTACATGTACTGATTTTTGATCATGTGTACTGATCAAAAAACGTTGTTCTGATTTGTACTGATTTTTAAAAATACGTACTGATTGTACTGATTTCTGAACATTTCAACATAAATAATACTAGTTTTATTAGAAACTTCTGTACAAAAACTTGAATTTCCATAATAAAAGTCATCAGAGTTGTTTTTTATAACTCAAGTCTGAAAATGAGACACTTTATAAAAAATCCAAAAATGAATCTGAGCATGAGGTTATTTTGATCTTCCTAAATTTATATGAAAATGCGCAAAGAATCTTTGAGGATTTCTATAACGAAAAGTTCAATGGGCCGATGGATTTTTTATATTTTTAGAAAGATGATGCAAATTGCATGAATCTAAATGATTCTAAGATCTTAGATGAGGTAATGTCATCAGAGCTTATTCGAAAAAGCGCTCAGAAAATCAGGGCCTTTAAAAAAATACGTGCTTATTACCTGTGAAGTTTTCTTACAGAAAAAGTTGTCAAAACTTACGGAGAAAGTCTTTAAAATCTGAGGGATTTTCTTATTATCAATACCTGTGTAATTTTGTTATATTTTCTGCACTGAAACGATCAAACATTCAAATGAAGTCGTTTAAAGTCAACTAAATTTTCTGCAAAAAAACGACAACAGTTGTTTTTTGCAGTTGTTTTTTAACAGTTGTTTTTATGCAGTTGTTTTTATGTAGTTGTTTTTGCAGTTGTTTTTAACAGATGTTTTTAATCAAAATGCTTTTTTTTGAGTGTTGAAAAAACATCAGTATTTTGTCATAGGAAAAAATTTTAGAGAGTTATTTCTATGTACGTTAAATAACCTCCAATTAAATCTTTCCAAATGCGTTCATATTTCATTCTTTAGGTGTAACAACCCAATTGTTTCGGTTTTTAATATCGGTAATTATAGCTTGAAGTCTATTAAATCTAAATTAGATCTTGGGGTTGTATTTGATTTTTCTTTGCACTTCGGTGAACATATAAATTATGTTGTTCCCAAAGCGTATAAGGTTTTAGCATTTATAAGAAGGAGCTGTTCTGAATTTACAGATCCTAATACTTTGAAATTAATTTACACCGCTTTTGTCAGGTCTAAGTTAGAGTATGCTGCCGTTGTTTGGTCTCCACATTGTGAAATTCATGTCTCTCGTTTGGAGAGAGTTCAGAAGAAATTTTTGAAATTTGTACTTTCATTAGTAACATTAAATAATCCATTACCTACATATGAAATAAAGTGCTCATGGTTAGGTTTACAATCTTTGGAATTTCGTAGAAAATTCCAATCTGCCGTTTTTGTTTTTGATATTATTAGTGGCGGTATTGACTGCCCTGATTTACTTTCTTTAATTCCATTTTACGTTCAACCACGAACTCTTAGGTTCAATGAACTTTTTGAGGTGCCTTGCCACCGCACAAATTATCGTCTCAATAGTACGTTGACTCGTACATTTGTCCATCTTAATGCCATTAATTTAGATCAACAAAAAAAGGGTAATCCTCAAATAGAGTTTAGCACGTCTAAATATTGCTTTAAAACATTTTTGCAACAAGTTTTAAAATAATTTGTTATTATTTATTTTTAACAATTTTAAAAAAATAATTTGTTATTTATTTTTAACTAGTTTTAATCGTAGTCTGTAAGGAATTTATATTTCCATTGACTTAATAAATGAAATGAAATGAAATGAAATGAAAAAAAAAAACATAAAAGCTTGGGTGTACTGATTTAAGCTCAGAAAAAAATGGTCAGCCTACTTATACCCCATAGCACCTCAAAGATTTTAAGTAACAAAAAAAAAACTACTTTAAAATATTTTTGATAATTAAATGAAATGAGCATTTGATTTTTTTTTATAGACGTGGAAGTTGTGGTGAAGCGAGAGAACGAACAGCTAGCACAACCGTCAAATGATTAACTGTAGCAGTTGCGGATTTGTTATAATCTCGGTTTAATTTTCAAATAGCATTTGAACCTGTTGTACAGTTAAAGTTAAAGTTACAGGTACAATACAAATACTCTGCAGTTTCCGTTGTAACTGCTCTACACGTATATGGTTACATTTTGATTGTAAGTACTTACTTACAACACACAGGATGACTTGTTTTAATGGTTTAAAGTTAAGGTTGGTCGTTTGATTATATTTTTTTTTCGATTTTTTTTTCTGTTACGGTGGCTTTGGGTGGTTATGCTATTTGTTAAATCTGCTCCTCACCAGGATTATAATGGCATTAAAATTTGAAAGACAGAAAACGTGATTTTCGGCAAAATCCAAATAAACCAACAAGTGCATCTCTATGAATTGGAGAAAACTACAACGAAAAAAAAAAAAAAAAAAATAGAATAAACTCTGATTTACAATCATCACAAACAACAAAGTAAAAATAAAATAAGAAATGGCAACAACCGTCAGGAATAACGTATTGTAAAATAAATACAAAAAAGGAAATCATATTAAGATTTGGAATCAGTGAAGAGAAACCTTTTGTTGGGAGTGTAATGTTGAGATTAAGTTCCTTTTAGATTTGGTCTCCTGATTCCAAATCTGTCAGCCAATTTTTCCTAGCTCGTACCGTTTTTAAGATATTCGCTGTTAAAAAGTAAAAAAATAAATTTTTTAAAACTTTTGGGGGCCCACTGTTACGTATTCTTACGTTGGGACTTGATTTTATTTACAATAAACCTCCAGATTCCAAAACTGCAATCCAAATATTTCTAGCATGTTCCGTTTTCGCGATATTCGCTGCTGAAAATTTTAGGGGGATTTAAAAAGAATATAAGTGCGTGACAGAAGGTTGATTTGGAATCAGAAGGTCAAAATCTATTCAATTCTTGTATTCTGATTCATGGGAGCGCTAATTTCTATTAATTTGTTTAACAGTGTTATTATTAATATTACGCACCGTGTACTAAAGAAATGATTAACAATTTAAGAAATCGATCCAGTTTTTTTTTTAAATATTGTTTATTTGATGTATATTCCTGATTGTTAAAAACCGGATCCTGCCTAATTAATAGACGCTCTCTGCACCTTAGATGGTCCTCCCCTGTTATTTTACCTATTAAGAATTGTTTCAAACACTATCACATTCAGACAGGTAGATATAATGGCACATTAAAAGACAACCTTACACAAGGTAAAAAAAAATATATTCAACACAGCAAAAAAAAAAGACAATTTATGGCTTTAAATGAAATGAAGTTTGAAAAAAATGGACTCAAAAGACTCATCGCTTAAAATCAATTGTAGTCGAGTAATTACAAAATAAATGCACGAACTAATAAACTTGGTAAAAACACAAAAATCGATTTGTGGGTTGTTGTAGCAAATGAAATAAACTAAACGAATTACCAAATTCAATTGTACAAAAACTACAAATCCAAATTAAAAAATTTCAAAAAAACAAACTTCCACATCCACCCAACTTAAAAAAAAAAAAAATCAAAATAAAGCATCCACCCAATCAGACCAGGCCAATGCATAGCCAAGATCAATAACAAGCCCAGTCTTAAGTCATGGCAATAGTCATGGTTAACTTAATGACTGAAAAATAAAAAACAAAATGATACACTTAGAAAAATTTAAAAGAAATTGTTGTGCAGAAGTTTTTTAAAAAAATATCAATGGAAAGCTTACTTTTCTAATTAAAAAACAAGTAAGAAAGTTAATGTCGGTCACGACCGACCATATAATACCCTACACCAGAGTATTCCGGAAAATGGGTCCCAAGTTCAAACATGGACTGCTTAGATCTATATTTTGTCAAATCTTTAATAAGTGTAAAAAGCACTCACAAATCAAATTTGAGTGGAATCGGCTTCTTTTTGTTGACAATAAAACGCTTCAACTGAATATCGGACGAAATTTTCACATGGGACCTAAGTCCAAAAATGGTCCGATGATAATCGGATTTCATAAGGTTATTATAGTACGCGTTTAACATACACAAACAGAATTTTAATTAAATATTTTCTATTTTCATGAAATTTTAGAGATTTACGTGAAAATCGGAAGGTGGTTTGTAAGGGGGCTACAAGAAGAACTGGTCCGATTTCTTTAAAATTCGGAATGGTGATTTGTGTGGATGAAACATGATTACCTACCAAATTTCGAAAAGATACCCCTTAAAATGCGGTTATTATAATCATTTGAGTCAAAACTAAAAAGGACCTTTGTATGGGGGCTAGGTCTAAATATGGACCGAGTTTTTCCAATTTCAATAGGCTTCGTCCTTGGACCAAAAGAGACTTAGGTTTTTAATTTCAAGTCAAGTGATTAAAAATTGCGACCTGTGTCGTTTTTACACCGTTTACATGGACAGACAGACGGACGGACGAACGGACATCGCCAAATCGACTCAAAAAGTGATTCTAAGTAGCACAGGGTATAGGGCCTGTACCACAGTGTGGTGTAGGGTATAAAATCGAAATGATTCGTATAAGTGAGTTCGACTGTAAAAAAAATATTCAAAAATTACAAACAAATATTTATTGCGTGAGTAGAGCTTCCGTGACTTTCGCATGAGCGTGATTGATTTTTACGTGAGTAACGAGTGGTCGTGAGTGATTTTCATTTGAATCACGTGATTTTGAGTTAGTGTGAGTGGTTTGTGAATGATTCGATTATTTTTTGCGTGAGCGTGAGTGAGTGTGAGTTAAAATCCACTCACACGCCCATCTCCAACATGTACTTTATGGGGTCCCTTCGACTGAACTCTTATCCTGATCGTTCTTTTTATTCGGAATGCAGATAGTAGACTGGCATTTTTGTGTATGGCGAAAAAGTTTTTATTTCGATTTTTAACGTCCGGGAAAATTCTGACTCTCCTATAAAATACGTGGTGCCAATTTCAGGCTAATCGGATCAAATGGGAATTTTGGAAATTCAAAAAAATAAAGAAATCTTGCGACACAATTAAAATCTCAAAATTTCTTTCCCTTGATCCTCTCATAGAGCTTAAGACAGTCGCTCATTTAAACTAAAGCTTTGTTTTTTTGCTCCCGCATTAATGTTAATGTTACCCATACAAATTTGACATTACACGTTAACTTCGATAATTGTATGAATGTTTTCAGTTTATTCTGAATTCCATGGTCAAATTGTATAAAAAATATGAAAAGTGCTGCCAAGTCAATTTTTATAGGTTTTTCCTATTCCTTTATGGTAACGTCAACCTGGTAGCAAAAAAGAACATAGCTTTAATTTGAGACTAATCCGATTTATTTAATTTGTGGCGCCCTTCGATTAAAGTTTAGGATTTTTTTTCAAATCGGTCGAGCAGTTTTCGAGTTATAGCCATTTGAGATTTGTTATAAAAATTTACAAAAATAGCCTTTTATACCCTCCACTCTAGTGATAGAGGGTATATATACCGTAAGTTTGTCATTCCGTGTGTAACACCTTGAAATATTGGTCAAACCCCATAAAGTATATATATTCAAGATCCTAGATTGATTTTACGACGATTTAGCAATGATGGGTACCAATACCTTTTCGATACCAATACCCGTTAATACCAATTCAAATTGAAAACCAATACCAATTAAAAACCAATACCTTTATTTGTGCGATACCAATACCGATAAAAAACCAATACTGATTCCCCACTACCAATACCAATTAAAAACCAATACTTTTATTCTTCAAAACCAATACCAATAAAAAACCAATACCAATTCATTTTTTTCTACTTTCGTATCGGTTTTGTTTCGGTTTTTTTGTATTCTTATTTTCGTTTGTTTTAATTGTGACGTCAAACATTTTCTTTTCATCACATTACTAGATTTTACCTGACTAACGAATTGCTACAGATGTTTACAAAAGATGTTACATCGATCAGTAATCGTTTGCATGCAAAGTCATATAACAAAACGGATTTAGCTACTTGAATTTTAAAAGCCATAAAAACATAAAACAAATATTTTTGTCACATAACGTGATTTTTATGACCCCTAATAAAAGTATATCTTAAAAAATTTAGACCTTTTCTGTAATGAATTTTTTTCTTTTGCAAACATTATTAATATGTGATGCACATATATTGAATGTCACTGCACTGTTCTTTGCGTTGTAAAAAAAATACTAATGTCCTTTTTTGGAAATCCCAAAATTTTAACCAAGCAGTCGTTACAAAATTATATGTCACAACCAAGGATGGGTACCAATTCGATAAAAGTATTGGTATTGGTATTGGTTTTTAAAATTATATTAGTATTGGTATAGGTATTGGTTTTCATTTTTTGTTGAATTGGTATAGGTTTCGGTATTGGTTTTGAATTATTTAGGTATTGGGTATTGGTATTGGTTTTAGCCTCGAATCGGTATCGGTTTTTAATAAGTATTGGTATTTATCTTATATCGGTTTTGGAATTTGTATGCAAAAGGTTTTGTCGTTAATATTAATTAATTTAACGTACGTAGTCCTTCTGTCTCCACCGCCCCACAGTGGAGAAAAATATACGTTTATGTGCAATTTTTAACCGAGTTTAGTTTTGATTTTAAGTCATCGATCGGACATGGTGGATTTTTGAATAATGATTTATTTTTTATTTTTCTTATATTAAGTAGAGATGGGCTCATGAGCAGATTAGAGCGTGATTCACGTGATTCACGCGTGAGTGTGACTGAATTCAATTTTATTCACGTGATTGTGAGCGAGTGTGAGTGGAGAAAAAAATTGCGTGAGTGAGTGTGCGTGAGTAAGATTTTTGCGTGAGTGAGTGTGCGTGAGTTAGTGTGCGTGAGTCGATTTTTTTGCGTGAGTTTGCGTGATTTATTTTCTCTTCATATTTCCTTTCGTACAAAAAAAATGTACAAAAAAATTGTAAAATTTGGCTTAACTTTAGATTTCATCCCGAAAAAAGCAAAAAAAAAAATTGTAAAATTTCTCTGAACTTTAAATTTTGAAAGATTTTTCAAAATTTTTGAGAAAGATTATTCTAGCTCAAGGTCATATTTCTTTTACTAATCGTTACGATGATATTGTCAAAGTAACAATTTTCAAGAAACTTTTTATAAAGTTTCAAAGTAACAATTTTCAAGAAACTTTTTATAAAGTTTCTTGAAAATTGTTACTTTGACAATATCATCGTAACGATTAGTAAAAGAAATATGACCTTGAGCTAGAATAATCTTTCTCAAAAATAGAATTTTAAAGATTTTTCAAAATTTTAGTTTTTGAATTTTTTTTTGTATAAATTAGAGTTTTGTGAGTGTGAGTCAACGTGAGTGTGAGCGAAGCTTGCTTGAGTGCACGTGAGTGTGAGTTGTGTTAAATTTACTCACTTAATTGTGAGTGAGTGCGAGTAGAAAAAATATGCTCGTGAGTGAGTGTGCGTGATTCAAAAATTCCTGTCGTTAGCGTGAGTGAGCCAAAAATCACTCACGCGCCCATCTCTAATATTAAGGACATTTTTCAGTATTTTTTCTTTAAAAAAATTAATAGGCAAGGGTATTTGAACCCCTTATTAATGATGTAAATAGCATTTGTTATATAATTAATTTAGTTTTTTATAACCAAATTAAAATTCAAACTGCCTCACCACAAGTCCTCAAAAAATCGACTTCTAAAATATATTTTTAATAGTCGACTTTATATTTAAAATTTTAAGTCGCTGGAGGGTATAAAAATTAAAAGCCTAAAATAATAAAATGCAAAGTTTTCGTTTTTTCTTTAAACAATTTCTGTGCTGATGAATAATGCACATATAAATTGCGGTGGCCAAGGAGAGATATTTTTTAATTGCAGAAAGTTGAGACTTAACATTCGTTACAAAATATACCTGAAATTCATCTTTTTCATACATAAATATTTTTTGAAAAGGTTATCGAAATAGATTATCGTGGAGGCCTCTTTTTCGATTTTAGATCTTTTGGTAATTGCGATTACACGGGTAATTGTTTTCTTATATGGGGTTCAAACTTACGACCTTAAACAAGTGGTTTATCAAAACACCAGTAATACCATATTCGCATTCATTTAAGCTAGTTTAATTATGTGTCTTCCCCATACAATTCTAAGCACTTTATCTGTCAAAATAAAACGGTGGTTTATTTTGACGTTTAAATTGTATGGGGAAAACCAATAATTAAACTACCCAGGCAGAAAAATACGAACGGGAGAGCGCTGGCAAAGTACCTTTAATGGTCGCTTGTGTGCTGGGAAAGCATCACAGTTTAGTACTCTCCCAGCGTCCAAAATGATAACCACGGTAAACGGTATGCCGTTGCTATTTTAAAGCGCCTTGTGGTACAGGGTATAACGAGTTTATGCTTATGTTTGAAACTACACGAAATAATAGTCCTAGATTAACCTTTTAGCAAAAGTACCGAAAAAAAGTGATGTATTGAACCGAAACGTGTTGTTTTCCAAAAGGATAGACCCAGTGGCATTTCACATGTGATGTATCCGGAGTTTAAGACACTTCCTCACAAAAGAAACGTGTTTTTATATAAAAGGTGTCAGGTTTGTGATAGGAATTGTGTCTAATAATGTATACAGACTAGCGTGATTTTAAAATCACCATGTGATTTTCCTATGAACAAAATCACATAGTGATTTACAAAATCATCTCAAATTGTACTAGCATAAAGAAAAATTGCAAAATCATCTCAACTTACCATGGTAAGTTCTTGTAGTGTGAACATGGCCTAAGTGATATATCACGAGAGCTTTCAAGGACCAATATCTAATACTGCAGGGAAATGAAAAATATTCCAATTGTTATGAAAATTAATAAATTTTAATTACAAATTATACTTTGAACGGATTTAAATAGAAAACATTGGCAAAGCGCTTTTTTTATACCCTCCACTCTAGTGATAGAGGGTATATATAAGTTTGTCATTCCGTTTGTAACACCTCGAAATATTGGTCTAGGACCCCATAAAGTGTATATATTCATGATCCTCGATCGATTTTAAGACGATCTAGCAATGTCCGTCCGTCCGTCTGTCCGTCTGTCTGTCTGTTGAAAACACGCTAATTTTTGAAAGAATTTACGGAGGCTCCTGAAGTTTGGCATATATGTTGGGCATTTACCTGGTCAGGTTGGTATTGCAATCCAGCGAAATCGGTCCAGTGGTTCAAAAGTTATAAGCAAATGAGTGAATTTCGGCAAGGGTTTTTCTGGAATTTACGAGATAAAACACACGGTAACTTTCGAACGGCAATTCTGAGGGTGCTGAAGTGTGGCATATATATTTGCCGTTCCTCTGGTCCGGTTCGTTTTAAATTTCAGCCAAATCGGTGCAGTGGTTCAAAAGTTATTAGCAAAACCGTAAATTTCAGATTCACCTCACCCTAAATTCACGTGTTGAAACCCCGTTAACAGGTTTTAAAACATTGGTAAGTCACAAAAATATTTTACAACGCATTTTTGTCCCTCAAAAATATTGCATCAAAAATGCACTTTTTTTTAAAAAAATATTTTTTTTTTTACATTAATATAATGTGAGACTATCGTCTGAATCGAATACTTTTTGAGTTGAAGAAATCCGATAGATACTTCCGAAGATATGGCTATTCAAAGTAGCATACTATTTTGATTTTTTCAATTTTTGAAGAAAATTAAATTCGCGAAAAAATCGCGATTTTTTCAAAATATAAAAAAATGAAAATGGATATGTTTTATTGGCTCTATAGAGCAAATGTGTACCAAAAATTAGATAAATTTAAAGACCCTCGGTCAGATTTTATAAAATCTTTGCTGGATTTCATGATATACAGATGCAAAAGCTCACACGTACAGGCACACGTATTCTAGGCAGAGAACCAAATTTAGTAGTATTTTGTATGCGTCCATATTGAAAGTACCAAAATAAGCACTCGTGTTGCATGTCTATATGATCTGTGGTTGTGACATAAAATTTTGTAACGACTGCTTGATTGGAATTTCCAAAAAAGGACATTAGTATTTTTTTTACAACCCAAAGAACAGTGCAGTGACACTTAATGTATATCAGATATAAACAATGTTTGCCAAAGAAAAAATTTCGTCACAGAAAAGGTCTAAATTTTTTAAGATTTACTTTTATTAGGGGTCATAAAAATCAAATTTGGTTAAAAAGAAGTAAAAAAAATATTTTTTTTTTATGTTTTTATGGCTTTTTAAATTCAAGTAGCTAACTCCTTTTTGTTATATGACATTGCATGCAAACGATTACTGATCGATGTAACATCTTTTGTGAACATCTTTAGCAATTCGTTAGTCAGGTAAAATCAATTATCAATATCAAAAATTTATCACATAAAAGGTCTAAATTTTTTAAGATCTACTTTTATTAGGGGTCATAACAATCCAATTGGGTTAAAAATATGGATATGGTACGTGACAAAAAAAATTGTTTTATGTTTTTATGGCTTTTAAAATTCAAATAGCTAACTCCTTTTTGTTATGTGATATTGCATGCAAACTATTACTGATCGATGTAACATCTTTTGTGAACATCTTAAGCCAGGTAAAACCCAATAATGTGATGGTAAGAAAATGTTTGAATTCATAATTAAAACAAACGAAAATAAGAATACAAAAAAACCGAAACAAAACCGATACGAAAGTAGAAAAAAATTAATTGGTATTGGTTTTTTATTGGTATTGGTTTTGAAGAATAAAAGTATTGGTTTTTAATTGGTATTGGTAGTGGGGAATCGATATTGGTTTTTTATCGGTATTGGTATCGCACAAATAAAGGTATTGGTTTTTAATTGGTATTGGTTTTCAATTTCAATTGGTATTAACGGGTATTGGTATCGAAAAGGTATTGGTACCCATCATTGGTCACAACACCAGAATCCAGAAAAAAAAATTTTGTTTGTTTTATTAGAGGCACAGTCATATTGTAAAAGAATTGAAGAATGCATAATGTGCGGTTCACACTTGCTATTTTTGAGAGTTTAAGGGCTACGTGTTTAAAAAATTATTTGTTCTGTATCCATTACGTTTTTATTCAGTTATTGGTGTTTTGTTAAACAACTTGTGAACTCCATATAAGAAAAAAAATTTGCCCGTGTAATTACAAAAAGATCTAAAATCGAAAAAGGGGCCCCTGCACGATAACCCATTTCAATCACTTAAAAAAATATGTATGAAAGGATGAATTTCAGGTATATTTTGTTACAAATGTTAAGTGTCATCTTTCTGCAATTAAAAAATATCTACCCTAACCACCGCAATTTATATGGCTTTTCTGGAATAACGGAATATTAAAAATTTTTTTTGACAAGATTTTTAAGATGTGCCGGTGCTAATTTCACTAAAAAAGTACCTTTTTCCAAAAAAGGAAAAATAAAATTGAATCTTATACCCAATTCACACCTGAGGTGAATCTTCTTCGAACGAGATTTCGATCATATGGTTGTGTATAAAATGATACAGACCATATGATCGAAATCTCGTTCGAACGAGATTTCATCTCAGGTGTGAATAGGCCTTTAGTTTTATAAAATTTCCTTTTTTGAATTTTTCTCAAAAGAGATAAAATTAAAACGCCTTAAAATATATATTTTTGTAAACCACTTTTGATTTAGTTGGCTTTAACTTTAATTTTATCATTATTATTTAAAAAAGAAGCGAAAAATAAGTTCTTCTCGCATTGGTACAGTGGACATAAATGGAGTAAAAACTGACCAATAAAAATTAGGTAATTTGTTACGCCTTTTTATTTTTTATACCCTCCAAAATATAAATATATAAAAAAATGTTAGGGATTTTTTTAATTTTTCCTCCGCGCGATGAATGCTGTCAAATAGATTTATTATGATTTTTGCACTTCTTCTCCTTCTTCTTTTATATTGATCGTGTGTGGGTAATATTGACGATTGTACAATGGTCAATTTAACCCATACATGGGAATTTTTAATTGGCATTGAATTTTCATTGGCATTAGTTGGAACTAATGCCACTGCCAAAAAAAGCATTAGCATTTATTGCCAATGAAATTTTTTGGCATTATTTGTACTAATGCCAATGAAAAGGCACAAATGCCTACACTCAAAATAATTACTCTGTTAAATACTCTGTAAAATGACTGTAATCTCAATTTGACAGATATTTGACAAAGTTATCTGCCGAAATACAGATTTTGAGAAAATACTTTGTATTTTCTTGTGACCGAAAAACTAAGTATTATCTGTAATTTTAATTTTTTCATTGAAATCTTTATTTTACAGATAATAAACAGAGTTTTTTGTTAAAATACAGATTTTTGAAAAATACTCTCGTAACCAAAATATTGATTGCTCTGTAATACAGTTTCCAAATAAAAATCTCTTCAAAAAAACTTCCAAATATCTCAACCCCTTTTTAAAAAGCTTCTTAAATTACAATTAAAGCTGGTAAATTTTCCGAAGATAGATGGATTGGAAGGTTTTTTTAATTTTCACAAAAATAAAAGTAAATTTAAAATTTGGAAGCATTAAAGCGGGTAAATTTATACGATGGCATTTCCCAATTGTCAACACTACTTGCACATTAAGGAAGGATAAATTAATCGGGAATTAAATAGTGACTGTTGTGTAAAAGCCATATCAAACACATTAAAAAAAAATATGTAAGAAAGTCAAGGCATTTTTAAACGATTTATCTTAAATTTTATAAAAGTGTTTATTAGAATGAATCCGCTCAAAGGTGGCACTGAAAATGAGAAATTTATGAAAAAAAAACGTGAGAACATCTAGCGAGTTTATAAATAATTTCTACAAAGTTCAACATTCGCGTGCGAAACATTTAAGCGGGCGCATTTAAATGATGGCATGATTCTTGCACATAACAATCGAAGAAAATGAATAAGAATTCTTATAGTTGCCACTTAAAAAGTGAATTTAAACACAAGAAATTAAAAATAACGTTTTGCGTGTGCACCATTAAAGTGGGAAATGCATTTAATCAGGCTCATTTAATTTTTAGTTTTTTCTCGAAGTTTATAAAATACTACAATTTTCACATTTAAATAGCCCCTGCTCAAATCGTCATTTCTTAGTTTATAAAAACATCGGTGAATATCTACGCTTGAATGCGTCACTAAATATGTGAGCTTTAATACGCAAAGAATAATTTTGATGGCTTGTCAGACTGTTAATGTTTTTGATGCAGAGAAGTTCTGGAGTTCATGCACGCAGGTAAAACAAAATTAAAAACGCCGTTGGAATGACAACTTTAAGAAGTTTTTTTTATTATAAGTATGGATGCTATTTTTGTTCTCAATTATTTCATGTATTTAAGTTTGAAATCAAATAAATTTAACAAAAACTTTGTAAATTTTCAGAAGTTTTTTTTGAAAAACTTCTAGTCACATACCAACATTTTATAGATAATTCTTTATCGAAATAATTTTACAGAGTTTTTACAAATATATGTAAAGTACTTCTTTGTAAAAATGTGATCCCATTTAACTAATATTTTACTAAAAACTATGTAATATTAGTTTTTTTTTTTTGTCAAAACCATTTTACAGAGTTTTCTTTGTAAAACAACAAAAAATCTTGCTGGTTGGAAATCTATGGTATTTTCTGCTGGCTTAGCAGAGTATCTCTGTAATTTAACAGAGTGATTTTTTTGAGTGTAAAAAAAACTATTTACAATTGATAAAAAAAATTAGAAAATTAGAAAAAGTGAATGCTCTATTGTATTAAGTATGACTTGATGCCACATTGTCTGTACTTTTTGTAAAAATAGGTACAGCCATTCTCTTGGAATGATCAATCAAAAATAAAATATTTATGTTTAAATCTCCATATACCGTTATCAAAAAAGCTAACAAATTTATACATTATTAAAGGTAACTACAGACGACGCAATATTATGTACAATATTCAATTATATTGATCGTGTGTGGGTAAGATTGACCATTGTACAATCGTCAATCTAACCCACACACCATCAATATTATTGAATATTGTACATAATATTGCGTCGTCTGTAGGTACCTTAAGACAAAAATATGTACAACTTGTAAATGGGTATGGACAGTTCTTGATTCTGTTTTTTTGTGATTTTTTTTATTTAAATTTTTTTAAATTGTTCAATTTTGAATAGTTTTTCCAAAATGTTCCGCGACATAATTCAAAACTTAGGACGCCAAAATCTTCGTTGGTTTACTACCATTAAGACTGACCTGCCCCTTTTTCCCGTTTTTTCGTCTGCGTTTAAAATATTAATAGAAAGGGAGATGAACAAATCTAAAGTTGTTAAAATGAGCATTTTATAATTGAATAAATTAATTTTATGAATTAACAATTTTTAAGTTTTTCCAAAAGTACAAACATATTTATTTCTATATTAATACTGGATAAAATGAAACCCGAATACACAAAAAACCGATTTGAAGTAGTGTGGTACTTTTGATTACGACGAGTTTAAAAAAGAGGGTTTTCACAAAAATTTTTTTATTTTTTTTTTTTAATTTTTGGCATTTCAATTTGTGTTGACTGGCACAAGCGGGGAAGTTTTTTGTAAAGTATGGATAAAAAGGATAATCCTGGTCCAAACAGTTTTTTGAAAGGGCGTGGAACTTTCTATAACGATGAGTTTTTAAAAGGGAGTTTTCAAAAAAAAAAAAAAAAAAAAATCGAATTTTTTTATAAATTTTATTTTTTTATAAAATTTATTTTAATTCCATTTTTGAAAACGGACACAAGCGGGCAAATTTTTTGGAAAGTTGGGATAGAAAGGATAATTCTGGCCCAGACAGTTTTTTGAAAAGGCGTAGAACTTTTGATAACGATGATTTTGAAAATGAGGTTTCCACAATTTTTTTTTTATTTATTTTTTTTAAAGGGGTTTTTCAAAAAAAAAAATCCTTCACGCAAAAATTCGACCCACTCTCTAGACACTCACTTAGAACTTTTCAACTCAACATCACGTGATTTAAATGAAAATCACTTTTTTGAGTCACGCAAATCACGGGATCAGCGACCATCTCCAATTCAAATACATAAACAAGAGACAAGTGTCTCTTCATTTGTTTAATCTATAACATCTGTAAATTTTAATTAAAATGAAGTGTCCACCCTTGAAAAAATTTCCTTGTAGGTCTGAATCTAAAAAGTTTCAAGGCACTTATATATTACCCTAGGTTACGTTAGGTTAACCTACCCTAATATAGTCACTTAATTTAAATGAAAATCGCTCAATAATCACGTGATTTAAATAAAAATCGCTCACGCCTTAATCACGTGGTTTTTTGAGTCACGCAAATAACGGGACCACAGACCATCTCTAATTCAAATACATAAACAAAAGACAAGTGTCTCTTCATTTGATTCATCTATAACATCTGTGAATTTGATTAAAAATAAAGTGTCCACCCTGAAATAGTTTCCTTGTAGGTCCGATTTCAAAAACTTTCAAGGCACTTATTAATTACCTTAATATAGGCTTAATTTCTGAATTTCAAAAAGATCGGTTAACATTTACGACCTGTAGAGACTTTTGGCCAGAAAACCTACCATCGCGCCCCAGTGTGCACTGTGGGGCGGACAGAAGGACGACGTACGTTAAATAAATTAATATTAACGACAAAACCTTTTGCATACAAATACCAAAACCGATATAATATAAATACCAATACTTATTTAAAATCGATACCAATTCGAGGCTAAAACCAATACCAATACCCAATACCTAAATAATTCAAAACCAATACCGAAACCTATACCAATTCAACAAAAAATGAAAACCAATACCTATACCAATACTAATATAATTTTAAAAACCAATACCAATACCAATACTTTTATCGAATTGGTACCCATCCTTGCGATTTAGCGATGTCCGTCCGTCCGTCCGTCTGTCCGTCCGTCCGTATGTCTGTCCGTCTGTCTGTTGAAAACACGGTAACTTTTGAGAGACTTTACGGAGGCTCCTGAAATTTGGCATATATATTGGACATTAACCTGGTCAGGGTGGTATTGCAATCCAACGAAATCGGTCCAGTGGTTCAAAAGTTATCAGCAAAAAACTAAATTAGGGCAAGGGGTTTTCGTGAATTTACGAGATAAAAACACGATAACTTTCGAAAGACATTTCTGACCATGCTGAAGCTTGGCATATATATTTTTGGTTCCCCTGGCCTAATTCGTAATGAATTTCAGCCAAATCGTTCCAGTGGTTCAAAAGTTATTGTTTTGCTAATAACTTATTATTGTTATTGTTATTGTTTTGCTAATAACTTTTGAACCACTGGAACGATTTGGCTGAAATTCATTACGAATTAGGCCAGGGGAACCAAAAATATATATGCCAAGCTTCAGCATGGTCAGAAATGTCTTTCGAAAGTTATCGTGTTTTTATCTCGTAAATTCACGAAAACCCCTTGCCCTAATTTAGTTTTTTGCTGATAACTTTTGAACCACTGGACCGATTTCGTTGGATTGCAATTTCTGATTAGTTTCGCCTTAAATTCACGTGTTAAAAACCCGTTAAACTTGTTTTAAAAACATTGGTAAGTCACAAAAATATTTTACTACGTATTTTTGTCACTCAAAAATATTTTTAAACTAAAAAAACAAAAAAAAAATGCAATCGAAAAAAATTTTACACTCAAAAAAAAAAAAATATAGTAATTTTTTTTTTTTCAAAAATTACTCAAAAAAATTTTTTTTATATAAAATAAAATATTTCTAATCAAAAATGTTATTTTTTCGCGTAAGAAAATTTACTATAACATAAAAAGGGCATTGTGGTAGGTATTCATAGATTCGCACAAATCGAATTTAACTTTTCTACTTCACTCAAAAAAATAAAACTGTAAAGTTAACAAACTTTTTTTTGTAAACTCGAGTTTACTGGCTTTTTAGCAAATTTTTAGTTAAAATCAGCGTTTTAACTACTTTTTTTAGTAAAGTTCAATTTACGAAAATACTAGTTTTGTACAAATTTTGAATTAATTTTTTTTGTTGACTTTAAAACTGAGTTTCCGAATTTTTACTAATTAATTTGCTGATTTTTTGTAACATTTTTGTCAAGTGAAAAATCTTAAACATTTCTTGTGTAGCCTCCTATGCAAATCTCATAAGTCCTACTTAAGCTGAACTTAATGCTGTGAAAAAAAAAGAAAAAATAAGTGAAGTGTTAGTGTTTAAAACTTATATTTAACAAACTAATTTTTTTTTACAAAAAGTTTAGCTGATTTGCTACATCCATTCTACGAAAAGTTAACTAAATATTTTTTGTTAAATTAACTAGAAATTTAGTAGGTTCAAAATCAGGTGTTTTTTTAGTTAAATTTAACTAAATTTTTTGCTAACTTTACAGTTTTTTTTTTTAGTGTTGTTTTTACTACTTTCAAGAAATAAAAAGAAAAATTTCAAAATTTGTTTGCACTTATTTTTTTATAGAGCTTGAGACAAACTTTTATTTAAACTTAATTTGAGCCAAATCAGAACATTTGACGCCCCTCGTTAAAAATTTTGAGTTTTTGGTAAAAATTAAAAAAAAAACAAGTTTATACCCTCCAAAATGTAAAAAAAAAAATTACAGGGGCGTTTCTTTTTCTTTTTTTTGGGGGGGGGGTTGATAGGGTCAGTGGGGCATGTTGAGAGCACCTTCCCATCGCGAAAAATATACCAAATGTTTCATTTATTTAACAAAAATACAAAAAAACATGTAAAAACGTGTATTTTTTTAGAGGTTGGTTTAGTTCTTCAAGGGGAACTTTTTTCCCCCTGGTCCGATTTGGCCAATTTCCGAACTTAGCCTGCCTAGGAACATAAGACATATTTGTGCCAACCTTGAGGTTCCTAGCTCTTTTATTTTGGACTCCATCGTGTTAACAACAGACGGACGGACGGACGGACGGACGGACAGACAGACGGACGGACGGACGGACATCGCTAAAATGTCTTAGAATCGATCACTGATCAATAATATATATACTTTATGGGGTCCCCGACCGATATTTCGATGCGTTACACACGGAATGACAAAGTGAGTATACCCCCATACTGTAGTTGGAGGGTATAAAAACCCGAAACTTTGATCAAAGGGCGGCATGGGGGTTAAAATGATCGTATTTGGCTCTAGTTAGTTTAAAATAAAAGTTTGTCTTAAGCTCTTGAATGGTCAGGGGAAAGAAACTTTGAGATTTTTTTCAAAAAATATTTTGCAAATTTTAAATAGCGATATCTCGAAAGCCGTCAAACTTGTCAGACACTCTCAAATTTTAAAGTTATTGTCAAAAACGTTTTTTTGGGACTTTTCTCACTAAACCACGTGTAACTTAAAAACGTTTCAACCGATTTTTAATTTTTTAACTCTTTTGTACAGAAGAATTTTTAAATGAGTGAATTGGTCTATACATATAAGAAAGACATGTATTGATTTTTCAACAATATCTAATTTTTTTGTTATTTTTTTAAAAAAAATTTTGGATTCATCGATTTTTTTCTGCTATAGTTCGCTCAACAACATTTATTATTATAAAGACATTCTTAAAGAAAATTTAATTCTGCAAACGATAAGTTTTATTCCAAAAAAATCAGATATCAATTGACAGAGTTGTGATAATTTTTCTAAAAAAGAAAATTAATCCCCAAATTTTGTCAAAATTTCTGTGTAATTTTTTTTTTGTTACAACAATAATTTGTATTGTAATTTTGACAACGCTGCGTGTTGCGTTTTACAAAATTAAGGCATAAGATTTTGCATGAAATCGGCGTTCAAACAACCCAGGCAAAAAAAATAAAAAATTAAACGAATATAATGCGAGGTCTCGTATCATTTTTTAAAGGTTTTTGGCACCCTGAATTCGAATTTCTCCTTGAAATTTCTCTATCTTTTAAAGTTTTCAATATATCAATTTATGTTAAATATATCAAAAACCTGCTATGCTAGGGAGATTTAAAGGCCAGATTCGGATTAAGCGCACCAAAAACCTTTTAAAATACATATTATAAATGAACTCTTCCCGAGTGAAAATGACCATGTATGTTCATATATGATGCATATATGGATGTCCATACAAGTGCATATCCGTAATTTGAGGGTACATGTACATTAATGATCATACATTGTCATACATGAATTTGTATGTAAAATTTTTTTTTTGTATTTTTTTTCCATAAAACGTCTATTAATTGAAATTTTTTCAAATATAAATAATTTGTACTAATTTATGACACTGATTTTTTAATAAAAACTAACGAATATTTTAAAAATATGCTTTGGACTTTATATTACTTTAGGCTAATCAAAGCTTCGAAGTATTAACCACTTTTCGAATGAATTCACAAATAAAATACATTCGATTTTTATAGTCACTGAATACAATTATCTTTAAATATCAATATTTCTTGGAATGGATTCGATTTTTACCATTAAATCGAATTCTTGTTTATGAGAATTTTAAAAACTGAATGCATTCTTTATTTCATTTATTTATTATTCATGAGACTTTTAAAAATCGAATTTATAAAAACTTACGCATTCAATTTCAAAGTCGAATGAAAAAGAAACCGAATTCATTCTATATTTTAAAATCAAATGTAAATTCATTCAATAAATTGTGATTGGGGAGTGCAATTATAAAAGTTTAATTCCTAACACCAAATCTTATTAAGGGATGAAATCATTCGCAGCTCTGACAGTAATACCGTCAGAGTGTTCGAATTTTCTTCTTAATTTGGTTGTTTACGTTAGTGCCGTTCATATACGCCTATAGAATACAAAAATTATAATCAATCTTGATGATGTATGATCATTATTGTCCAACCGAACTACTTTTTCAGACTGAACCCATACATGAACTTCGTCCAATTTTGCAAAGTTCTGCCGAACCCAACCTTTAAAAAAAATTTTTTTAAGACATGTATGCTATGCAGATGCATAGCATATATAAAGGAGTATGACATATACCTATCCACACCTATATGTATGGAATATTACATTACTTATGTATGTTCATATATGCTCCCATATATGATATACATTTCCATATATTGTTCATATACTATCATACATGGAATCATGTATGAGCATGTATGAACATGTATGAACATACATGGTCATTTTCACCTGGGTTATGATAAATTAATTTCTTTGCCTGGGTTATCTGAATAGGGATTTTCAGCCAAATCTTAATTTTCTTTTTTAAGAAATATTATCACAACTAATTCAATTGTTATCAATTTTTTTCAAGGTAAAGCTCATCGAATTCAAAATTAATTTTTCTTTAAGAATATCAACCAAAGAAAAATAAAATATATTTAAAACCAGCTTTTAATCTTATTTCCATACAAACAGTTTTTGTTTTTAAAATCGACTTTCAAAAAATGTATTGAAAATTTGAAATTTAAAATAAAACTTTTGTTAAAATAGACTTTTTGTTTTCTTGTGGTAAGGGCCTATGTTTATAAATATTAAGGTTGTTGAGCGAACTATAGCAGAAAAAAATTGATAAACTCGAAAAACTTTTCAAAAAATAAAAAAAATTTTGATTTTATAGAAAAAATCGATAGATATCCTTCTTATATGTGTAGGCCAATACACACATATCGAAGTCCCCGTCCTTCTTTTATCCAAAACAGTTAAGAAATTTAAAATCGGTTTAAAAATGTTTCTGAATTACACAAGATTTAGGGATAAAGTCCTAAAAATACGTTTTTTTACAATAACTCTATAATTTGAGGGTGTCTGGCAAGTTCAATAGGCATTTTTGTGATCTACTCGACAGTTTTTTAGTACAGTTTAATTATAATGTACTGCAAGAACATTTTTTTTTAAATTTTTAAAAATCCAAAACTTTGTTCGCTGGGTTAATTAAATCCGATTGGCCTCATATTTGTACACACAGAAAACAAATTTGCTAATTTCCAACTGAAATTCAGTTGTTGCAACAAAAAATAGGTGGATGCATTTGAATTAAGATTGAAACAACTAAAGATCGGTAGTTTCAACAAAATGTTGTTACTAAAACTGTCTTTTAATTGAAACAACTATAAAGTTCGCTAGCCACATCAAAATGTAGTAGCAGCAACCGAATTTTTAATTAATACAACTGAAAAATTCAGTTGGAAATTTATTTTTCTCTGTGTACCAAAAATGCTATCACGGACAAACTATTGCACAGAGATGACTGAAACTTAACATATTTATTGGAAGTTCTCCCGAGAAGTTTGGTATTAAATTTGAGCGATATCGGTTCAGCGGTTCAGTTATGAGCGAAAATGTAAGCACACCTCAAAAATTTCAGTACATTCAACATAACCTAAAAATACAAAATGCTTTAATTCGGCTTCTGGTTGACATATGTGAACATAATTGAACACCAAATGTTATTTAAACAAGTACGAACATATTTTTTGACAAAAAAAGAAAAAAAATCACGGATTTTTTTTAAACAAATTTTTTTTCGCGGAATTTTTTTTTCAAAAGTAATTTCCTTTTAAATAAAGTTTTTGGCAATAATCTTTTTGAAATTGTGGAGGGTATCACTACATTCGGCAAGAACGAATTTAACTTTTTTACTTGTTATTTTTTGCTACCTCCTATTTGACTAGAATTCCTTGTAATTTTACAAGCTTTTTACCTATTTCGTACAAAAAGCTTGGAAATTGGTAAAATTACAAAAAAAAAATGTAAATATCGATCGATAATTATTTGTTAAAAACAACGAAAACTGTTAAATATTGGTAAAATGGGATTACAAGACTTTTTCTAGTAATTTGACAAGGTTTTTGTTGAGCGTAGAATAAAAACTTCCCGGACACTTCACTCAAAAAAAAAAACTTAAAAAATGGCAAGAATTCCTTGTAATTTTACAAGCTATTTTCTAATAATTTTGTAATTTTACAAGCTTTTTACAAAAAAAAATGTAAATTTTCAATTTTTTGACGCGATAAAACTTACAAGGACGTTTCGTGGCTTTACTAGATATTGTTGTACCTCCTATTTTACGAGAATTCCTAGTAAAAATTACGAGCTTTTTGGTAATTTTACAAGCTTTTTAAAAAATTGTAAATTTACTAATTTTTTGGAGCAAAAAAACTTACAAGGAATTCTTGTGAATTTAATAGTTTTTTTTTTTTGTGAAAAAAAACCTTTTAAATTTGTAAAATTACAAAAAAAAAATTGTAAAATTACAAAAAAAAAAATAAATTTCGATCGAAAAATTTTTGTTAAAAACCAAGAAAAACTGCCAAATATTGTTTAAAATGGGATTACGGGACTTTTTCTAGTACGATGACAAGATTTTTTGAATGTTGGAAAAATCAGAAGTTTAAGCAAAAATGCCACTCTTAATATTATAATTTAAAAAATTTTGTAACGAGTTTTTTTTTAGTGTACGATCACAATATTACAAATCGTAACAAAATGAATTGCTTTACAATTGAAATAGCAGCAACACAATTATGTAGTATCATTTCAAATTCAATGAATATGACCAAGAGAAGATGAACCGCACCCATTTACCGACCGACCGACCAACCAACCGATCGATCGATGGACGTTTGTTTCTGCTCTAATACATAAATAAAGTTTGCCAAAAACTACAAATTTACAGTTACTTTAAATTAATTAATTAAAATGGAACTTAATTAGATCAAAATGAAACATTTATAGCTCATGCCACAAATGGCAATTTTTTTTTGTATTATTGTTCAAAATGTAATGAGTTCAATTTTGCTGGCATTTTCTAGTAGTAATCACTTTATAATGCAGATGATAAGATAGAAAAAGTCAAGTCGTTTTTTTTTTTTTTGTTAGAAAAAAGTCAAATTAAGAAAAATCTTTTTCTATTAATTTCACTAGAAAAAAAAGGAAAATAAAAAAAAAAATCTTTTTTAACTTTAAAGTAAGCAGCACAAATCGATTTATTAAACAAACGTAAAATATCTAATTTTAAAAATGAGCTAACACAAACACAAAAACGTATCTTTTGGTTTAAACATGACTGGCTATCATTGCATAGAGAAGAAAAGTTTACAAGTGCACGTAGTGGGTCAAAAAAATTACATGAAGTTAAATTTTTTGTGAATAACGACAATGATACACATACAAGATGTAAAAAGCAATGTTATGATACATTGTTGCAGTCAAACAATTTGACCAAGATTTTATTTTTAATGAAAAATTCCTTACAAAAGTGGATTAGTGGCATATTTTCCACTATTGATTTTTCCCAGTATCCAGTATTTTCCCGTTTACACAGTACAACACTAAAAAAAATTACGGCGTTCCGACGATTCATGCTGGTAGAGGAGACAAAAAAAAATATATGTGTGTCGGAGTTTTGAAAGATCACATCGGAATTTTATTTTAGAGACGGTTAAAGTTTCCAGCTTCGGCCTGTTCGTACAGCATATCGGTATATAAAACTATGTTTTTTTTACATCTGAGGTGCAGGGTGTGTTCAGCAACTTTGTAAAAATTATATCTGTTAAATTTCAGAGATACTCTGCTGAGCCAGCAGAAAATACCATAGATTTCCTACCAGCAAGAATTTTTGTTATTTTACGAAGAAAACTCTGTAAAATGCGTTGGATAAAAAAATGTAAATTTACTTAATTATCTGCAAAATGTGGCGCCATGAAATAACTCCCAATGAAATAAGTCCCAAGAAAAATAATGCAATAAGTCCCAAAAATTTCCATACATTTGGGAGTTATTTCATAATGAAATAACTCCCAAATCTGCGGGGATTATTTCATTTTTTTTGGAAGTTATTTCATTTTTAATTTTAGGAGTTATTTCATTATGCAATAACTCCGAAACTATTTTAATGAAATAACTCCCAACAGTTTGAGAGTAAATTATGAAAATAAAAATTTAACTTATTGAATTTTCAAGTTTCTTTAATTTTATTAAAAATAATAAAAATTAGATATTTTCTTTAGTTATTTTCAGGAATAGTTAATTTGTTACGGGGAAAGTAAATGACCTCGAACTAGAATAAACTCTTTTTCAATGCTTTTTGATTTATCTTGTAAATAAATTCAGAAAACCATTCACTCAGAAGTACATCAATGTCAATCAAAATAAAAAAAATAATACGTTTGCTTTAAGGCGAAATGCATGCTGCGAGTAATTGTGAAAAATTTCGAGTTCTTCTAAGAATGGTTTTAATTTATGAAAATTAAGAGGTATTGTATGACAAACTGAAGATCCGCAACCGGTGTAATAAGAAGTTTTAAGATCCTGTTAGTTAGGCGGGCACATTAGATTATTTAAAGTGTAGACGAAATGGACTTTCGGTCTTTTACAACCCACTCACGCTTTTCTTTATTTTGAAATATATGTTGTTGGCATACGATTATATGCCAAACAAATAATCGTTTTCTTACCACATTTATTATACAGAATCCTGGAAGCTCTCAAAGGCTTCCAGGAATCTGCTTTCAAGTTTTATGCGTGGCTTGTTAACTATTTTAAGCAAGATGATTTATATAGTTTTTTAATTTAAGTTCATTAATTTAAGTTTATTTTCTGTTCTTCTCGCAGCCTCCAGAGGGACCTGCGATAAGTTAGTTATTGCATGAAATATATACTGATATGATTCAAACATTAAAAGAAATTTAATCAATGTGTCAGTAAGCTGCATTCCAAAAAGTTGAGAAGGGATTGTTGGCACTTCAGAGATTTGTTTTTTAAAGAGACACAATTAAAGTGTTTTTGGGATTTAAACAGAAAAATTTAATATTAAAAAAAAAATTGGGATTTATTTCATTTCTGTTGGGAGTTATTTCGTTGGGACTTCTTTCATTTTTTGTTAGGGACTTATTTCATTTTTCTTGGGACTTATTTAATTTTTTTGGTTTGGGAGATAATTCATTTTATTTGGGATTTATTTCATTGGGAATTATTTCATTGGGACTTATTTCATTGGGAGCTATTTCATGGCGCCGCAAAATGTTGATAAAAGTGACCTGAATTTTACAAAAAAACTCTGTAAATTTACTTAGTTTTAGTTAAATAAATTTTATAAGAGCAAAATTTTACATTTTTTCATACGATTTGTTAAAATAGAGCCAACAAATACCATTATGAGAGGCAGTTGGAGGGTTCATATTTTTCAAAAAAAAAAAAATATTTGACATAATATTTTCTAAAATGTATGTATGTATTTTCTAAAAAGTTGTTAAACATACCTTACACCTCAGGTATAAAGAAAACATTGTTTTATATACCGAAATGCTGCAAGATCAGGCAAAGCTGGGGTACTATAACCGTTTGTAAAATAAAATTTCGATGTGATCTTTCAAAACGCCGATACACCCAAAAAAAAAACTTGTAATTTTTTTTTGCTACCTTCTATTTGACAAAAATTCCTAGTAGTTTTACAAGCTTTTTATTAATTTTTTTTTTAATTTTACAAGGGTTTTCCCAATAAAATTGTAAATTTACAAATTTTTCGACCCGATAAAATTTACAAGGAGGTTTCGTAACTTTACTAGACTTTTTGCTACCACATATTTTGCGAGAACTCCTAGTAATTTTACAAACTTTTTACAAATAATTTTGTAATTTTACAAGCTTTTTACCAACAAAATTGTAAATTTACAGTTTTTTTGGCGCAATAAAAATCTCAAGAAATTCTCGTGAATTTACTAGATTTTTTTTTTTGTAAAATTATCTTGAAAATTTCTAAAATTATAAAAAAATTGTAAAATTACCAAAAAAAATTTAAATTTCGATCCAAATTTGTTTGTTAAAAACAAGGAAAACTGTCAAATATTGGTAAAAAGGGATTACGAGACTTTTTGACAAGATTTTATTTGTGTGTACTCTAGTCTCTCTTCTACTCTACCAGAATCAATCGTCAGAACACAATTTTTCTTTTTATAATTTCAGAAAAATGTGATTTTTATTTTGTTTTTCTTAAAAAGAAGTGCCCAGCTAGAAATTGCCAACAGTACAGAAAAAATAGTACTGGCAGAACATCAGCTACACAAAAAATACAACGCTTTGCAGAAATATCGAATAGTGTTAAAAAGTACTGTTAAAGCACTGGGTATACAAAAATTATTACGCTTTGTCGAAATTTCTTCTTACATACTTTGGACTTAAAAATTTAACAAATACTACGCTTTGTTTATGCATTAAAAAAAAACTTTCAACAAATGTACTCAAGTAAATCATTGGGTATACAAAATTTCTCATTACATACTTGGGATTTAACAAATTTTCAGTACTTGAAGTTTCTAAAAAAAACTTTAAAATTGTTGAAAAAATTTCGTTAATCAGTTTTAATGACCTTTTTTAATTCAAACCGAAAAAATATATATTTTTTTTTTTGTCCGAAACAAAAATTTTTTTTCGGAACTTTTGAATTTTTTTTTCCCAAAAATCATTTTTAATAAAATGTACTCCAAAGCGAAAAAAATGGCAAGACTAAACATTTTTTTCGGAACTTTTTAAAATTTGTCAAATATTTCTTCTTCAGAGCATTTTCAATATTTTTACACCAAAACGCAAAATTAACACCAAAAAAAGTTTGTGTCCGGGACTTCAAAAATTTTCAAAAATTTTTTTTTAGATAACACTACTTTAAAAAAAAAAAAAAAGAAACAACACTCAGGCAATGCTGCCTATCAATTACTAATGTAACCATGATGTTTCTTTCGGAATGGGGATAGAAGAGAGATGAAAGATTTGAAAGATAGAAGGGCTTCAGTATGGCAACACTGTAATTGCGCGTGTTGATAATTTTGAGTACAGTTGTTGCATCGCCATCTGTTATTGATCTGGCGAATTATTTTTGAAGCTGTGTTTAATAGCCATTATTTTATTATTTTACTTCGTTGACGTTTTAGTGCTATTTATCAACGAAGGAGGGTGCTGCGATAGATATTAGTTATAAATAGAAACTAATAAATATCTGAAATCGCATTTTACCAATATTTGACAGTTTTCCTTGTTTTTTAACAAATCAAAGTTTAAATTTTTTTTGTAATTTTACAATTTTTTTTTTTTTAATTTTACAAATTTCCAAGATAATTTTACAAAAAAAACTCAAGTAAATTCACGAGAATTCCTTGTAATTTCAATTGCGACAAAAACCTGTAAATTAACAATTTTATTGGTAAAAAGCTCGTAAAATTACAAAATTATTGGTAAAAAGCTTGTAAAATTACTAGGAATTCTCGTAACATACTTGGAAGGCAGCAAAAAATCTTGTAAAATTACGAAACCTCCTTGTAAATTTTATCGTGTCCAAAAATTTTACAATTTCATTGGTAAAAACCTTGTAAAATTACAAAATTATTAGTAAAAAGCTTGTAAAATTACTAGGAATTTTTGTCAAATAGGAGGTAGCAAACAAAAAAAGGTAAGAAGTTTTTATTGTAATTTTACAAGTTTTTTTTTTGAATGTAAGCATCAAAAATGCGACTGGGGCGTGACCTTATAAACTTGATTACTACTGTTCTGCTGGTCAAAAATCTGGTCTTCAAACTTTTCCATCACATCAGTTTTTTCACAAAATTTAGATTAAAGTTCAAAAAATCGCTATTTTCAGCATTTTTGACAACTCATATCGAATGAACTCGATGTGCTAACTTAAATACTAAACCAACCTCTGAAAAAACGACACTTTTAACATATATTTGTTTGAACTTTTGCTAAGCAAATGAACATTTTGAAGTCAGAAGTAGTTCAAAGTACTGCAGTTAGATCTAGAGTCATATGTTTTGGTCCGCCCTTTTCTTGGCGTTGATAAACAAACTAATTAAAATAATAATAAAATTGTATAATAATAGTGGGAAAAGCAGAATACATGAATTAGCAAACATCCCAGCAAAAATTGGCATTACTAGTAATGGGTTTTGTAATCCGAAGCAGATGTTAATAAGTAGTTACTTATTGAATGAAACACTAATTATTTTAACAAGGGCGTGAGACAAAAATAACTAGTGAAGAGTATTGAGATAAATAAGTAGTTACTGACTCGGATTACTAATAAGGAGTAAAAACCCATTACCAATAAGAAGAAAAATAATTAGTAAATTAAAACTTTTATGTGGTTATTCATAAAACCTAAAATATATTTAAAGTAGGTTTATTTGACAGATATTGCAGGAACAATTGTCAAATAAACCTACAATAAGTCTGTTATAAGTATTATGAATAAGAGTGTGGAGACACTTTGTTTGTTACTTTTATTTTAAAATAGTTTAAGTAGGTTGTAATTTGTTTTTCTAAAAAAATAAAAAATAATTTTGGTTCGTTGTCAGAAATTCTAAAAAGGAAGTTCGTTTTTATTTTCTCCAAACTGGTGACCCCGACAAAAAAATGTTTACTACGCCAAATCGACCAGTTACGCGAAGTGTTACTCAAGCTCAGGCTGCAAATAATGAAAATCAAAATCGTAATAATGACCAAAACCAGAATGATGACGAAAATCAGAACGGCGAGGATTTTGTAGACGCACCACCCTTTAGAGCTTCTGAAAATGCTGGGGGCAGTGAAAATTGCTCATATTCATCAAAAGTACAGATACCACAACTGCAAGGATATTCTTCAAATAATATTGAATCGTGGTTTATACGTCTAGAAGCATTTTTTAATCTGCACAAAATCATGAGCGATGCTGAAAGATTTAGTATCACAATAATCCATCTGCATGAACGTTTGTATGATGAAGCCTTTGAAGTCATCACAAGTCCTCCATCTACCAATAAATTTAAAACATTAAAAGATACAATAATAAATAAATTTTCAACATCATCAATATCCCGTTTAGAGCAGCTGGCATCTGGAATCCAATTAGGTGATTCTAAGCCCAGCCACTTATTAACAATGATGCAACGGACCAATGTCACGAAGGACATCAATATAATTCGCGATTTTTGGTTACAACGTTTACCCACAACAGCTCGAGCAGTTTTATCCGGTATGATAAGGAGTAAACCCGATATATCATTTGGAGAATTATCTCTTGTTGCTGACGATATTGTCGATTCCATTAAAAATGGAAACAGCTCCGTTAATGAACTACAAAAGCAAGTTTCCGAGTTAAGTACTGATGTAGATGCTGTTAGTAAGGCTGGGTTTGACGAAAAATGGGTTTGACGAAAATTCGATTTCAAGAATTGAAAAAACGTTAGAAAAATTATCTTTTTCAAATCAAACACCTCGACAGCAAAATTCTCAAGAAAACTCAAACAACTTGTGTTGGTACCACTTCAAGTTTGGTAATAATGCCAAACAATGCAGAACACCTTGCAAGTTTAAGTCAAAAAACTAAGTGGCTCGGCGGCTAATACAAAAGTCGCCGAGCAAACTAGCTCAAATTTGTCAATTAATACTTCGTCACGATTGTTTGTTTCGGATCGTTTAAGTGGTAAGAAGTTTCTGGTCGATTCCGGAGCGGACGTTTCTCTGGTAAGTTCAGATACATTTCAAACTCTTAAATTTAAAAAAGCTGCACCAAAACTGTATGCCGCAAACAATTCAACAATTCCAACATACGGAACCACTCGACTTACACTCGATCTTGGAATTTGCAAAACAGTTGAATGGAACTTCATCATTGCAAAAACTAAGCATAACATAATTGGAGCGGACTTTCTAAAACATTTCGATTTGTTAATCGATGTCAAAAAGTCTCGCCTCATTGATTCTCAAACTAAACTTTTCTCAAATTGTTTCTCTATAAAAGCATCTACTTTTCCATCAATAAGAACATTTGGCAGCAAAGGATGAGTTAAAGGCAGCAAAGGATGAGTTTTCTTTTTTAATGGATCTTGGAATATGCAGACCGTCGAAGAGCCCCTACGCCTCACCTCTTCATATGGTACCTAAGGCTAATGGTACGTGGCGGCCTTGTGGAGACTATAGATCCCTAAATGCTCAGACAATACCAGATAAGTATCCACTTCCACATATCCAAGATTTATCCAATATTATGCACGGTAAAACGGTTTTTAGTAAAATAGACCTCAACAGAGCTTACAACCAAATCCCTATAAGACAATGCGATATCCCAAAGACAGCCATTATAACGCCCTTCGGTTTATATGAGTTTACACATATGACCTTCGGTTTGTGTAATGCTGCGCAAACATTCCAAAGATATATGCATGAAGTTTTAAGAGGTTTAGATTTTGCGTTTTGCTATCTCGATGATATATGTATTGCATCTTCAACATCTGAGGAACATTTGAATCATTTACGCATAGTATTCGAACGTCTTCAACATTTTCAACTTACGATTAATCCTTCAAAGTGTGAGTTCGGAAAAAAAGAGATTGTGTTTTTAGGACACGTGGTTTCAAGGAACGGAATTAGTCCTAATCCTCAAAAAGTCGTAGCTATTCAAAATTTTCCACTTCCGAAATTTGCTTTTGAGCTTAAACGTTTCTTAAACATGATCAACTTTTATCGTAGATTTATTCGTAATCCTATTCAGCATCAACTACCTCTTAACAAGCTTATTAATGGTAATAAGAAAAAAGACAAATCTTTAATTCAGTGGACATCCGATACCGTAAAACATTTTGAATCATGTAATGAAGCTTTAGCTAATGCCAGTTTGTTAGCACATCCGAAACCAGGCGCGAATATAGTCTTATGTACGGATGCTAGTGATATAGCGGTTGGAGCGGTACTTCACCAAATTGTAGACCATAAACCACAGCCTTTGGGGTTCTTTTCTAAAAAGTTGACGGAAGCACAAAAGAAATATAGTGCATACGATAGAGAATTGCTGGCAATATACCTAGCAATTAAACACTTTAGATATGCATTAGAGGGACGCAATTTTGAAATCTGGACGGATCATAAACCAATAACCTTTGCATTTTCAAAGAAACATGATTCTTCTTCCCCTCGGCAAATTCGTCAGTTAGACTTTATTGGCCAATTTTCAACTCGAATATTACACGTATCGGGTGAAACTAATATTACCGCTGACACTCTTTCACGTATTAATGCTCTTCAATCAAACGATGAAAATATTGATTACCAAACTATAGCAAAGGCACAACAACTATGTCCTGAATTGAAAGAGTATCTCAATTCATCAACTACATCTTTACAGATTAAACCAGTTGTTCTTCCTAATTCATCATTAACACTATTTTGTGATTTTTCAACATTTTCTGCACGTCCTTTTTTGCCAAAATCATGCCGAGAAAGTGTCATTGCTAAGATTCACAATATAGCTCATACGGGAGTAAGATCTACGTTAGGTAGTATTCGACAACGGTTTGTTTGGACTCGAATGCAGAAAGATATCGCAAATTTTGTAAAAAACTGTATTTCTTGTCAACGTTCAAAGGTCACTAAACATACATCAGCACCGTTAGCTAAATATTCCATGCCGTCACAACGCTTCGAGCATATCAACATTGATATAATTGGGCCACTTCCTCCTTCGGAGGGATACCGTTACTGTTTAACCATAGTTGATCGTTACACTAGATGGCCTGAAGCTATACCTCTAAGGGATATAAACTCTGAAACTATAGCACAAGCGCTCATTAAAAAATGGATTTCTCGATTTGGTATACCCAAACTCATTTCTACGGACCAGGGTACACAATTTAAATCAACACTTTTTAATGATTTATCAAGACTACTTGGTATCGATCATTTACAAACCACAGCTTACCACCCGCAGGCAAATGGAATTGTGGAACGTTGGCATAGAACTCTAAAGGCTTCCCTAATGTGCCATGATAAAAAAAGTTGGACTGAAGTATTACCATTAGTTCTTTTAGGGTTACGTACAACATTTAAGCCTGATTTAGGTTCATCAGCAGCAGAAATCGTTTATGGTACTACTCTAAAATTACCCGGGGAATTTTTTTCGGATTCCAAATACGTTCCACAAAGTGAGTTTGTAAAAAGACTTTCGTGTTATATGGATTCTCTTCGACCCAAAGAAACTTCAGATCATTCAACCAAAAAGTCATTTGTACATCCGAAACTAAATGATGCAACGCACATATTTATTAGAAAAGATGGTGTTAAGCCTTCTCTAACTCCACCATACAACGGCCCCTTTGAAGTATTAAAACGCAACAACAAACATTTTCACGTCAAAGTTAATGGAAAAATGAAAAATATATCAATAGATCGTTTAAAGCCAGCATTTTTACCCATCAAAACCGACTAGCTGCGAGAACCGCTTGCATGTCTGGAAGGGGAGTATATGTGGAGACACTTTGTTTGTTACTTTTATTTTAAAATAGTTTAAGTAGGTTGTAATTTGTTTTTCTAAAAAAATAAAAAATAATTTTGGTTCGTTGTCAGAAATTCTAAAAAGGAAGTTCGTTTTTATTTTCTCCAAAAGAGCCTTAAAATTTAACTTGATTTTACTGAAACTTAAAAATTGCTTAATTTTGATTAAGTTTTTAAGTACTTTTTAAGTTAATTGAATTGTAAAGGTTAAAAACTGCAAGCGCAAGGAGATATTATTACTTAGAGGTACTTTTATAACATATTACTAAGAAGTAGTTACTTTTAGGCTTAAAATAATGATAATGGTAAGGGGTACTAGTTATAAATAATGTGCTTGGTAATGATTACTTTTCACAACTCATTACCATGTTTTTGCTGGGATTTATCGCGCGGAAAATAAAAAAAAGGGAAAAAATCTTAATTTTTTTTTTTTTTTTGTGAAAATCAAATATTTTTTTTTACATGTCAAGCATTTTGCAATTATCGCATTGTCAAGCTTTTCCTTACTAACTACGTCCAATTGTATAGAATCTCTGAGCACTTCTTAAAGAATGCTGGTTTCTAATATGACATATCCAAAAAGAGTTATAATTTTCTGTTGATTGTCTTACAATGATTCTTTTGACCACCAATTTTAAAGAAAGCATAGTTTCATTATGACTAAATTATTCCAATGGTAAATCAATCAATGAAATTAAAACAATAAATAGTTTCTGTAACAAAAACTGAAATATTTTCATAATTGAATCCATCTTATTTAAATTTTCTTTCCTTGAAAATAACCATGTCGTCTCACATTATGTGTTGCATTTTTTATGTTTGTTTAAAAATGTTTGTCGTTTTCGTATTTTCCAAAAGCAGTTTAGTTGCACTCAATCAGTTTCGATTAATCTGAATGATACATTATTATAAAATAGCAGACTTCTCTCCTTCATGCTTAATACTGGAAACTAAAAAAAAAAAACTAAAAATAAGGGGATACAAAATAATTCGCATGGAACAGGGTGAGAAATAAATATTTACACACACACTTCACTGATTTTGTACCAACTAAACTCGAAAACAAAATAACTTTCAAAAATTCCTGGCAGGATCGCCTAAATTTTCAATATTTTTCAAAATACACTAAACTAAAGCTTTGCGGAAAATGGCTCTTCAGTAAAAACATGGACCTATTAGATCTATATTTAGTGACATAGGACCAATATTTCGGGTACAAATATTACAAATATTTATAACCTGAGAAAATATCAGAAACCATATGGAAAACTTAGAATAAATCAAGAGTAATGAAGAAAAATTCAGAATTAAATCAGAAAAATTCAGCAAAAATTAAAAAAAACAAGTGAGAGTGTTAAATCTGTTATACCCTCCAACACGTTAAAAAAACAAGGGCGTCTTTTTTTGTGTGGACGGGGGGGGGGGGGTGGGGTTTACGTCGGTGGCAGACAACCTTCCTGGATCCAACTGCAAGACTTTGAACTTCTTTTGACATAAAAATGTTTCGTTTGCCAAGCAAAAGTTGTTTAGTTCTTAAGAGGGGAAATTTTCCCCCCTGATCCGATTTAGCCCATGTTCGAACTTAACCAACCCAATACCATAAGACATATTCGTGCTAAGTTTCAGGAGTCTAGCTCTTTTGCTTTGGACTGTATCGTGTCTTCCACAGACAGACAGACGGACGGACGGACAGACGGACATCGCTAGAATGTCTTAGAATGGATCACTGATTAATAATATGTATACTTTATGGGGTCCTAGACCGATATTTCGATGCGTTACACACGGAATGACAAAGTGAGTATACCCCCATATTGTGGTTGGAGGGTATACAAATTGGGAAATTCCATAAAGGTGAAACCGAAATAAACAACACGATTTATTGTGTTTTTAAAAGTTTCTTTTTTCGTTCTTTATTTTTACAAAATTGAAAAGTGAATAATTAAAAATTAAAAATATTTTGAATAAAATAAAAATCTAAGCTAAAATGATAATTAAAAATTTGTTTCGAAAAATGATGAAGTATTTCCGGCCTACATATACTCCCCCCTAGAGATGTTGCAGAGCAAGATCTCTATCGAAAAGTAACCCGTTTCTTATTTTTCTGCACTGGCGTTTTGCTTGTTCTATGACTTCGTATACTTGAGCTTGGGCTAGAGAAGTTTATTACTCTTGAATCTTCGTCTATTTCCGTATTGAGCATGTAGGCAGGCTTCAGTCTATCGATAGATATAACTTTCTCGTGTCCTTTTATATCCAAAGTAAATAATTTTTGCGACCTTTTGAGAACACGAAAAGGTCCTTGATATGGCGATTGAAGTGATTTCTTAACGCAGTCATCGCGGACAAAAACGAACTCGCAGCTATGTAAATCTTGAGATACAAATACTGTACGATTGGTTTTGTTGATTGGTGGGACTGGCTTTAGAGAATTCATTCTTACTTTAAGAAATTTCACATATTCATTGGTAGGAGGATTATCGGATGTCTCAACAAAAAAATCACCAGGCAACCGAAGAGCAGTTCCATACACAAGTTCGGATGGTGTGCAGTTAATATTTTCCAAAAAACTTGTACGTAGACCTAAGAGAACTGTTGGTAAAACATCATACCAATTGGAATTGTTATGACACATTAAAGCTGTTTTAAAACACCGATGCCACCTTTCGATTATTCCATTCGCAGATGGATGATATGGAGACGTGCGAATTCGTTGAGCGCCAAGAAGACTCGCTAGTTCTTTAAACAGATGAGATTCAAATTGGCGGCCTTGATCAGTAGAAATTCTTGACGGTACACCAAACCTGGAAATCCATCCCCTGTATAAAGCATCTGCCACTGTTTTAGCCTGAATATCTTCTAAGGGTATGGCCTCAGCCCACCGAGTGAATCTATCAATGCACGTTAACAGATATGTGAATCCTTTGCAGGATGGCAGAGGTCCGACGAGATCTATATTAATGTGACAAAACCGGTCTGCTGGTGAAGGATATGCTAAAGTTTCACTACGTGTATGTCGAGTAATCTTTGACCTTTGACATGTAGTGCATGCCTTTGTAAAGGCTTTAATGTCCTTAGCCATTTTAGGCCACACAAATCGTTTTCGTATAGAGTCATATGTTGAAGTAAATCCACTATGTGCCAAATTATGAAATGCATGAAATACACTTGCGCGATGATTTACAGGAACAAACGGACGAACATGATCAGTCGAGGTATCACAGAAGACGGATCTGGTGCCTGGCGAAAGTTTAAAGGACTTTAAAACTAAAGACGTTTTAGCAGGGTTTGATAAAAAATATTGCAATTCTGGGTCATTTACCTGGTCAACAGATAATTTGTCGTAATCTATATTCGATGATTCAACAATGGATGAAACACGAGATAATGTATCTGCTACTAAGTTATCTGCACCTTTGATGTGTCGAATATCAGTGGAGAACTGAGAGAGAAAGTCTAATTGACGAAACTGTCGAGGACTAGCTTTATCCAGGTTTTGTTTGAAAGCGTATGTCAGCGGTTTGTGGTCTGTATATATAATGAACTCTCTTCCTTCGAGCATGTGCAGATAATATTTTACCACTGAGTAGATAGCCAAAAGCTCTCTGTCATACGTGCTATATTTTTTCTGTGTCTCATTTAGCTTTCTTGAGAAAAATGACAATGGTTGCCAACCGTTAGGAGTCTTTTGCTGAAGTACTCCACCAATAGCAACGTCAGATGCGTCAACCATAACGCAAATCGGTAATGTGTCGCAAGGGTGAGCTAAGAGAGCAACATTGGACAAATCTGTTTTACATTTTTTAAAAGCGATCTCTGCTTTGGGTGTCCACGTGATCAGAGTGTTGTCGTTCTTTTTGTTTCCTTTCTGATAAGCAAGAAGTGGTATTTGAGTGGTAGCGGCGTTTGGGATGAATCTTCTGTAAAAATTGACCATTGCAACAAATCGGCGGACTTCTTTTACAGTTTTAGGCTGTGGATAGTTGATAATGGCAGAAATCTTTTCCGAAAGAGGTTTAATGCCACTTTTTTTAACCGAATGACCCAGAAAATTTACAGAAGCTTGGCCAAATACGCATTTATCGATGTTAATTACCACACCGTATTCTTGAAGGCGCTGAAAAACTTGTTGAATATGTTTGAAATGGGTTTCTTCATTTTCGGAAGCTATCAAAATGTCGTCGATATAACAGAAACAAAAATCAAGACCACGGAGTACCTCATGGATAAACCGCTGAAATGTTTGACCAGCGTTGCATAACCCAAACGTCATATATTCGAACTCAAATAGTCCGAAAGGGGTTATGATTGCCGTTTTTGGCACATCACTTGGAGCAACCGGTATTTGGTTGTAGGCTCTTACCAAATCAAGCGTAGAAAAAATGCACTTACCATGAAGACTGTGAGTAAAGTCGTGAATATGCGGTATAGGGTACTTGTCGGGTACCGTTTGATCATTCAAGCGACGATAATCCCCACATGGTCGCCATTGTCCGTTCTTTTTGCGAACCATGTGTAAAGGGCTTGACCAGCAGCTTTTCGATGGTTTGCAGAGGCCTTGCTCCATCATAAAGTTAAATTCCTGTTTGGCAATTTCAAGTTTATCAGGTGGAAGACGTCGAGCTCTTGATGAAACGGGATTTCCAGTGGTTTCTATGACGTGTTGTATGTTGTGTGATTTTTTTCCAACAGCGGTTGAGGGATTGGTTATAGCTGGGAATTTCAAAAGTAAATTATGATATGGTGTAGAATTTATGACGGTTTTGACTTCATAATAGTTCGAAAGATGTCCTACTTTTCCTTTTGATGATAGACCTGTTGTTGAGTCAATAAGCTGAACGTTTTTAATGTCAACAATAAGGCCAAATTTGCTTAAAAAATCGGCTCCAATTATAGGATGTGAAACGTCAGCCAACACGAATTTCCACGTAAAATTTCGTCTAAGGCCAAAAGTTGGTGATAGAATTTCTTCCCCATATGTATTTATTGGTGAGTTGTTTGCAGCGAATAGCTTGTATTTTTGCTGCTTTTGTTTTAACGGATCTTGTACTGGTAAAACGGATATATCGGCGCCAGTATCGACAAGGAAATACCTACCAACTGACTTATCATACATAAAGAGGCGATTGGTTACGGTTGCCCGGCCACTTGACGCCTCTAGTGACCGGGTCGGAAGTTTTCCGACTGATTATCAACAAAAGAGCATGGTGGACGACACTTACGGGCTCTATTTTTAAATTTACGATGATAGTAACAAATGCCACTAGGCGATGAGTAACGACTGGAGTTAGACGTTGAATCTCTGGATCTACTTCTAGACCTCTGAAGATTTCGTAAAGCTGAGTTGATACTTTCAATCTGTGCCTTGATTTCGGAAAGATCATTTGAAGAATTAACTTGCGAGAGGTTTGGGGGTCTTGCTAAAGAAGTGGCCACTTCAAATCGGTACGCACTGTTGTAATCGTAACGACGCCCCCTGTTATCAAAATGGAAAAACATTAACATACGTTTTTAACAACAAATCTACCGTCAATCTACAATTAATTGCGAGTGATTAAGTTTAATTTTAAAAAGTGTAGACACAATGGAAAAAGAAGCTATAAATAAAATTGTGCACAAATATCTAGAAAATCCGACTTTGGCGGGTTCAAATATAGCAAAATCACTTAAAATGGCTACATCTACAGTGTGTAAATTTTTAAAAAAAGTACAATAATAAATTATACACTGAAATAAAGATAAAAATTGTGAAAAAAAAACAGGAACTCGAGACAAAAAATTAAAGCAGAAGTATTGTACGTCAAATTAGTAAAAATGTTGGATTAAAGTCCTACCGTGCTAATTAATATCCAAATAGAACAGAAAATAAAGAACCAGTAGCAAAAAAGTGTAGCAGATTGCTGTGTGATCAGGATTTTACCAATTTTTAGGGCTGCATTGTTATGGATGATGAAAACACATCAATCCACCAAATTGCTCAAATCTTCGTCCAATCAAGAAATATTGGGCAATTTTTAAACGCAAATTGAAAAAGTGTTCAGGAACAGTAAATAACCATATTTTGAGGAGAACAAAGTGGAATAAATTATCTTGAGAGTGAAAAGAAAAGTTGTGCAGAAGTTGATAGGAGGCATTAGAAGAGAAGCCAGAAAATTTATACTAAATAAGGACCCATAAACTTCCAATTATATTTTTTTTAAAGGTTAATAAATTACCTTTAATTTAATGTATAACATGTTAATATATGTTGTTTCATTTAAAATTTATGGTCGCTTTAATACGTACCGATTTTAAGTGGCCACTTCTATGTCGCTAATTTTGTCGGCCATTTTCATGAGATTATCTAAATTTTCGGATGAAGTAGCTAAAATAGCTTGTGTTTGAGGTGGTAAGCGTTGCAGCCACATTGTACGTAAAAAATCGTCCGTGACGCCTCCATTTGCAAGAGCTTTCATCTCTCGAAAAAGTGCGCTTGGTTTTCGATCTCCAATTTCCAAATTATTTAGAAGAGTTTTAATGCGATTTTCCTCGGAAACAGAGAAATGGTCGATTAGACGTTGTTTAATTTGTTTGTATTAGTGCCCCCCATTTCCCGGTTCTCGGTATTCCCGGGAATACCGGTATTCCCGGTTCTGGAACCGGTTCCCCGGTTCTAGATATATTCCCGGGAATACCGGTATTCCCGGTTCTGATCCTGGTACCGGTTCTCAAAAACCAAAAAAATACTATACCATAAAACATTTAAATTACACTATTTAATCAGTATTTCAGTAATATTTAGTTGTGTTTGTAAAATTATTTAAAAATCATGTAACTATTTTTTCTTAAATTAAAAATATAAAATGGAAATGGTGTTTTTCACATGTTTTATATTATTTTTGGTAAAAGCAAAGAAAAAACTTTAATTGTACAAAATTTTACAAAATAAACATACCGGTAGTCCCGGGAATACCGTCAGAACCGGAACCGGGAATACCGATATTCCCGGGAATACCGGGAATGAATTAAGAACCGGGAAACCGGTACCATTTCCCGGTAATACCGAGAACCGGGAATACCGGTATTCCCGGTACTACGGTACTGATCGTAGGCACTAGTTTGTATGCATCATCGGGTGGATTTAGAACAATATCACTCACCTGGCTTTGGATATCGGCTTCTAAATCAGCCAAGATGATGAAATATTTGGTCTTTTCGTTTATTACCCGATGTAACTCAAACTGAGCTTCTATTTGCGCGAACCAAAGTTTGGGGTTTTCCTTCCAGAAGCGTGGAATTTTAATCGCAATTGTTGGATTTGATGCGGGTGCATCGCCTGCACCAGTTATGCTTCCTTCGGTTGTGGAACGTGTTGAAGGCATATTTATAAAAGACAATTGTATTCAGTATCGGGGTCACCAGTTGAAACCGAAATAAACAACACGATTTATTGTGTTTTTAAAAGTTTCTTTTTTCGTTCTTTATTTTTACAAAATTGAAAAGTGAATAATTAAAAATTAAAAATATTTTGAATAAAATTAAAATCTAAGCTAAAATGATAATTAAAAATTTGTTTCGAAAAATGATGAAGTATTTCCGGCCTACAAAGGTATACAAATATTAATTTCAAAAGAGAATATGAATTATCAAAAATTCCGAAAAATTAAATCAATATTTTAGCTCGAGGCGAGTATTTTGTTTAATAAATCTTCTTTATTATCTTCCAATATTTCGATCCTCATCGAGAATTAACTTTTAATTAAATACAAGAACAATAAAAATCACAAGTTAGTATAATAAATTGTATTGTTCCTGTATTTAATTTATAGTTAATCTCTGATGAGGATTCTCGATGAGGATTCTCGATGAGGATCGAAATATTGGAAGATAATATCGAAGATTTATTTAACAAAACACTGGCCTCGACCTCAAGTAATTATTTAAATTACTTAAATTTTAAAGGTCGAATAATTACAACTACAATTAATTCCGAAAAAGCTAAAGAACTCAGGATGCCTTTTTTTGATTCCGAATAGCCGAATATAGCATTGCTACTTGCTTTTTTATCAGGATTTTTTTCAACTGAAAATTTCTTCGTGTTTATGATTTTGTTCTAATAAACATATTTCACTCTGTATTTTCCAAAGGTTGTTGGCTTAAAAATTTTATTTAATACAATTTTTTTCCGCCAGCCTGTAAATGAATAAATGCGAACTTTGACTATATGCAACATGAATTTGGATGACGGTAACAAAAAAAAAAAAAGTTGCATACATGTAGTTAATAGCGGTGGTATGTTTACATTGCAATGACCACAAGAAAAAAAAAAAAAGAAATGAGTAGAAGCAGTAAAAGATGCTGGGGCTGATGAACACAAAAATGTATGGTGCCAAGATTTGACGCATGATGCATTATAAGCTGTTATAGCAAGCGGTCTGATGCATCTTTATGCACTTAGGTTGTTTAAGCATATTTTTTTTTTTGTTTTTTTAAATATTGCAAATTTTATGGTGTCTCAAAAGTAATATCGTAAAAATTTATTTTATTTTTATTTTCAATTTAAAAAAAACTCATGTTAAGACATCATAAAGACGCCCCAAATTTAAAATAAAATAAAACTTGTTAAATACACTTTTTTCCCCGCGCTCTTGTTCTGTTGAATACTCCAACGACTGACAACTAGCCCTTTGTTAAAATTGTGGCATTTTTATAACCTCCACTCAATCTGATGAGGTATATACTATAAGTTTTTCATGTCGTTTGTACCCTATCGAAATATTTAGGATCTCAATTCCGGTAAATATTCCTGATCGCTGATTAAAGACAAGGCAATCTTTTGATATCTACTGTTTACTGAAACCACGTGTACTTTTGACAGACAAGTTGAAATTTTCTGATGCTTAGCACACATATTTTCCAAAAAAACTCTTCAAGGTACTAATTTTTTTAAAAAATTAGGTTGGCGTTTGTAAAGTGTGTAAACTTATCAAGACACTTTGAATTTTATTCATTTTTAAGGTTCATAAATTTAACTAAAAAATTTTGCTGATTTTGGTTATTGATGTAGTGTATTCATGGATTCGACCAAACCAAATTTAAGTTTTAACTTGTTTCCTCTTAACAACATTACCAAATTTAAGGTAAGGATTAAATTTTTGTGCCCATTGTCAGGGTGAAAATCTGATAAGTTGCTTTTATAAGCACATAAAAAACACCCAAAAAATATATATATTTTTTTTTAAATTATAAAAAAACAGGAACAGATTAAAATAAAATCGTAAAAAACAACAATGTAATATTTCGTTTTTTGAGAATTTACAATAACATGAAGGAATTAAATGCAAAGTATGTCCAATGAAAATGGTAAGCCTGGTTTTTTAAGAATGTTGTATTAGTATTGCACAAAAAAGGTCGATTTCTAAATAAAATGATGCTCAAAAATATGAAATTCTAGTAATTACATCCTTAACAGATCAAATAGATTTAATAATTCCGTTTGAAACATATGACGCGGAAAACACTATTAAATAAAAACAAGTGAGAGTGTTAAATTCGGCCGTGCCGAATCTATAATACCCTCCAACATATAAAAAAAATAAAAAAAAAATTGCAGGGGCGTTTTTTTTTTTGAGGGGGGGAGTCAGAAGGGGTCATTGGGGGACACATAAACCCATGCGGTAAATGTTTTAAAATTCATTTATTATGCTTTTTGAGCTTAAGTAATACAATTTTATCATTATTTAAAAACATTTTAAATATCCACGCCCATAAAAGGGGGGCGGACAAAAAAAATATTTCTTTTATTTCCTAAGTCCAAGTGCAGGACCTTGAACTTTTTCTGGCATCAATTTGTTTCATTTGCTTAACAAAAATACAAAAAAACCTTGTGAAAATATGGCGTTTTTCAGAGGTTAGTTAAGTTCTTCAAGGGGGAACTTTTTTCCCCCTGGTCCGATTTTGCCCATTTACGAACTTAAACGGCCTAGAACCAAAAGACATATTCCTGCCAAACTTAACGAGTCTATCTCTTTTATTTTGGACTGCATCGTGTCTTATACAGACGGACGGACGGACGGACGGACGGACGGACATACGGACATTCTAGAAAAGTCTTAGAATCGATCATAGATTAATAATATATATACTTTATGGGGTCCCCGACCGATATTTCGATGCGTTACAAACGGAATGACAAAGTGAGTATACCCCCATACTGTAGTTGGAGGGTATAAAAAATCTTGTAAAAATACCAAAAAACCGTCGTAAAATATTTTTTTGCTACCTTCTAATTTACGAGAGTTCCTAGTAAAACTTTTATTAATAAAAAGCTTGTAACAACAACAAATTAACAACAAATTAACAAGCTTTTTACAAAAAAAAAAAAAAATATTAAATTTACAACTTTTTTGACTCGAAAAATATTACAAGGACTTCTCGTGACTTTACAAGATTTTTTGCAACCTCCTATTTTAAGAAAATTTCTAATAAAAATTACGAGCTTTTTTGTAATTTTACAAGTTTTTTACTAATAAAATTGTAAATTTACAACTGTTTAGATGCGATAATACTAAAAAGGAATTCTCGTGACTTAACTAGATTTTTTTTTGTAAAATTACCTTGGAAATTTGTGACGCACTTAAAATTTCAGAGAATTCAACGTCTCATGGGTTTATGCATCACAGGCGCTCTGAGAACAACATCAGCTGAATCTATTGACACGCTACTGCACCTGATACCAATTGACATCTTTGCAAAGGGGGAGGCTTATAAGTCCTGCCTTCGTCTCAAAGAGTAAAATTTATTCAGGCAACGCAATTTTGGACACAGTAACATGGACAATTTAAATGATATTGCCACCGATTACAGAGTGCCGAAACTTATTTTCGACCGGAAATACGACGTAGAATTTCCGACTCGAGAATTTTGGTCAAACTGGCAAAACCCCCCAATGAACGCTATTAACATATTCACAGACGGCTCCAAACAATCCATGGGAGTCGGTGCAGGTTTTTCAACGAGTTTGCGAGATTTAGAGAAGACTTTTATCCTTCCATTGGACTTTAGCATTTTCCAGGCCGAAATAGTTGCCATAAGCAGGGCAGCTTTACAGTTCGGTGATGAGGCAAACAGAGAATTTAACATTTACCTTGACAGCCAAGCTGCTCTAAAAGCTCTTAAAAGCTTTTACATCAAGTCGAAAGTAGTTTTCGAATGCTTCTAGAACTTACAAAGTTTAGGGAGTAGGAACAAGGTGAAACTAATATGGGTACCAGGTCACATAGGTATTCAAGGAAACGAGAGAGCGGACGAGCTCGCGGAACAAGGTTCAGATGGTATTGTTATTTCTGTGCATATTGATCCACCAATCCAGCACTTTAGATCGCTACGCGACATTCAAAACACTGCAATGGCTAATAGAAAGTGGAGAGAGCTAACAACAAGTGCGATCAGTAGAAGATTGTGGGCATGCTACAATATAAGAAAAACTGAATACTTACTCTCACTCACTAGATGGAACTGGCGTGTACTTACTGGAGTGATCACCGGGCACTGCCTAATAGGTAATCATTGAAAGGAGATGGGACTTATTTCTGATGCAAGCTGTAGAAGGTGCGATGAACCTAACACTGAAGAAACGGTCGAACATATTCTTTGCCAATGTCCTGCTTTGGCCAGAACCCGACTGCACATTTTAGGCAGACATGACTTCGAGAGCTTGGAAACGGTTTCGAAGGTCGACCTAAGGCAAATAGTACAATTCGCGATGAGGAAAAACGCGTTCTATTAGCGTCGATGAGGAATTATTGTGGTTTCGCTATGGACCATCCGGTCTATGTGAGGAGTCTTTGACTCCGCCACCTCTAACCTAACCTTATCTTGGAAATTTGGACATTTACGAAAAAATATGTAGAATTACAAAGAAAAATTTCAATTTTACACGATGAGTCTCAGCGATGTTTTGGTTGAACTTTAGTGTCGACGAAAAGTGTAAACGCAGTTTGATTTCTATTTGATTAAATGTTACAAAACTGTTAACAGCGAAATTGTAGCAGCTCGCATTCGCGAGATATCGCGAAATTATTTTTTTTTATTTTCTAAAATTTTGACAATGAAGTTTTTAAATATTTTCAAAAACTGAGTATACAGATTTAATTTTATTTATTTACAGGTCACAAAACAGTTAACATCAAAATCATATCTTCCCAATTTCGCGATTGAAAAAATTGGAAACATTTTTTTTTTTCGCGTAAATTACAAGTCAGGATACTGATTTGAGCAGTTTTACCACCTTTAACCACATTAAATTTAAAATGCATACAATGTTTTTGTCGTTTCTTGATTTTGTTCCTTTGTTTTAGGCTAGTGCCTACGGTCAGTACCGTAGTACCAGGAATACCGATATTCCCTGTTCTAGGTATTACCGGGAAATGGAACCGGTTTCCCGGTTCTTGAATTATTCCCGGTATTCCCGTGAATACCGGTATTCCCGGTTCCGGTTCTGACGGTATTCCCGGGACTACCGGTACACACAGAGAAATGTTTAGTTGGGATTCGATTATGAAAACGGAATTTTGATAAATGTTATACATTTTTAGTTGTTATTGTAAATTTTTTATTACCATACCAAATAAATAACAGTAGTAATAATTAATTTTCAATCGTAACCGAATGGATGTATCAACAACTAATAATTTGGTTAATATACCCAAACTTAAAACAAATAAAGTTTTTGAAAAAAATTTAGTAACTACAACCGTTTCTTTTAGTCTTTATTTTCCCTCTCGACCAATAATCATTTGTTTAAATTAATAAATTCCAAAAACATTAGGTAATAGTATCCACAACTGAAAATATTAGTTAACTTAATCAAATCTTCAATAATTTTTTATTTTTGAAAAATTTGACTAACTTATAAATTTGTATTGGTATTCTTAACTAATAATTGGTCGTTAGGATTTCATTTCAATTACAAAATGTTTTACGTCAAAAAAAAAATTAAAATAGTAATCATTTAAAACAAAAATGTGATTATGTTTAGACGTTTTTTAAATTTTTAAATCAAATTCATGTAAAATTTCGTAAAAAGTGTTACAAATTTTGACGGTAAGTTGATACCACTACCGAAATGCAATCAATTTAAATAAATAAATCTTATTTTAGGTATTTGCACACGCAACTTTAATGCAGATGCTAAAAATGATGTTTAACCCAGAAGTCGACAATAAAATCGTTTTTGAGCCAACAATAAAAAACCTTGGAACAGTTTCCAAGAAATCCTTAGAGCCCAAAGTGTCCAGAGAGTGGTAACAAATATAAGGTTTGTAAATGCCAGAATATTATAATTCAGAAAGGTTCATCCAAAACTATTCTCAGATTCGGAGACATTTTCTATAGAAAAAATTACTAAAAATCTGAGACTTTTTCTGTAGGAAAACTTTTTCAGAACCTGAGACTTTTTCTCCAAATCTGAAAAAAATTTTATATAGGAAAAATTTCAGAATTTATGACTTTTCTTTTTTTTCTGTTAAAAAATTCTAGAATTCTGAGATATGTTTCCATAAAAAAATTATTGAAGTCTGAGATATTTTTTTGATTTTTTTATTGGCATGTTTTCTTAAGAGATTCTGAGACAATTTTTTTTTAGAAAATTTCTTAGATGTTAAATTTTCTATCAGAATTATCACTTTTAATTTATTTTTTCTATTGTATGTATTTATTTCACTTTTTAAATAATAAAATTTTTACAATCAAATAAATTTGTAAAATTGCTAGAAAAAACTATTAAAAATTTTTATTTCAAAAGAAACAGTTTAAAAAAATATTGATTGGTACAACTATATAACGCTTTTTAAAATTCGATCACTATAACCAATGTCAATTTTGAAATAAAAATATTCGGTTCTTATGATAGATCTTTACCGGTAGAGACAACTGAATTGGCAGTAGAGGCAACTGAATATTGTGATAGTTGGTGCAACCGCAAAAATTCGGTTGGCAAACAATTCAGTTGCAACAACTGAATCTGTTTTCTGTGTGTATGTATATTTTGTAAAATTTTTTATAATTAAAATGTATTCGTCGCTTTTACCAAAAAATAATACAAAACATGTGAAAAACACCATATCCTATTTTTTTTATGAATTTAAAGAAAAAAAAAAAATACTTGATTTTTAAATAATTTTACAAACACAGCTAAATATTTCTCAAATACTGATTAAATGGTGTAATCTTAATATTTAATGGTATGTTTTTTTTTGCATTTTGAGAACCGGTACCAGGATCAGAACCGGGAATATCGGTATTCCCGGGAATATATCTAGAACCGGGAAACCGGTACCAGAACCGGGAATACCGGTATTCCCGGGAAAACCGAGAACCGGGAAATGGGGGGCACTATTTTAGACACTAAAGAAAAAATAAATTAATTAATATAAAAGCTTGAACAGTAATTCTGCAATTTCCCGAGAAATTGATCATCTATATTTTTTATGCTTGCAGTTTTATCAACTTTAATAACCTCGAATTCAAACTGCATACCACATTTTTGTCGCTAATTGAAGTAAATATTTTTGCAGACAGAAATAAAACAAATTAATGAATAAATAGTAGTTAAGCGAGTTTTTTAGCGATATCTCGAAGAATTGAGCAGCTAGAATTTAAATGTTGACATCCTTATCACCTTTAATCAATAGCAAATCAAACTGCATTTCGTGTTTTTCAACAATGTTAAAGAAACAGGAAATACCCCCAAAAAGCTGTTTTTGCTATTTCTCGCGAAAGTGAGCAGGGTAATTCCAAAAATTTTCGCCCCACTGTTCGGAAACATGCCTTTGGACGCCACTGAGAATTTGGCTCATAGATATCCACGTTTATATGAGATATGCTGCATTTTTGGATTTTCAAAATTTGCTGTAGTTTTCAAATTATCGCGGGTCAAAGTTCGACTTTTTTAGCAAAAGTCAGAAAAATACATGACGTTTTACGTGCTCTAACTTTTTAACTAGTAATCCGATTATCACAAGTAATGGCTCATATGAAAGCTTAATTCTTCTTCTTTTAGGAAAAATTTTCAAAAGCATACGGTTTTTTTCAGAAGCGTTGCAAAAATTCAAAAACATTTTTTTTTTGCGAATATTTAAAAAAACACATCTTCGATTTTTTTTAAAAAAAAGTTTGGTGATAAACAATACTGTTTTGTACAACATATCCAAAATTCAGAGTGGGATCCCAATGGGATCAAAAAATATTCTGGTTTTAGTACGAAGTTCTTAAATTTTACCTTAGAAAATTAAAATTTTATGTTTCTTCAATATAAAAATTTAAATTTTCAAAGAAAATTATACTATTAAAATTTTGAAAACATTAGAAATTTAAATTTTCTAAGGGAAAAATATGAGAACCTCGTACTTAAAACAGAATATTTTTTGATCCCATGGAGATCCCACTCTGAATTTTGAATATGTTATACAAAACATTGTTATTTTTCACCAGAATTTTTTAAAAAAAAATCGAAGATGTGTTTTTTTAAATATTCGAAAAGAAAAAATGTTTTTGCATTTTTGCATCATTTCTGTAAAAAAACTGCGTTATTTTAAAAATATAAAGTAAAAAGAAGAACCCCAGCTTTCACATGAGCCTAAATTTGTGAAAATCGGGTCATTGGTTAAGAAGTTACAGCTCTTTAAACGTGATGTATTTTTGTTACTTTTGCTTAAAAAGTCAATCTTTGACCCGCCATAATTCGTTAAATACACCAAATGTAAAAAAACGATATATGGTACATATATCATATTTATGAGGGCTATCTATGTGTCAAGGTTCAAATTAATCTGAGACACCATTTCCAAAAATGACTAAAATTTGAGCTAAATTTTCTGGAATGGCCCAGCAGCTGTAATTTTTTTGTGGGCAGTTTTAATTTCTGCCAACATGCTCAAATCAAACTGCATACCACTTTTTTAACATTTCTAAATAGCCGATTTTAAAATATAAATAAATAATAAAAAAAAGTTATATAATTACGCGATATCTCGCGAAATTTAACATCTACAATTTCGATGTCAACAGCTGTGTGATCTTTGATCAAGCACAAGTAAAACTGCATACCATGTTTCTACGAAATTTTAAAGAAACCTATCTAAAGATAAAAAACAAAAACAGCAAAAAATTAATTTCGCGATTTCTCGCGAACTAAAGAAGATACACACAAAAAACTAATTTTCAAATTTCCAACTGAAATTTAGTTAATACAACTAAATATCGGTTTTTACATTTGCGTATTGGCCGTCTCAATTGAATACCCTTAGTCTCCACTAAATTCAGTTTTTAAAACAGGCATTTAATTGAAACAACCACATAATTCGGTAGTTACACCCAAAAAATAGTAGGGACAATCGAAATATGAATTGATACAACTGAAAAATTTAGTTGGAAATTTATTTTTCTGTGTGTAGGATTTTGATGTTTACTGTTCTGTGACCTTTAAATAAGTACAATTAAAACTGTGTACTCAGTTTTTGAAAATATTTAAAAAACTTCAATGTCAAAATTTTAAAAAACACAAAAACTCTAATTTCGCGTTATCTCGCGAATGCGAGCAGCTACGATTTCGCTGTTAACGTTTTGTGACATTGAATCTTGTAGAAATCGAACTGCACTTACACTTTTCGTCGACACTAAAGTTCAACCTAAACAACGCTGAGGCTCACCGTGTTTAAAAGAAAAAAATTTTGTTAAAAAACAAGTAAAACTGTCAAATATTTGTAAAATGGCTTTAAAGGAGTTTTTGTAGTAATATTAAATTTTTTTTAGTGTACGTAAAACAGGGTGGTGCGTATTCCAACAAAGTGATAGGTTGAACTATAAATGGTTGTTTTTGACCATAATATTACTCATTGTCAGTTCTGAAATAATAGTTTTTTTTTGACATCATCAACCCTTGCCGGCACGCGCCTAAAAATATTCCCCAATCAAATTTTAGAGATTACTAACATTTTTAAAAATCACTCACTCTAAAATTGATTGTGTTCTCAATTATTGAAAACTATACATTATGCAAACTTATATTGAAAGACATCGTTCATTCTTGTAGAACGAAGACCACACAAATCTTAAAAATCTATTTTTAAAAGTAGAGATCAAATGGAGTAATACTGCATTTAGAATTTTTTATTTCGTGATCCTGTTTTCTTTTAAAGGAATTGAAAGTTTAAAAGGATACATTTTGTAAAATATTTCTGAAATATTTGTACTTGTCCTTGGATGACACTGATGATGGTAAATGAAAGAGAAGAATTTTTTTATTTTGCCATATCATGATAAGAGGATTTGAATAAAGTCGTTTGAAACTTTATCAGAATATTTTCTTGAAAATGTTTAAATTATTTCCTTTTTCCTGATATGTAAAAATAATAAAATAAAATAGAAAAGTTAGGGGAGATCCTCCTCTTTCATTTGCTATTACTAGTGCCATCCTAGGACAAGTACAAATACAAAATATTATATAAAATTTAATTCTCTAAAACTTTGAAGTTCTTTTAAAAGGAAACACGATCACTAAAAGAAAAACTGTAAATGCAGTTTTACTACGTTTAGTCTCTAGTTTAAAACGTATTTTATGCAGTTCGTGTTTTTGACGGACGGAGTAATATGAGACCCCCAATCAAGGGTTTAGAAACGACAAATAGAAATTTAGAATTTCAGAACAGAAATTTTGGCGGATTTGTTTAAATAATTCCTGGTCCAGTTGAAGTTCGCCGTTTTAACCTCTTTGTTTAGAACATTTTTTTTACAGAAAAAGTACAATCTTCCTTTGGAAATGTTCTTCTAAGATAAAAAACTTAACCTTACAAAATATAAAATGCGATATGAGTACTATTTTAATTTTTATTAAATATTTTAAAATCATTTTTGTACATATTTCCCCTAAAGATAAATGTTTTTTTTTTTTTTTAATTCATCACTCATTAAGTTGTTGATTGTGTTTTTTTAGGCAGATCGCTTGTTTAATATCGTATGGAATGTGTAGGCATTGTTTAATAATCGTATCTTGTTTATGGCAACTTTTGATCATCATCATCAACATCATCTGTGTCATGTTCGAAAACGTGAACATCCTTTTAAAAGTGTTCAGTTAATGTTTTTTCGTAAACTGGTCAAACAAAATTTATAAAGGGAAAAGTTAAAAAGAAGGTTAAAATTATTATAAGTTTTAATCATGACTTACATACAAAAAACAACACAGCCTTATCAAAAAAAAAAAACATAAATGTAGTGCGTGAACATTTTTAATTTTAAGTAATTTTTTGTGTAAATTGAAAAAAAGTGTTCAATAAAAGTTAATAATATCCCAGCAAAAAATCACGAGTTATTAGAAATATTCGCAACTATAATTATTTAAAAAAAAAAAATAATTTTCAAAATAATTTCAAATATTCATACACTCAAAAAAAAAAAGTTTGTAAAATTACAAGTAAAAGGTCTTGTAATTCTATTTTACTAATATTTTTGTGTTTTTACAAAAATTGTTGTATATTTAATAAAATGAAAACTACAATTTGCTTTGTAATTTTACTATTATATGTTGGTAAATTTATTTTACAATTTTTTTAGGTAAATTTACAAAAAAGTGAATTATTTTACAAATTAAAAAAATATTACAAGGTGTTTAGTTTTTTTACACAAGAAAACTGTTATTGTACAACAAAATTTTACTTGATGTTATTTAGTCTTTCTACCAAAAAAATGTGTTATTACAAAAATTTTTTTTAAGATCGTTTACAGGGTTTTCAGTTTGAAATAATGTATTGAAAAGTACAAAATTCCAATGTAATTTTACAAAACTTATTTTATTACTAGAATTATGTTGTTTTACAAAAAAAAATTAATTATTCAACAATAGGACACGCAAAAATTTTCTAAGTTCAGATTTTTTTTGCGTTTTGGAGTAAAAAATTTAGTTAAAAATAATTTTTTATAAATAAAAAATTTCATAAAAAAAAATTTGGAATTTTTTAAGTTCCGGACACAAACATTTTTCAACTAATTGTAAGCTTTAGCAAATAAATTTAATTTTTACACCATTTTTTTGGTAATTTGCGTTAAGTAAAATACCACAATTTTTTTTTGTTTCTACTATATAACTGTTCTAGTTTTTTTTTGTATTTTTACCATTTTTTTGGTAATTTTACCATATTTTTTGGTATTTTTTTTTTTTCAATTTGGCACCTAAAATGTCAATAAAAAGCTGCCAATTATGAAAAATAAAGTGTTTCTTATTTTAACAGGTACTTAAACATCCAATAAACAATATCCAAAAAAAAATTTCCGATTTTTTAAAAATACTTGTAAAAATAATTAAAAATTCAAAAAAAAAATTGTTATTTTTTGACTAATTTTTCCTGAAAATATAAGAAATTTCTTGTGTAGCCTCCTTCGCAATTCTCATATGTTCTACTTACGAAAAACGAAATGTCGAAAAAAATAAAAAAAGTGCAGTGTTATACATTAAAAAGTTTGTTAAAAGTGTTTAAGTGAAAAAAAAATCATTTCAGGTTGTTGAAGTGCTACTCCAGCTGCCGAAGAAGGAAAAATAAGATGCACCAATGGAAAAACCTTTAATTTTTCAAAACAAATATGTAAATAAACCAAATTTTTTGTAAATTTACAAAACAAATATGAAAATTTAAAAAACAAAATTGTATACTTACGAAAAAAGTTGTAATTTTACAAAAATGAAGTAGAAAATACAAAAACCATATTGTAAATTTACAAATTTTTTGGTTAAACTACTGTTTTTTCGGAAAAAAAATAAGAAAACATGGTATATATACAATAAAAATTGTAAATTTACCTCTTTTTATTGTAAATATACAAGTTTTTTGCCATAAAAAACAGTAGTTTAACCAAACAATTTGTAAATTTACAATTTTGGTTTGTGATTTTCTACTTTATTTTGTAAATTTACAACTTTTTTTGTAAGTTTACAATTTGTTTTTTAAATTTTATTTTTTTTTTTTTTAAATTTACAATTTTTATTGTAAATATACATGTTTTTCAATATTTTTTGCGGTAAAAAAATAATTTGTTATTCTACAATTTATTTTTTTCATTTTCTATTTTTTCTTTGTAAAATAACAACCATTTTCTGTAAGTTTACAATTTTGTTTTGTAAATTTACCAAATTTTTTGTAAATTTTCAAAAAAAATGTTCACCTCGAAGTTAATATTTTACAAAAATAATTGTAAATTTACATTTTCTTTTGTTAAATCAATTTACAAATTATCCCCGTAACATTACGGGGATTCTTGCTAGTACATATTTTACAAAACCTGCCCCGTAAAATCACGCGGATTTTATGTCATTTTACAAACTTTTTTTTTTTGAGTGTACTTCTCTACCTGGGAGTCTGTTGGTTTATACACATATATGAGGCATTCCACACCAAATGTCTGGCTTCAGAAGAACATGTATGCACTAATGTCTGAATAGGTGGTATAGATAGGAAACTAGGCAAAGGAGGCATGGCTAAATATTGGAAAAATGGTAAAATTTGTGTCGAGTTCCTTGATAAAAAAGTAATAAAATTATAAGGGAATGCAGCACGATCTCAAAGGTTTACTTGTATATTTTTGAATGGGCTATGTATTTCATTTTGAAAAATTTTTAGAACCTATTCTCAAATTTTTAATTTTTTAAAAAATACATTTATCAAAAATTCGGGCACTTTTTTTTTTAATTTTTCAAAGATTAGATGTTTATCTATCGCCACAAAAAAAAAATCAGAAGGGCATTTTTCGTATTTTTCGAGAAAATCGCATTTGAATATTGGATTTCATAAAAATTCTGTAATTCTCTTGTATTTTATCGTGCCGACACCGCGTATGAGTAACGTAATTCTTTGGTTTCGCAAATGTGTATTACTCATACGCCATGTTGTCCCAATAATATACAAGAGAATTATATAAATGCAATTTTTTCGAAAAATACGAAAAATGCTATCCTGAAATTTTTTGGATAGACAAACATTTGAACTTAAAAAAAAAAACATCTGGCCGGATTTTTATAAATTGACTTTTTTTAAAAAATTGTAAATTTCAGAACGGTTTCTATACATTCACATTCATGGGACACATGTTTTTTTTTCTCTGGACATTCGGTATGGAATGCCTAACATGTACTTAAACTACAATTAATGGTTTCTAGTAACATTTCTACATAAAAAATATTAAAAAAACATTTTCAATTTCATCGCTGTTGAATTACAAAACCATTTAATTGTATTGACAAAGAAAATAATTGATTTTTATTAAACAATGCAATTTGTTAATACAATTCAATTGTTTGTTGACACAACAACGCCTTAATTGAAAGAAAGTCAACAATACAAACAATTTTATTCTACTCACAAGGGAAGTATCTCAACACTTATGAACCAATTTGCCTAAAACTAAAAATATATATAAAAGAGACGATCTTAAGGTTGGAGTATCTCGGCTTATCGGCCATATCAGTGTTTAAAAATTTCTTTTTCCACTTGTGAAACAATGTGGACCTACGGGAAAATTTCGATAGCTCCCGAACTAACAGGAATATCGTCTAGAACAAAAATGCGTATCGACTTCTACTGAATTAAGCTTATTTCGTATTCATATGGATATCGTAGGTCTATGTCTTGGATAAGCGAAAATACATGGAACGAAATCTGCAACCGTAAGCGCTTGAGAAACGCCACTTTACACGCAAAGTCTGAAAGCTCTAAAATCAACGCTAAAGCTAAATATCGTCAATCAGCAAAAAAGGTAAAACGCATGGTACGGGCCGATCACAAAATACATCTCGACAGCATTGCACTAGAAGCAGAAAAAGCCAGCAATATCGGCAACATGCGAGGTATATACAATGCAATCAACCAGCTCAGAGGCAGTAACTTGAGAACTACTTCAGTTATTAAGGATATTAACGGTTGTGAGCTCACTTCATCAGAAGAACAACTCCGAAGATGGCGGGAATTCTTCAGCTCCTCATTAAATCAAACATCAAATCCCGATGTAAATAATTGCCCATGGCTGTCCTATAGGCGAAACCCAACCAGATCCATCTTAACATCACCCCCCTCTCGTGCTGAAATCGAAAACACGCTCCGACAACTCAAAAACAACAAATCACCTGGTCCTGATAGCATGCCAGCAGAACTTTTTAAATACGGATCCGAACCTTTAGCGGACTCTTTAGCACCAATAATTCGTAATATTTGGGAAACAAACAGCATACCAGATGAATGGAAGAAAGGCACCGTTGTGACAATACCAAAAAAAGGTGATTTAAGCCAATGCAAAAATTGGAGAGGTATAACACTACTAAGCACCATAAACAAAGTTTTACCTCTTATTATTCTGCAACGTATATCACCCTATGTGGAGACAATTTTAAGGAAAGAGCAATCTGGTTTCAGAGCAAATCGCTCCTGCTCTGATCATGTTACAACACTACGTATACTGATTGAGCAATCGTTGGAATTTAACAGCCCCTTATACCTACTCTTTGTAGATTTCGAACGTGCGTTTGACACCATCTCTAGAGACGCTTTATGGGCTGCACTTTATTGTAAAGGCTTTCCTGATAAAATTATAAATCTGATACGAGAACTATATAACAACTCCCTATGCGCAGTTCGTTTTAACGGCAAAGAGAGCCATCCCTTTGAAATACAGTCTGGCGTTAGACAAGGCTGCGTTCTTTCACCAACTCTCTTCCTGATCTTGCTTGATTGTGTAATGCAAAAAACCAACACAGATAACACCCTTGGCATACAATGGAAGTTATTAGAACGTTTAAATGATATTGATTATGCGGATGACATCTGCCTTCTTGCACACCGGCACAGCGACATACAAGCCAAACTTCACCATTTATCCGAGAACGCTGAAAAAGTAGGCCTAAAGATAAATGTCAAAAAAACAAAACTATTGCGTATTGGAGCAGCAAACACCATGCCCCTTTATCTTAATGGCGAGGTTATAGAAGAAGTCGACTCGTTCTGCTATCTGGGAAGTACACTAACTTCAGACGGTACATCAGACAAAGATATCACTGACCGTATCAACAAAGCCCGATCAGCTTTTCAGTCACTCTACAAAATTTGGCGTGCAAACAACATCTCCAGGACAACTAAAATCAGAATTTTTAACAGCAGTGTCACCAGCGTCCTTTTGTATGGGTGTACGACTTGGAGCTTAACTAAGGCCAGTCTAAGAAAACTACAAGCTTTTACAAACAGATGTCTGCGGCAGATTTTACAAATATTTTGGCCTTATTGGGTCACTAACGAACAGCTGCTTGAACTCGCAAAGCTTAACACGATAGAAAGCGAAATTAAAAAACGAAAGTGGAGTTGGATAGGGCACACTCTTAGAAAGCCACCACAAGAAATTGCCCGCACTGCCTTAGAATGGAATCCGCAAGGTCACCGTGGTCCTGGCCGCCCACGCTCCACCTGGTCTAGAACAGTGAAGAAAGAGTATGAAGATCATGATATGACATGGGACGAAGTAAAACTCCTAGCAAAAAATCGTGAAAGATGGAGAGAATTCGTTGGCGCCCTAAGTTCACATTGAACGTTTTTATAATTTAATACTATGTATTAAAGATTAAATAAATAAAGGAATTAAAAAAAAAAAAAAAAATGTCTTTACATAAATACCCCCCAAAATTTACACATTTTCATGAAAAAAATATTTAACGAAGCCAAATTTTTACAAGGTTATGCCACCGTTAGATAAGCATTAAAAAAACCTTTATTCTTACATGGAAACATCATATAGTTTCGTAAATATAAATGGCTGAAAAATCAAAAAAAAAAAAAACAATTTTTCGCCATTTTTTTACACATTTTTTAAACCCCTAATTCCCTGATATGGCCGATAAGCCGAGACACCCTAACCTTAGAATGGTCTCTTTTATATATTTTAAGTTTCATGTAAATCGGTTCATAAGGGTTGAGATACTTCCCTTGTCAGAAATTTGTAATCTTTTATTTTATTAAAATTACACTCAACAATTTCTTCTAGGATCATAACATTGCTGGGATATCATACAAAGTTTAAAAAAAAAAATGGTGTTTGAAACAATATTCTGCAGTAGTTTATATGAACATTTTCGTTGTGTTTAATGATCTATATTGTTAGTTAAGAAAATTAATGAAATTTTTGGTGTACGCTGCAAATATTGGAGATAAAAATTAATTGCAGTTCATTTTTTAATAACTCATGTTTTTTGATAATTTTCTAAAAAAACAAAGGGTGTATCTAATAAAAGACATGTCCAAGTGATTAATTCATAAAATTTGAGGTAAATGGAGTTAAACGAGCACATAGCCAGGATATACTCCTTAGTTATTTTTTTTTTATGAAAAAGTTGCCAAATTAAGAAATTTTTCATACCAAAAGTGTTTTAAAATCCGGTATTTTCACTACGCGCAAACTGTCCTAGAATCTGTGAATTGCCCAAATAATATAAAAAATATCAGAATTAAAAGCTTTATTGGAAATTATTTGGTCCGTTCTATTATTACCTTACTTCAATTTACTATATTTTACTATTTTTACTACAGCTGGAAATTTTCAATACAAAATGTAAATAAAACTTTCCAATTCTTGTATACAATTTTGTTTATTAATACTATCGATTTTTACTTTAATTTTTTGTTTGAGCTGACAGGGGTCCAAAAACACCCCAAAAAAAATTCATATTTCATCTTATTTCTAGGCAACCAAGTTTACATGTCCCATAATTCGTCAAAAAACTTTTTTTCAATATTTTTGTATATGATCTTGTCTAGACAGGGAAGACCTATTTTTTCAAATGGATAACACCAGCAAAAAAACATGGTTGCCTAGAAATAAGATGAAATATGTATTTTTACCGATGTTGAGATTGCCAGAAATAGAATTGTAGTGTTGGAAACTGTCCAAATTTATTCTGTTTAAACTATAAATATTCACATATATAAAAAACAGTTTTCATTATCAAGACAAACTGACATTTAAAATGTTCGAAACCGGTATGGGAAATTCCAGAAATTTTTCTTCTGCATTTTTTCAACTTGAATCCTCATAACAAATATAATTAGAGCCCGTGCTCGATCTGTGCTTACAGAAAAAATCAAATAATTTTACAGAGTTTTATAGTAAAATTACCATGAAATGTTGCTAGCTGGAAAAGTATGGTCTACTCTATTAAATTAGGAAAGTTTTTCTGTAACTTAACAGTCCAACACGTTAAAAAATTGAAAAAATGGCAGGGCGTAATCTTTTATTTTGTGTGGGCAGGGGGGTCAACGGAGTCGGTGAAGGACACCTTTACCGCCGCTATAAATGTTTACAAATTATTTTTTTTTTATGATATCGCTCATTTACTTGTATAGTGTCATAACTCAAAAAATGTGATTTTTGAGTTATTAATGCAGCATTTTTCGTTATATCATGCTTTATATTGTGTCAAAAATTCGTATTTACATCTTTAAAACTCATCATTTGAGAAGAAAATACGTAATTATTACATTTTCTATGTACCGGCCATTTTCAATGAACAACCAGTTTCAATTGTAAACTTTAAACGCGTTTTCTGCAAAATGAAACATTTTGATATTTACGCTTAAATAATTATTTTTTTTTTTATTATTTTTAATTATTTTCTATAACCACTCACCAAAAGACGGGCGGCATGAAAAAATCGAATTTCCTTATCCTCTTGGTCGGAGTGCAGGACCAAGAGGATTAGAAAATTGAAAAAAAAAAAAATGAAATCAGTTAAATGTTTTACGAGATATCGCTTTGAAAAAGTGAAAAAAAACCTTTTCATAATCATGCGTGAGAGTGACCGAATTTAATTTCACTCATGTAATTGTGAGTGAGTGGGAACAAAATTGCGTGAGTGAGTGTGCGTGAGTCGGATATTGGCGTGAGATTGCGTAATTTCCTTTCGTACCAAAAAAGCAACAAAAAAATTTAAAATTCGGCTAGACTTAAAATTTCGTTCCGAATAAAGCAAAAAAAAATTATAAAATTTTGCTAAACTTTTAATTCACAACTTGGTAATATTTTTGAAATTTTAGTTTCTGCATTTTTTTAAATAAATAAGAGTTTCGTGAGTGTGATTCAAAGTGAGTGTGAGTGCACGTGAAGGTGATTTGTATTAAATTTACTCACGTGATTGTGAGTGTGACTTGAAAACCTATGCTCATGAGTGAGTGTGCGTGATTTTAAAATTCCTGTCGTGAGCGTTAGTGAGTTTGAGTCAAAAGTCACGCGCGCGCCCATCTCTAGTTGAGACGATTTCGTGAATTCGAGACGAAAACGCCCCTGCCAAATATTTTTTTAGTTTTTTAACATATAGGAGGGTATCAAAATTGGACGGAGCCGAATTCAACACACTCACTTGTTTTTTTGTAAGTTTGTTACACAAATGAAACATTTTTTAATCACAAAAGAAAATAAAAGTGCTGCACTTGAACCCACACGCAAAAAAAAATCTGTAATTTTACCAAAATTATGCTAAAACTACAACCGACGAAGTACTAGTTTTCGCAATTTAGCCAAAACGCTTATGTACAAAATTTTGATGAAAATGCTAATGCTATTTAAGTAAAAACTTGGTAAAATATACCAAAAGAGATATGGTGAAATATGCCAAAATTATTAGAAAATATGACTTAAAATAATGCTAAAAATTACCACATTTATGCTAAAATAAATTTTCAATAATTTTTTTTAAAAATTTTTGTATTTGTTGAATTTAAAATTTTCACAGAATAAATCCACACAGAAAAAAAATTCATTCCTGGAATAAATTTTTTCATAAACTGTATGAATTGAACATGACTTTTTTTTCCCAAACCATGTTCATACGGTGTATGAATTTTTTTATAAATATTATGAACAAATTCATGGGGATTTTTATTAAATTTTTTTGCAAATTTTGTATACGAAATCAATTCTATGATGAATACAATAAAAATTAAGAAAAACAAATAGATTTTTATTGCAAAAAAATGCATTTTTATTTATGTACATATATTAAATTCATTGGTCTAAATTTAATAAAATAATTCAAAATACATGCAAAATTTGTGTGATCGCCGTGCATATTATTGCGGGTAAGCTTCATCTCTTAGCACTAGTAAAATTATCCAACTCATTCTTCAACAATTGATAGCATAAAACAAAAAAATGGACATGGCATCAAGATAAAATTGCTGTAAAGAAAATAAGAAGAAATACATTTTTTACTTCAAAATGTTTATGGAAATCCATACTTTTCACACATACCTTTATTTCTCTTATTTGTTATATATCCTCCATGGTACGTGAATATAAAATCCCACTTCTAAAGCATTTTTTTCAAAGAAAATTAATTGTTTGACATTTATTTTCTTTTTTTAACTAAATAGTTTTTTGATTTTTTTTTTAAATTGAAACAAAATAAAAAGATTTATAAAAAGTATAAATAAATTCATACATAGTATGAACTGAAATTAAAGAAAACAATTCATACTATTTATGTACAGAATTTTTTCTGTGCATATTAATATAATAAATGTTGTGTAGGATTTAATTTACCACCGACCAACTGACCCTTTTTGTACAATTTTCTCCAGTGACTGCTGCCTACACTTCTTCTTGAAGTAAAGGATCCGCTATAGCTTCACGAATTTATTTAAAAGCATCCTGTAAAAATAGAAAATTATTACAAAACATAATTTTTTAATTTAAAAAATTGGTAAACCCAATTGGTCTCTTGGTAAGGAGGAACACTTACTTTTTCATTCCATTTGTAACTCATCAAAACAAGTCTGGACTCCATTGGCTTTGGGTTTTTAGGTTTTAATTTTATAACTAAAGGCAGGATTGGTGTCCACGCTCTTTATTGTAGTCAGCGACGTATCCAGGAATTTGAAAACGGGGGGGCACAATTCCCAAAATTTATTTCGTCATCGGCTATGAATATTTATTTTTAGCTACCCCATTTCCTCCCCTTCCAAACACGATTTCGTCTTTATATAAAAAATGTCTTGAAATATCAGATTTTTTTTATTAAATCTCGAAATCTTTGTACAGCAAAAATGTTCAGAATCTTAAAATTTTTATCTTTTTTAATCTTTTAAAAAAATTATAAACTTTTGATGAAAATAATGTCTGACAAATTCTCAGATATTAATGTTTCGATTTTTAAAATTCAAGCTTTCGGATCCAACATGGCGATAGTTTTTTTTTTAAACAACAGATTCACTCAAAATTCTTTACGCACTGGTTTGTTTGGTTGCTAAATTAGAATCTGGCATTCAAAAATCTAACTTTAGATTCTTATTTAGCGACCCCAAAAGCTCGGGTATAAAAAGTTTCGCCATGTTGGATCCGCCATTTTGAATTTCAAAATTCCAACTTCAGATTCTTCTTAAGCGACCACAAAAACCTGTGTTTAAAGAGTTGACGAAGAAATCCTCATATACAAGAAATTCTAAGGCTGTGGTGTCTCAGCTCATCGGGCACATCGGGGATTTTGGGGTTCAAGAAATGGGTAAAAAAAGGAAAATTCTTTGATTTTTCAGCCATTTCTTTCTAAGAAACAATATGATATGATGTTTCCATATGAGAATAAATGTTTTTAATGCCTATCCAACAGGGGCACAACCTTGTAATAATTTGGCTTCGTTAAATATTTATTTCATGAAAATGTGTAAATTTAAAATCGTCTTTGAAGTTTCAGAGAAATCGGTCAATAAGGGTTAAGATACTTCCCTTATCTTATTGTCTGAAAATTGTTTTGTAGAAATTAATTTTCATGATCCTGATGCATAATTTTTATTAGATAAAACTAATGTTATACTACTATATTTTTTTTTATCATATTTTACTGATTTTTATGTATAAACGACTTTTTAGAAACGAAATTATTTCAAACTCTAGAGTTTTTATAAAAAAAAATCTTTTCTTTTAAAATCAAAATATTTAGAAACGAATGTTGTTTTTTTATTTTTAGTACCAAAAGGTACATAAAAATAAAATGTATTTATTCGGCCTTTATATATGTATATATATTCGATTAGAGTTTTATTCTAGTTCGAGGCCCAAAAATATTTCTATTTATGATATTGTCATAATAGAGTATTTTCAATTTATTGCTTTAAAAAAGTTACTATCTCATAGTATGTCTGTACTGATCAGTTTCATCCCCACTAAAGGAATCTTCAGCAGACTTTAGAGAATCATCGTTGGTCAATCAAACATCAAACCAGACATAATATTTGATATATTTCCCAAGTTATATGAGAAGTACTATTATGAAGGTCCGAAATCTGTTTTCCAACAAAAATAACTCTTTTAAAGCAAAAATTGTATATATTAAATCACCGTCGGTAACTATTAATATATGTGTTGCTGTTATTTTACAATAACAACAGTGCCTAACCAAACAATAGTGTTGGTAGGATAAGTCGTACTAAACTTTGTGTTAAATGTTGTTTTTTTATTTTTAGTACCAAAAGGTACATAAAAATAAAATGTATTTATTCGGCCTTTATATATGTATATATATTCGATTAGAGTTTTATTCTAGTTCGAGGCCCAAAAATATTTCTATTTATGATATTGTCATAATAGAGTATTTTCAATTTATTGCTTTAAAAAAGCAATAAATTGAGATAGTAACTTTTTTAAAGCAATAAATTGAAAATACTCTATTATGACAATATCATAAATAGAAATATTTTTGGGCCTCGAACTAGAATAAAACTCTAATCGAATATATATACATATATAAAGGCCGAATAAATACATTTTATTTTTATGTACCTTTTGGTACTAAAAATAAAAAAACAACATTTAACACAAAGTTTAGTACGACTTATCCTACCAACACTATTGTTTGGTTAGGCACTGTTGTTATTGTAAAATAACAGCAACACATATATTAATAGTTACCGACGGTGATTTAATATATACAATTTTTGCTTTAAAAGAGTTATTTTTGTTGGAAAACAGATTTCGGACCTTCATAATAGTACTTCTCATATAACTTGGGAAATATATCAAATATTATGTCTGGTTTGATGTTTGATTGACCAACGATGATTCTCTAAAGTCTGCTGAAGATTCCTTTAGTGGGGATGAAACTGATCAGTACAGACATACTATGAGATAGTAACTTTTTTAAAGCAATAAATTGAAAATACTCTATTATGACAATATCATAAATAGAAATATTTTTGGGCCTCGAACTAGAATAAAACTCTAATCGAATATATATACATATATAAAGGCCGAATAAATACATTTTATTTTTATGTACCTTTTGGTACTAAAAATAAAAAAACTACATTTAACACAAAGTTTAGTACGACTTATCCTACCAACACTATTGTTTGGTTAGGCACTGTTGTTATTGTAAAATAACAGCAACACATATATTAATAGTTACCGACGGTGATTTAATATATACAATTTTTGCTTTAAAAGAGTTATTTTTGTTGGAAAACAGATTTCGGACCTTCATAATAGTACTTCTCATATAACTTGGGAAATATATTAAATATTATGTCTGGTTTGATGTTTGATTGACCAACGATGATTCTCTAAAGTCTGCTGAAGATTCCTTTAGTGCGGATGAAACTGATCAGTACAGACATACTATGAGATAGTAACTTTTTTAAAGCAATAAATTGAAAATTCTCTATTATGACAATATCATAAATAGAAATATTTTTGGGCCTCGAACTAGAATAAAACTCTAATCGAATATAAATATTTAGAAACTTGTGATTTTTTTTTTTTTTTTTGTAAAATGCATTTTTGTGTATAAAATTTTCAAGTCGAAAAGGGGGGGGCACGTGCCCCCTGTGCCCACCCCCTGTATACGTCCATGATTGTAGTGAAGGATTCGCCATAGCTTCAAAAATTTATCTAGCAGTTCCCTGTAAAAATAGAAAATTATTACCAATCACTTATTTTTAACTAAAAATCGATTAAACCTTATTGGTGTCTTTGGAATGCGGGTATACTCACTTTATCATTACATTTGTTATTCATCGAAACATACTTCTGGGACTCCATTGGTTTTTCTTAATGAATGGTGTTTTAAGTGATGAAAGCAAAATTAACTTTAACATTCTTTTATCTTACATTTATTTATCTTTTAGAAAACTAATTATTTATTTTTATTTTATTTATCAATTTCCTTTTTACGTTTTTATAACACAAAAAATAAACGAACAACGCACACAAAAATACAAAATGAAAATGGCTGTCTGTATTTGTTTTTTTTTTTTGTTGTTTTCTTTTGATAAATTTTTGTGCAAGTAATTTGCGTTATTGTGCAAGCTACTTGGTTAATTTACATAAAAAATTAATTATGTTACTTTAACATCGACAAGCATAATTTTAGCAAAAATTTGTTAAACAATTTTTTTTTGGTATGAAAAAAGTTTTACCAAGTAGGATTGCTTAATCTTACACAGATTTTTTTTTTGCGTGCAGGGTACTTATAAAAAAATGTAATTTTTTGGCTTGTCACTTACATTCCTAGCCCTAAGAACATGCCAAAAAATTTTCGAAACAATTTTCCAGAATCAAATAGAGAAAAAGTTATCTAAATCGTAAAAATTTTTTGTTGAAAAAAGAATTTTTATAAATTTATTTATTAATTGAGAATGTGTCTATATAAGAACATCTCAGAGTTTAGAAATTATCCTGTAAGAACAATCTGTAAGAAACTGCATTTTTTTGCACGAAAATTCCTCAGAATCTTGATTTTTTGTAAAGGAAAAATTCCTTTTATTCTCTGAAATTTTCTATGGCAAATGTCTCAGAATTTGGGAGTTTGTCGATATGCAGAAATGGAAAACTTTTCTGTATGATTTTTAAGGAATCTGGGAAGTTTTCTGAAAAAAAATATTTAGCACATTTGTCATTATAGTGAATTATTTTTCCAAAGATTTAAAATAATTTTCACTCTTTTCATAAAATACTGTTCCACATTTGTATTTTTTTTTAACCATTATTTTCGCTAGTAAATGTGGTTTTCTCACCATTAAAATTTTCAATGCAGAAAAAAAACCCAAATAATAATTTCAAAATTTTCACACATTATTGATATTTCCTTCTTACTTAAATATTTAATAATAACGACAAGAAAAAAACAAACGGGTTAAAAGAAGGTTAAACTTAACGTCAAATAACGTTTTTTTTTCTCAATATTTTTTGTCAAATTATTGATGAAAAATGTGTTAAATAAAGAAAAGATAAAAAGATAGAAAATTGCAGAAAATATATGTTTATTATGTCTACTATTATTGTTAGTATTGTTGTTGGTGGTATGTGGCATGATGATTTGGTGTGTGGTAAGTTAGTAAGTACCTACTAACAATAGTGTTTGTTGGTTAACAGACAGACACTAGTTTTATGGTTGGCAGAAGCATCAAACAAACGTATTGTAGTCGTGTCTGTTTTTTTTTTTTGATACTGCAGAGGATGATGCCTCATATTATTATTATAATAATAATAATAATCAAAAATTGTTTAGATATAGTAGTAGTAGATTCAACATAAGGCGTTTATTATATAGTTTTGATATTATTTATTGAAAAAAAAATTTCAAGAAATTATTTTAAGGATAAGGAAAAATGAAGATCCACAGAAATGGCGGATATCGTACCCAAAATTCAATCGTTGAATATGAAGGTAAAATTTGGACATTCTGCCCATTGAAATATATAAAATTTTCTGGAGATGCAGTATTTTGTAAACGAAATTTCTTTAAATATTCCTAATAAACTGTGAAGTTTAAAATAAAACAAAGGTAAGATTAAAACTGGCGCAGTCATAGACTAACCTTCTTCCAAGATTTCGGGCTTGCTTAAGATATTTATCCAAGTTAATGGCTTAAAATAAAACATCTTTATCTTCTTCAGTGTCATTTTTATGATTTCCCTCTCCATCCCATTTTGCAAGTTCATATGGTAATAATATTAAAACTGGCGCAGTCAAAGACTACCCACTTTCACTGGCAACTAGAGAGTGCCCATTAGCACATTATCAGGTTGATATTCTTTACTTCCTTCAAGTTTTCGAGCTTGCTCAAGATATTTATAAAGTAAGTGTCTTGAAACAAAACATTTTTATCTTCTTTGGTGTCATTTTTTATTCTATTCCTTTTAATTTCCATTAATAACCCCCCCACATTTATCACCCATGTAATTGCGGACATTAAAAATTTAATAACTTTTGATTTCACATTAAAAAGCCTTTCATCAATTGTTGATAAATACATCTGTCTATGATCATCATTATCTATTATTATTCATTATTTACAAGATATTTATCTAGCAAACATTGTACATACATGCATAACAATATGTTGTTGATCATAACGCATCATAATTTAACAATAACTATGATTATGTTTTTTTTTTTTTTTGTCTTTTCATCTTTGATGTTATTTCTGAAGAGACATGAAGCAGATGAAGAAGCTTGAAACATAGGGTAGTATTTAAAAATTTGTGATTTTTTGTTTTGGGTACTACCATCATAATCAAATGTTGTAAAAATAAACGCATCGTAAATCATTCATTAATATTATGATACCTTAAGATAATGCTGTTTTTTGTTGTTGTCTATGATGATGTTTAAACATAAGTTTGATTACTGTGGTTATAAAGTATTTGGAATTTGTAAGATGGATTAACCTATTTTTTATCAGAAATTTAAACGTTGGAATTTGTTGTCCAGACTTTCAGGAACGACTGCTTTTTGTCCCCATATGAATAAATGCACATTTAAGCGGTTAAAGTAGATGTATATTTTTAGAATCTGCTCTTCCTTCTCTTGTGAAGGGCTGGCTTGTAAAATTTTTATAAAAATTTCTTCGTTCTTCGCTAACACCGCCCGACAAAAATTAAAAAAATTTTTAAACACGAACTGGATAATATAAGTTTGAAACAAGAAACGATTTGTAGTAAAACTGCATTAACACCCTGCAAAAAAGTCATTACCACTTCCTAGTGGAGTGCTTAAAAACTATAAAATAATAAAATACAACAAAAATAAAAAAAAACACAAGACAAAAACACACAAACATTCTTTTCTACTCCAGAATTCATAGTTATTCAGTTCTTAACTCATTAACTTCCGTGACACTCCCATACAAATGTAAGTAGATATTCAGTAGATAAGAAGTACTCCGGGAAGTAGTTGGAAGTTGTTTGAAAACTCGGAGTACTTCTTATCTAATGAATATCTACTTACATTTGTATGGGAGTGTCGCGGAAAGTAATGAGTTAAGAGCTGAATATCATCTTTTTATGGAATATAAAATAATTCCTTTGCGTATTTTCCTTGTGTTTTTTTTGTTATTTTTGTGGTTTTTCATTACATTTGCTATAGTTTTAAAGCACTCCAAATAGAAGTACTCCGCACATTTTTTGCTGGGCAGTTTTTCTTTTCGTAATCCTGCTTACTTTTAAAAAGACTCAAAGCTTTAGAGGATTAAATTTTATAAAATATTTTTTTAAAATTTTTAATTATCCTAAGATGCCACTAATGAAAGCAAATGAAAGAGGAGAATCTCCCCTAATTTTCCTATTATTTTTTTTTTTACATATCAGGAAAAAAGAGGTAAGTTACGTCATAATATCAATATCATTAAAAATTTTCAACAAAATATTTTGATAAAGTTTTCAAATGACTTTATTGACATCCTTTTATCCTGATATGGCAAAACAAAAAAATGGAAAAATTAGGGGAGATCTAAGTCTTTTATTTGCCATCACCAGTAACATCCTAGGACAAGCACAAACGTTTCAAAAATATTTTACAAAATGTATCCTTTAAAACTTTGAAGTCCTTTTAAAAGGAAACAGGATCACGACATGAAAAACAATAAATGCAGTCTACTCCTGTTGGTCTCTACTTTCAGACATATATCATCCGGTTCATGTTTAATATTTGCTCTCGGACGGTGTTATATGCATCAATAGCAATGTTTAGACCTGGATATTTCTTAAACTGCAGTCTATGATTTGGAAAAATTTTACCTCTTTAATAACTTTGTTATTATAAAATATCCTGATCAAGCTTTAATTCGACTCTGAGGACCGCTCTTGTGATGTTATTCTTGAACCGAATACAGCCATATCACGAAGAGCTAACGAAGAAAATAAGATATTGAACATTGACATCTGACAAATCAGAGATATTGTGTAGCTTCGTAGATCCCACTGAAGCATAATATTTGAGGTCAACTTTTGTCACTAAACATTTTTTCCTATGAGCCAGTATTCGGTAGTCTCATCAACTTCCGTCGAAATCTCTCCTCTTAGGAGCGATAGCAACAGAAGGCCAAAACTGTTGTGTAGTCTCACACGTCCATCCATTTTCACATCTCTGATAAGTTTTTTGCTTGCAAATTTCTATAGGAGTACTAACACAATCCAATTCCATTGAAACCTGTAAGTTGGTTCCCTGTCTTGCAAGCTCATCAGCTTTGCAATCTCCTGGAATGTTTCTATATATTCTTGTTTTCAAGAACATTGACTCCAGGGAATTTTCCATTTTCTTTATTGCCATTTAGCCATTTTTTTTTTATCACCAGCGAATTTGCCTTTGTAAACATTGCAATGGTATGTCAGTTTTTGAAGCAGACTAAAGCCAAACTCTCTTTCATAAGCTTCACAGGCCTACTTGTTGCGTAACTTCAATTTGTCTGCGTAAAAATTTAAAGAGGCTCTACTACTCTGTATCTCACCTATAAAAAACTTTCTGAATGTTATCATAGTTGTGTGGACAATAGAAGAAACACAATCCTCATATTGCTATCCTTTTCAAGATTGCGCCATGGCAGACATTTAACAGAGACATTTATAATGCAGTCCAGATCATCGAGAAACCTTCGCCGCATAATCCTGAGACTCATCATGTGAGCTCATAAGGCTTGAAGATTGAGACTACTATGTTCTAAGAAAATGTTTAGTATTGAAAAAATATTGGGAGCCGGTCATATATTTGGCCAACTTAGGGGCATTCTTGGGACAGTTAGAGCGATGGGGTCTTATTTCAAAAATTTCTATGGGAGCACACTCAAGGAGTGCTGATAGGTAGTAGGTTCGTTCAAAAAAATTTTGGGGTGCAAAAATTAATGGGGTTGGTCTTATATTGCACCCTTATAGAAACGACTCCGTGGCAATTGTAGGGCAAATGGCTCCTCGTCGAAGCACATGCAGTAAAAATCTCAAAAATTCTTCCTCGTAGTCTCTCCTGGAGGGCAGCAATGTAAGACCACCCTAAATTTTTTTTTGAACAAACATACCCCCAACTTTACGCCTACAAAATATAATTTTTATGAAATTTGCTCCCATCGCACAGTTGGTAATTTGAATCGAAATCTTGGCCAAAAATCATATTTCGAACTAACAATAATAATGTTTTTGTTAATTACGTTCGATTAAGAAAATATTAAAGCTAATAACTGCATATTTGGATTTTCCAAAAAACAAATATAAGCTGATTGACGGGCAGTCGAATTTGGCATTTGCATGCAATGTGCTCAGTGCAACATAAAGCGCTAAATTTTGATATAAATTCAAACGATTTTTTCAGCTATTAAACATAAAGAAAGATATCTACATACTATAGTATGTAGACGAGAGGGAATATTAACTTAACCTCAAATAAATAACTTTTTCGTTAAATAAAAACTTCACATAAGCTTTTCATAATGTTGGCCGAAGACTGACGTGTTTTTTCTTAATGAAAAGTTTTAAGAAAATAAATCTTAATTTATTTATTTTTTGTTTCGATTTTTTCGTTTTTTGAGACATAGCATTTTCTTTCAGACCGCGTCAGCTTGCAATATGTTGAACTTTCTAACGTTCGGATTAGGAAAAGAACTAAGAGAAAAAACCCTGTTGCTGTTTATAAATTTATTATCAGTAAAATTGATTAAAATAAGGTTTTAAACCAAAATTTGGCTTCGTTGAAGGAAATAGTACGAACTTTTTTGAAAATTTTTCGTTAAGGTGGTACAAGGCCCGCTCAAAAAATAACCGCTTTTTCGAGCAAAATCAAACAAAATGGTTTATGTGCCATTTTGTTATCCTCCTTGCGTATTTTCTTCGTGCCTAAATTCAAAAAAATAAGCCAATTCGTTTTCGAGATATTCAGTCTTTTCACTTTTTTTTATGATGGCAACCCTAAAAATTTCCACCACTCTGTGGTACAGGGTATAATGAGTTTGTGCTGACAACTGATATGTCTTTAATTTAAAACTTATGCTTCTTTTGACCCAAGGATGAACGCTATTGAAAATGGAAAAGTCGGTCAATGTTTTGACCACAGTACAGACTAGTATGCAAACAATAGTGATAATTGCGTACTTTCCAATACGGTGGTATCGTTTTTAGTACATAATTATCATCGCTGCCTAGCGTGTGTGTGCCTGTACGTGTGAGCTTTTGTGTATGTGAAACGTCAAAGGTACACCGTGTGCTGTCACTAATACTTACACACATCAAATGCAACTCTGTGAACCTACTACTCATGTACTGTGGTTTTGACCTAGCTCCCATACAAACGTCCCCGTTAAATATGGGTTAAATGACCCAAATAACCGGATCTTAATAGGTTTTAAAATTTGGCAGATACACATGTTTTGTATTCACAAATTACCATTACAATTTTCAAAGGAATCGGACTACAGTTCTTCTTGTAGTCCCCATACAAACCACCCTCCCGATATTCTTATAAATCTCTAAACTTTCATGAAAATAGAAAATATTTTATTAAAATTTTGTTTTTGTGTAGCGTTCTTTAATAACACAATCGAATCTGATTACAATAAGACTTAGACCCCATTTCGCCCGATATTCATTTAAAAGCAGTTTATTGGCAACAAATGGAAGCCTATTTCACTCAAATTTGGTTTGTAATTGTTTTCTACACCTTTTACACTGGTGTAGGGCATTATATGGTCGGTCTTAACCGAACTATAATTTTCTTACATGTTTTTCTTTTTTTTTCAAGTTTAAAATAGTGTACCTTTAAAAAAACACAATATATTTGTATTTTGCGGGTCTTTGGCATGGGTTCGATTCTCACAGCAAAATAGTCTGCTGATAAAAAAACATATAAAGATTTTTCTAGCAAGTATCAGATAATCAATTTAATGTAAGTAGAGGAAGACCCGCAAGATACAAGGAGGCGCCAAATAGAAAATGGATTGCACAAATCCAGAACTTCATGCTTTTCACAATTTTTTTATACCCTCCACTCTAGTGATAGAGGGTATATATAAGTTTGTCATTCCGTTTGTAACACCTCGAAATATTGGTCTAGGACCCCATAAAGTATATATATTCATGATCCTCGATCGATTTTAAGACGATCTAGCGATGTCCGTCCGTCCGTCCGTCCGTCCGTCCGTCCGTCTGTCCGTCTGTCTGTCTGTCTGTCTGTTGAAAACACGCTAACTTTTGAAAGACTTTACGGAGGCTCCTGAAGTTTGGCATATATGTTGGGCATTTACCTGGTCAGGTTGGTATTGCAATCCAGCGAAATCGGTCCAGTGGTTCAAAAGTTATGAGCAAAAGACTGAATTTCGGCAAGGGTTTTTCGTGAATTTATGAGATAAAAAGCATTATAACTTTGGAAAATCAATTCTGTGAATGCTGATGCTTGGCATATATATTCTTCGTTCCTCCAGCCTAGTTCGTATTGAATTTCACCCAAATCGGTCCAGTGGTTCAAAAGTTATTAGCAAAACCGTGAATATCAGATTAGCTTCACCTTAAATGCACGTGGTGAAAACCCGTTAAACCTGTTTTACAACCATTGGTAAGTCACAAAAATATTTTAAAACGTATTTTTGTCACTCAAAAATATTTATATACCAAAACAAAAAAAAAATACACTCGAAAAAAATTTTACACTCAAAAAAAATTTTACACTCAAAAAAAAAATTTGTAAATTTTTTTTTTTAACGTAAAATTAAAAAAAAAAATACACTCAAAAAAAAATTAGTAATTTTTTTTTTTTGAATGTAAAATTCGAAAAAATTTTACACTCAAAAAAAAATAGTATTTTTTTTTTTTTTTTTGTCAAAAATTACTAAAAAAAATTTTTTTTACACAAAATAAAATATTTCTAATAATAACTGTTATTTTTTTCACGTTAGAAAATTTACTATCACTTAAAATGGGCATTGTGGAGGGTATTCATAGATTCGGCCAAGTCGAATTTAACTTTTCTACTTGTTTTTTTTTTCAAGTCGAAATTTGAATTCAATGGAAAGCTTTTATACTGGCCCTTTGTCCCAACTAGGAATCCCAGGAATTTGTATAAGACCATCAAGCTGCAGGCATGTGTCTGGAGTCAATACTATTGAAATGAGAAAACAGTGCCCAGGTAGTGCAGCAACCACCGTCGAAATCTCACTTCAAAGGACCAAAAGTTGATAAGTATTTTCGTAAGTCCATTCATTTTCACATCTCTCATTAGTCGTATTAGCGGAAAAAGACAAAGAGTGATTTGGCACATTATCAGAAACCCTGCTGTCTTCACACTTCTTGTTAGATGACTTCGCCCAACGCGATTTTCGTTTTCTTTGAAAAGCCGCGGATCCAGCAATAAATAATTGAGGACAATCATATATTCAATTTTATACAAAAATTGTAATATTGGTTACCTGGGTGTATGATTATCCCCTAATTTTAATTGCTGGATCCTCGCCTAATATAAACAGAAATTTGAATACTTATTGAGCTAGGTTTATATTTTGATTATTATCCTAAATCTTGTTACTGGTAACAAACAACATCTAACAAACAATAGTCCATCTAAAGTTAGAGAATATCAAATCACATTTGTCCCTTGAAGTACAAGGTAGATACCGTTTAAATCGGAAATGATTTTTTTTTAATTATAAACCTGTATAAATCCTAAAAAGCAAAAATTTTTATTTCAAAATTTGTGAAAATTAATATTTTGAAAAATTGTTCATAGAACCTTTAGCATTCTTTGCTTTAACCAAGTATTTTCAGATCTTGGAAAACTAAAAAGTTTTTCATAAACCCCTACTTAAGTAGAGGGATAGGTGCATAAACAACAACAATACAACAAATTGATTTTAGTCACGATACTGTCAATTAGTTAACCACATGGGTCATCCTTTACATCGAAAAGAGTAGAAATGATCATCAGTATCGTCGTCATCACCACCACACAACAAAAAAATAACAAAATTATTTAACAGTGGCCATTGTTTAGTGAACATGTTGTTAAACATCATCATACTCAAAGTGTTTTGCTTTTTTCGTCGTGTAGGTCTTTTCTTTTCTTATAACTTTAATAATAAATAAAAATATATATATTCACTTTTGACCCGAAAGACTCATCTTCTTAGCCGGTGGTGATGCAGATGCCGCCAAATAAAAAAACACTTTGTCATAATTTTTACCCTACAATACACTTTTAGGCATTAGAGTATAAATTCGAGTTGTCTAGATGTCTTCCGAAACCACAGACCTTTAAAATCCTTAAACTTATTTAAGAAATTACAAACGGAAAGCGAAAATCACCTCAAGTTTGAGTTTTAGGGAAGTTTAATTTATTTTAATACATGGTGTTGTAAAGTCTTTAATTATTTTAAAGGTTTTAAGCTCTGTGATATCAAAAGAATCTCGAAGTGGAAAAAAATAATCTTGAAGTGCATATTTTTTATCTTACTTTTCCAAACGTTTTACAAATACTACAAATTGTGCCATATATCCTCAAACAGAACCAAAAAATATTCCAAATAAAAGACAAGCTTTTATCTGCTGACGCTTTACGTCAGCAGACATAGACTCTGAGGTCCGTTGCTATATTACGGGAAGGTAATAGGGTTCCCTACTAGTCCCTGCCGTAAAAACCAATTTAAGGTTCTTATGAAAACCTTAAGATTTTGAATTTTAACAGCCGGCAAATCAAAAAGATCTTGCAGCTCCCTAAATCCAAGTGAAGCAAGTCTCTGACCAAAAAGTGTGGGGCAATGACATATTAGGTGTTCTGTAGTTTTCAACTCCTCCTCATTCAGGCAACTACGGAAAAAGTCATTTGGCGGCACATTTAACCGCTCAACATGCTTTTCTATAAGGCAGTGTTCAGTAACTATATTTCAATCACCGTCAAAATCTCTCATCTTGGAAGCGATATCAATCAGCTCACTTGTGTACTTCTCATTAATAGAGGACCAATTTTGTCGTGTAGTCTCACACGTCCATCCATGTGCCCATCTCTGATTAATCTCCGTCGCGGAACAAATCTGTATATTTTGCTTACAAGTTTCTGGATGCATACCAATACATTCCAATTCCTTTGGAACCTGCAGGGTAGTTCCCAGTCTTGCAACATTATCGATTTTGCAATTCCATGGAATGTTTCTGTTTCTGTTTTTTGGGACCCATATGAGCCGTATGTCAAATGGCATGGTCATCTCATTTAAAAGTGTGTGCAAGTTAAGGGCAGATGTTTCCCTGGAAACCGTTTCCTGGAATACCTCTGTGCCATAATACCTATATTAGTTATGTCAAACTGATTAGTCATCTTATTTATAGACGTGGGGCATATAAGGGAAGATCTGTTTTCAGAAACATCGACTCCAGGGACTTGACCACGGCTCGACTGTTGGAATAAATGTTAACTACCGTTGAAGAGAAAAAATGACAAGACATTGCAACTCAACCAGTCGGTTTCTTTATTTATCTTCGGCTTCTCCGGCTGGTAAGCTCTGCAATGATCTGACAGGCTCAACCCAAGTTCTTCCGAATATAATCCGAAGCCCACTTGTTCATGTAGCTTATATTCATCTGAGTAAAAATGTATAGAGGCTCCATGACCCAAAATTTTCCTCATTCTTAACTCTCTGAATGGTATCATAGAGGTAAAGTTCTTCTCAAAAGTGTTCATAGGAGGAGCAAAGTCCACATTTTGTGGTATTGTGTATTTTTCAAGATCGCGCTATAGCCAGAATCGCTGCTCTTCCATTTCAGTGTGATATTAAGTCGAATTGACGATTTGCACACTGCCTACCCCATATGTCCTATGGTATTGGGTGAATGAGGATTTCTAATGCAGCCGTAGTTGCACTGTGATATTAAGTCGAATTGACGACGTTGCACACTGCCTACCCCATATGTCCTATGGTATTAGGTGAATGAGGATTTCTAATACAGCCGTAGTTGAAGTACGAAGAGCTCGAGTAATACACATCGACGCCATTCTCTTTACCTTCGTTATAAAGACACAGTTTCCTTTTATCTCTAAAGAAGGCCGCCATACAATGATTTCATAAAGCAGAATTGGAGGAACCACTGCTATACAAATCCCTTTGCAGAATTCCTAAAGCAGACCACCAGACAATGGTTCCATTTTTACAGAAATATAAAGCAATCGTTGCTTTTCTGACCCTCAATACAACTGAAATTCACCTTCCTATATGATAAATCAGGAATCTAAATTTTTCTTGTAAACAAAACAGGTTTAGTTTAACTCGAAGTAACTCCCTGACCAATATCTCTTCCACATTTAGACAGATCTTCTAGAGAGCCCTGAAGAATTCTCGTTAATGTTGGCAGTTGCTTTTCCTTTACCGCTATCGCGACATCGTCAGCATATGCGACAACATGACAACCACGTGCTTCTAGAGAGTGCAGTATTGAATTCAGTGCCAGGTTCCAAAGAAGCGGCGAAAGAACACCTCCCTGTGGTGTGCCCCTATAGACAAATCGAGTTATGACAGACGCTTCTAGTTTTGACGTTATACCTCTGTTGGCACGTAAATTTTCCACCATTACAACAATTCACTCCCAGACCGGACAATGTCACAATTATCGAGTCTGTGGTGACATTATTTAAAGCCCCTCTACACCAAGAAAGGCCTTCATAGTTTACTCCTTTGGACTCTAGCATCTTCCAGGCCAAAATAGTTGCCATAAGTAAAGGTGTTTTACAACTCGGAGGTAAGAAAAACTGGATATTAAACTTGTGAATTGACATCCAAGCTGCTCTAAAATCCCTCTGAAGATTTTATATCATGTCGAAAGTAGTTTTCGAATGCTTCGAGAAATTATAAAGGTTAGGGAATATGAAGGTGAAACTAATATAGACACCAGGATACATAAGTATTCAAGGGAACAAGAGAGCGGAGGAGCTCGCAAAACAACCCAGGAACATTTTTTGGAACAGATTCCTATTACAATAGATTCTTGAATATATTATACGGTAATCAAAACAAAATTTCTATGTATGTAAAATTATTTTTCAAAAAAACTACAATTTCAAACAAAAATCATTGATTCTGGAATGTTAAGTAGAACCGGTTGCAGGGCAATATGATGCGTTCTGGAACCGATTATTTGGAACGGAAAATTTTGCTGGGAAAGTGCTGATGGTATTGGAATTTCAGTGCACATGGATCCACCAGTCCAGCACTTCAGATCGCTACGCAACAATCTAAACACCAAAATGGCTAACAGAAAATGGAGAGAGCTAACAACGAGCACGATTAATAGAAGATTGTGGTCATGCTACAATCTGAAGAAAACTAACTATTTACTCTCACTTACCAGATGGAACTGCCGCACAGTCACTGGAGTACTCACCGAGCACTGCCTTATAGATTATTAAAGAAAGATAATGGAACTTATTTCCGATGCCAGCTGTAAGAGATGCGATGAACCTAACAAGCGGCCAAACATATTCTTTGCCAATGTCCTTCCCTGGCCAAAACCCGCCTGCACATATTGGGAAGACATGTCTTTTTTTAGGCGAGGCTAGTTTGGCCGAGAGACGAATTTTCTCAGTAATGCATTGTGCGAGACATTGGGTAGTCGACAACTAACGGATGTGATCTGCTAGAAAGACAAGTACTACGGTCATGCACTCACGTCACTGGGATGAGTTTGCCCATCTCAGCTAAACACTTACCTTGGTGATACCATAGAGGAATAAAGTAAAAAGATTGTAACTCTCTTTACTCTCTTTTTTGGTTTTTTAAAGTCTGAAATTTTTACTTTATTTGCACTTTTAATATTTTTTTTTAATTATATTGAATCATTTACATTTTAAGAACGTAAATTTCATAAATTTGCTTTGTTTAAAACAATATAAAAGTGTTTTTTTTTTAAAGAAAACAAAAAGCCTTTTTTCAATTCCTCTTTCAACCTTCATTCTGTTAATCTACACAGTTAATGTTATTTGTCACGAGAGCCACGAATACCCCCTGGTAATACCCACCAAAAAATACTGCTTGTCTCTGAGCGGGTTTGTAAGGCAATGATTTTTGTTTTTTGCTTACAAACCTGCTTACGAATGGCATGATATTTGTTCGCAATGTCCCACTTTAGAGAGCTATTATATCGGCGCAATGTATTGAAATCATGCCTTTTCAAAATATTTTTAGTATTTTTTTTTAAGTCACTGCCATACTTTACTGCAACCGGTATGCAGGTTAGTAAGCCAACAAAATCTCTCCCTTACGGTATGCAGCTATGTAAGCGAATGTCATAAAAAAACAAAAACATCAAAATTTCTTCGCTTATACATACATACATTCATGTATGCAGTGCTTGCAAAATCTCGATTATTTTTTTGCTGGGTATCGATAGAACAATGACGCACAACCCACATTCCTACGATGCTCCAATCAATCGAGCCAGATACCCTACTGTCACTGATGAGCTTCAATGCACTCCTTTGGATCCGATTCAGAAGCTTTAAGATAGGCATTTAACCGCCTGCCCAGATATGGGAGTTGTATTCCATTTTCAGTCGCATATAGGCGGTATAGATCAGACGGAGTAAATTAGTTCTTGCACTGCTTTAAGAAACCAAGACAGCTATTTTTCCTTTGGCTGATATGGTGTAGGTTATTTCCAAGTCCACCCCACCGAATATTTTACATTCAAACTTTTTAATTCTTTATCTAAAATAATGATTCCTACTTATTGTACTTTAACAAATTATTGTGTTTTGGATTATATTTTTTATAAATATTTTTTAAAAAAAGTTGCATTTAATGTTGCTACTTTATTAAAATGTATACGAAACGTTACGATACTTAACTAACTATACATTGTATTTTTATATCTCCTACATAAGTAAGCATACGATATCATCCCAAACACCATAACCACATCTAATTCTATGGCATCTCCTTCTTCACTCACTCATACTTATTATATCTATTATTTATGTTTTAACACATTATCGCTTTTGTGTTGAGAGATATATTTAGTTAGATAGATGGATGGAACATTTAACCTGATGACCTCTTGTATGATGAACACACACGTAGTGGTCATATTTTAGGGTATTATTTTATTTTCTTAACTCTTGCTGTACGGTTTAAAAAGACTATAAATTTTGTTAATGTTAGTATAAATACTAACTAATTGGTAGCAAATTATGGCTTTGATATTTAATAATGTGTTGTGGTGTGGTTAAGTGAGGAAATTTAAAATATTGACACTTATTTTCGGAAGCTTGATTTATGGGCGGAGGAGGAAACTGGACAAGTGACTAAAGAACAAATTCACGGTGAGCCTCAGCGAAGTTTAGGTTGAACTTTAGTGTCGACGAAAAGTGTAAGCGCAGTTCGATTTCTATAAGATTAAATGTAACAAAACTGCTCGCATTCGCGAGATATCGCGAAATTAGTGTTTTTGTATTTTCTAAAATTTTGACAATGAAGTTTTTTCAATATCTTCAAAAACTCAGTATACAGTTTTAATTGTACTTATTTAAAGGTCACAAAACACTAAACATCAAAATCCTATCTTCTTTAGTTCGCGAGAAATCGCGAAAATAATTTTTGCTGGTTTTGTTTTCGTTTTTATCTTTAGATTGGTTTCTTTAAAATTTCGTAAAAACATGGTATGCAGTTTTACTTGTGTGTGATCAAAGGTCACACAGCTGATGACATCGAAATTGTAGGTGTTAAATTTCGCGAGATATCGCGTAATTATATAATTTTTTTTATTATTTATTTATATTTTAAAACCTGTTCTTTAGAAATAATAAAAAAAAAGTGGAATACAGTTTGATTTGACCATATTGGAAGAAATTAAAACTGCTCACAAAAAAATTATAGCTGCTCATTTTCGCGAGAAATAGCGAAAAAACTGCTTTTTGGAGATATTTCTTGTTTTGATTAATAAGAGAAGTTTCTTTAACATTGTTGAAAACACGAAATGCAGTTTGATTTGCTATTGACTAAAGGTAATAAGGCTGTTAACATTTAAATTCTAGCTGCTCAATTCTCCGAGATATCGCTAAAAAACTCGCTAAACTACTATTTATTCATTACTTTGTGTTATTTTTGGTCTGTAAAAACATTTACTTCAATTAACGACAAAAATGTGGTATGCAGTTTATATCCGAGGTTATTAAAGTTGACAAAACTGCAAGCGTGAAAATTATGGATGATCAATTTCCCGAGAAAAAATTCAAAATCACTGTTCAAGCTTTTATATTAATTAATTTATTTTTTCTTTAGTGTCTAAAATAAAGGAAAATCAATCAAGGTTAGGTTAGGGGTGGCGGAGTCAAAGACTCCTCACATAGACCGGATGGTCCATAGCGAAACCACAACAATTCCTCAGCGACGCTGATAGAACGCATTTGTCCTCATCGCGAATTCTACTATTTGCCTTAGGTCGACATTTGAAACCATTTCCAAGCTCTCGAAGTCATGTCTGCCTAAAATGTGCAGTCGGGTTCCGGCCAAAGCAGGACATTGGCAAAGAATATGTTCGACCGTTTCTTCGGTGTTAGGTTCATCGCACCTTCTACAGCTTGCATCAGAAATAAGTCCCATCTTCTTTCTATGATAACCTATTAGGCAGTGCCCGGTGATCACTCCAGTAAGTACACGGCAGTTCCATTTAATGAGTGAGAGTAAGTATTCAGTTTTTCTTAGATTGTAGCATGCCCACAATCTTCAACTGATCGCACTTGTTGTTAGCTCTCTCCACTTTCTATTAGCCATTGCAGTGTTGTGAATGTCGCGTAGAGATCTGAAGTGCTGGATTGGTAGATCAATATGCACAGAAAAAAATCAATCAAGAAGCGACAAATTTTTTGTATGCAGTTTAAGTTTTATGTGGTTAAAGGTGGTAAAACTGCTCAAACTGCTTGACGGCTAAGTTACGATAAAAATAAAATTTTTTCCAATTTTAATTTTTTTTTTTTAATTTTGCGATTTTTCGCGAAATTTAGAAAATATGATTTTGATGTTAACTGTTTTGTGACATGTAAATAAATACAATTAAATCTGCATACTCAGTTTTTGAAGATATTTAAAAAACTTCATTGTCAAAATTTTAGAAAATACAAAAACACAAATTTCGCGATATCTCGCGAATGCGAGCTGCTACGATTTCGCTGTTAACAGTTTTGTGACATTTAATCAAGTAGAAGTCGAACTGCGTTCACACTTTTCGTCGACACTAAAGTTGAACCCAATCATCGCTGAGGCTCACCGTGAATTGGTTTAGGCAGTATGATACACAAATAAAAAAAAAAAATTCAATGAATGATTTTCATAGTATTTATGAACAAATTCATACAATTTATTAAAATTTTCATAATACCTATAAGCTTTTTACTATTTATGAAAAATGTTAAATAGTTCTTAAATTTCACATATTATGATTTATTCATAAATACTATGAAAAAGTTTATAAATATTATGAAAAAGTTAATAAATTGTATGAATTTGTTCATTAATACTACGAAACTCGTTCATTGGAAAAAAAAATTTTTGTGTATAAACATATGTGGTTTCTAAATTGCAAATTTATGAACTTCTATTGGAAAAATTCTAAAAATTTCAGTCTTGACAAGTATAATATAATAATAATAGTTTTGATCACATGATCAATTATTTTTATTTATTCTTTCCAATTATTTACAACTTATTTTTAATAAATTCAACCTAACCGAGAACTGGTAACAATGACCGTCTTCTCGTTGTAGCGAAAAAATCAAGGGTTCTGGTGGGAATAGAACCCACGACCTCCACGTTGAAAGGCTAGCACGCTACCAACTAGCCTACGGAGGCCCCCATGATAAGTATATGATTTGCCAAAATTTTAAACTGAGACTTTCCCCTTATTGACAAATTTGAATTTGTATTAAAAATATTTAAAAAAAAATATTTGACGGACAATTGCTTGAGGTTTACCCATTACAATTACCCATATTGTCATTACTTCAGCAAACAAAATCTTCAAAACATCAGTCATAAAATTTCAAAGAAAAAATATAAATACAATAACAAATCTAAACATTTATTTCTTCATCACCGTTCCCATCAACAATATCCAAAAACAACTCATCTTCAAGATTAAACCTGAGGCAGATAAAGTTTAATAACAACAAAAAAAACTTTCCTTTCGGCGCCATCAATCAACAACAGTAACAAACATTTAAGAGCAGAATGCGTACCAGAATAAAGTTAAACACAAACAAGTTAAAACAAGTAGAAAAATTTAATTCGACTTGGTCGAATCTATGAATACCCTCCACAATGTTATCTGATAGTAATTTTCTAAAAAAATTTAAAAAAATTGCATTACAAATTTTTTATTAGAAATATGTATGTATATTATTTTGAGTCAAACTTTCTTTTAATCAATCAAATTTTTTTGAGTGTACAATTTTTTTGACTGTCAACATTTTTTCGAGTCTGCCATTTCATTAAAAAAAAATAATAATGGATAAATTTTTTTTTTGAGTGTAACATTTTTTTTTTGAGTGTAAATTTTTTTTTGAGTGTAAATTTTTTTTAGTGTACAAATTCTTTGAGTAACAAATTACTTTGTAAAATATTTTTGTTGTTTTATACCTACATATATGTAATACAAAAAAAACTATTTCACATATTTTCCTCTTTTTATATTACCATCCTTTTCTTTAAAAACCAAAAACAAATTAACATTCAATCATACACATACTTTATTTGATTTTTTCCCGTTACATACAGTTACACTAACAATAACAAATATTTACTTGTCTAACAACTAAACTGCACCCCACGACAAGAAAACAAACAACAACAAGTTACAAAACTGGTATACCAGTTACAAAACTGGTATTTCACCATGCTATTAAAACTTGTTTAACCCTGCTGTTAGGTTAGAAAAAACTTACGAATGTTAGGTTAGTGGACCATTTGGTCCATACTTCAATATTCAAACAAAATAACAATTTAATATTATATATGTAAATATTTTGGATCATTTCTACCTAAATACAATTATTTTAAGCTTAACTCAACGTTAGGGATGGGTTCGTGAGTGAATTTTGGGTCACGCTCACGCAAGAAATATTATAATCGCTCATAAATCACTCACTCGATTTTTTTCTTTACTCATGCTCACTTACTACTCACGTCAGTAAAACTTAAATAATTTACGCTCACACGTGACTCAGTTGATTCATAATTACGCTCACCCCAATTCACGCAATATTCACTTACAAATACACAATTTTAAGGAAATTAAAAAAAATGCTGTTCATATATTAGCAGAACGTTAATTTGAATTTTAACTGATTGCTAAACGAAAAATAAAAATAAAACTTTAAATAAAACTGACAACAATACAAACAAATATATTGAATCACGCAAGAAAAATGGCACTCACGCAAAAATTAGGCTCGCTTTCTAATAACTCACACATAAAAGTTTTGGAATCACACTCACTCAAGCATGATTCTGATCATTAACTAGACTTTCGCTCGGCCGTGAGTCACGCGTGATTCACGTGAACCACGCAAATCACGTGATTAGCACCCATCTCTACTCAACACAGCTAATGTAAACATTTGTTGAGGGATTCCCTTTTTTTCATATTCTTTACTTTAGAGATTGTTTTGTATTACAATTCAACAAATGGTGCATATGTTAGTTTTGTTTTTTCCTATAATTTCTAATGATTCATCTCATTTAGGTGGCGTGGATTTTCTGATCAAATGGTTGGTTCGTTCCTACAGCACAAAACGCGCAAGGAATCGATGGCCTACCGTTGTATTTGCAAACATACTTAATATCCCAGCAAAATCTTAAACATGGTAACGGCTATGTTATCCATTACCATGTAATGCATAGCCAAATAAAAATTTTAAAATGTGCATTAATTTTCGCCTACCGCTTACCATAGGCATTCACTATATTTATTTTTCATGCATTATGTAAAACTCATGCATTACTTTGAGTGACATCCCAAACAAAAAGATTCAATCAAGTATAGGGTATTGAAAGGTTGCCTTATTCTATACTGGATTAATGATTTTTGTTTGGGATAAGACTCAAAGTAGCGCATGAGGTTTACATAATGCGTGAAAAATACAAAAAAGTTATGCCTATAGTAAGCGATAGGGAAAAAATGCATATTTTTGTTTTTTTGTTATGCATTACATGGTATTGCATTACATGGCCGTCACCATTTTAAAAGTTTTGCCACAATACCCGCTTTGAATGCGTGCATTCTATTTTCTAAAATCGACGTTTCATGGGCTCCAGCTATCGAAATCCAGGAGAAAATATACTATGGACCAAATGGTCCCTTAACCTATGAAACGTAACCCAGCAAAAAATAAGGGAAGTAGTCCAAATCAAACCACTTCTGAAGTACTCCAAAAAAAGCAGTTAACCCCTGATTTATTATTCAAATGGAGATACTTTTAAACAACTTCCAAAAATTGATATATAATGTCATAAATTATGGCTTGCACCACTTCCAAATATAGACATTGGTATGCACTTCCTCACTAAAGAAATCTCCACTATAAAACTTCATTAAAAAATTTGGAAATTATCAATAATTATTTAATAAATATTGGTTATTTTACAAATGGTTTATATTTAAAAATTACATGAAATAATTCAATTAAGGAATGTATTTATAAATTATATTAAGCTTCTTACGTATAGTAAGGAAATATCATGAAAATTCAGAATATTGGGTTTGATTTTTGTTTTCTATAGCTTTTTCCTACAGCTTTTTTTGGTAATATCCAAGTTTATGACTATTATAAACTCGGTTTTAGCAATAGCACTGTTTTCGCATAACCGTATATACGCTTACCTATACAAATTTTAAACTATCCACGCTTATTTTTAACTTGTATAATTATTGGCATTAAATTTAAGTTTCGATAAAAAGTGAAGCCAAGTTCGCATTTGAAAATAAAATGTTTTTTTCCGTGTTTGCTTAAATAAACTTTGACATTCAACAAAAGTGGTGCCAAAAAAATTGTAAATTTTAATGTTAAAATATAAACGGTTACGCGAAAACAGGGCTAATGTTTCTTGCTATCAAAATATATGGTTAAACGAATCATAAAACAATGTTTCAACTAAACCGTGTTTTACCATAGCAATGCGAATGTGCTATAATCCCGTATACTCATACACGTCTTTTAATTTTAAATTAAACGACTCGTTTAGTATTTATTCCATTACAACGAAATGACACTATATGGTAATAGAATGATGAGCTAAAACGAGTCGTTTAATTTAAAACGAGTCGTATGCGATTCCTCCTTTTTTTCTTTTCCTTCCTTTTTCTTTCTTTTTTCTTTTTTTTTTTCTTTTTGAAATTTGGTCTGGGGGGGTTATTTCCCCTTTCCCCCCCCCCCCCCCCCCCCCCCTTGTACCCGCGCTTGTTATTTTATTTTTACTACATTTTTATTGTTTTGACTACAAATGTTAGTAGTTTTTACTACATAAGTCAGTTGTTTTGTGTCAGTTAAAATAACTAACATTGTTAGTTGATTTAACTGAAAAAGTAGTTGACCCCAAAACAAAGTAGTTATTTTAACTGACATTTTCAGTTGATTTTACTAACATAATTTTTTGAGTGTAGTGTTTAATCACTTCTTAAATATACAATATTATGCATTCGCAATGAAGTGGTTAATAAGTATACACAAAAGTTCAAAGTTATAGAATAGTATGAAGACCACTTCATATGTACTGAAAAACGAGTTGAAACAACTACTTACTTGCTGCGACAACTATATGAAAATGTAATGAGATATTCAGTAGATATTCACTACTCCAGAAGCAGTAGAAGTCCTTTTTATCATTGTTCTAAGTAATGTTTTTTTTTGCTGGGAACTTTTTATTTTTCTCAGTCCTGGTTTAAGTCAGAACCTAGATTTTTTGTAAGTAACATTGTTTTATAAAAATACCCCATGAGCAAAAAAACTAAGCCAGTACATATCACAGTTTAAAAGTTACAAAGGAAACAATCCAAAAATTGGACCAAATGGGCTTAACCTAACAGCAGGGTTAACGAGTTTTCAACAGTTTAAGGTGAAACAAATCTGAAATTCAGTGCATTGCTTATAACTTTTGAACCACTGAACCGATTTTTCTGAAATTCAAAACCAAACAGCCTTGGGGAACAACAAATATATGTGCTAAGCTTCAGTCCCCTCAGAATTGTCTTTCGAAAGTTATAGTGGTTTTAATCTAGTAAATTCGAAAAATACCCTTCCCGAAATTTACTATTTTGCTCATAACTTTTGAACCACTGGACCGATTTCGCTGGATTGCAATACCAACCTGACCCGGTAAATGAAGAACATATATGTCAAACTTCAAGAGCCTCCGTAAAGTCTTTCAAAAGTTAGCGTGTTTTCAACGGACAGACAGACAGACGGACGGACGGACGGACGGACGGACATCGCTAGATCGACTTAAAATCGATCAAGGATCATGAATATATATACTTTATGGGGTCCTAGACCAATATTTCGATGTGTTACAAACGGAATGACAAACTTATATATACCCTCTATCACTAGAGTGGAGGGTATAAAAAATACATTATAAACCGCAGCACTGCTACCGCTTATTTCACGTGCGTTGTGTTATGATGAGATATAATATATTGTAATAAACCCGCTAAATCAAAAAATTCAAAATATGTAAACCACATCATAACGCTTATAAACTAATCCAAAATACAAACATAGTATTCGTATACACACAAAAAAAAACCTTGTCAAATTACTAGAAAAAGTCTCGTAATCCCATTTCACCAATATTTGACAGTTTTCCTTGGTTTTTAACAAAAAAATTTTAATCGAAATTTACATTTTTTTTTGTAATTTTACAATTTTTTTTTTGTAATTTTACAAATTTCCAAGGTTTTTTTTCCAAAAAAGTCTAGTAAATTCAAGAGAATTCCTTGTAAGTTTTATTTCGCCAAAAAAGTTCTAAATTTACAATTTTATTGGTAAAAAGTTTGTAAAATTTTTGTGTTTATTTGACCTTTCCAATTTAATTAAAAAAATAAAATATTTGAGCTCGAGGCCTCGAGCTCAAACATTATATTTTATAATTTTTACTAGGAATTCTAGTAAAATAGGAGGTAGCAAAAAATTTGGTAAAGTTACGAAACCTCCTTGTAAGTTTTATCGCGTCAAAAAAAAATTGTAAATTTACAATTTTATTTTAAGAATCTTGTAAAATTACAAAATTAATGATAAAAAGCTTGTAAAATTACGAAAAATTCTTGTTACAAGCTTTTTTTTGTAATTTTATAAGAGGTTTTTTTGAGTGTACTTGTTGGAGTTACTACATTGAAGTAAGAGTATGTATAGCCTAAATACGCGTAAACAGAATTTCTTGTTTATATAGCGCCAGAGCAAAAATTTGAAACAACAGTTGTAGGCCAAAGGCGATTATGCTGAGTTTCACCTACATCAATGTAACAAAACTAACATTAAACAGCCCATAAAAAAAATCAAACGGCAGAAGCAAATCTTTTACCATACGTTTTTTTTACATACGTCTACTTCAAAATTAAACTAGTAACAAAAATTTAAGAAACTATAGGCAGAAGTGACCTTTTGACACCCTACATTCTTAAAAATGGAAATATTAAAAAAGCTTCAGATTCTGAGACATTTTTCTGATAGAAAAAGTCTCAGATTCTGAGACATTTTTCTTATAGAAAAAAGTCTTAGATTCTGAGACATTTTTCTTATAGAAAAAAGTCTCAGATTCGAAGACATTTTTCTTATAGAAAAAAGTCTCAGATTCTGAGACATTTTTCTTATAGAAAAAAGTCTCAAATTCTGAGACATTTTTCTTATAGAAAAAAGTCTCAGAAAAAAGTCTCAGCTTCTGAGACATTTTTCTTATAGAAAAAAGTCTCAGATTCTAAGACATTTTTCTTAGAGAAAAAAGTCTCAGATTCTGAGACATTTTTCATATAGAAAAAAGTCTCAGATTCTGAGACAATTTTCTTATAGAAAAAAGTCTCAGATTTTGAGACATTTTTCTTATAGAAAAAGTCTCAAATTCTGAGACATTTTCCTTACAGAAAAAGTCTCAGATACTGAGACATTTTTCTTATAGAAGAAGTCTCAGATACTGAGACATTTTTCTTATAGAAAAAGTCTCAGATACTGAGACATTTTTCTTATAGAAAAAGTCTCAGATACTGAGACATTTTTCTTATAGAAAAAGTCTCAGATACTGAGACATTTTTCTTATAGAAAAAGTCTCAGATACTGAGACATTTTTCTTATAGAAAAAGTCTCAGATACTGAGACATTTTTCTTATAGAAAAAGTCTCAGATACTGAGACATTTTTCTTATAGAAAAAGTCTCAGATACTGAGACATTTTTCTTATAGAAAAAAGTCTCAGATTCTGAGACATTTTTCTTATAGAAAAAAGTCTCAGATTCTGAGACATTTTTCTTATAGAAAAAAGTCTCAGATTCTGAGACATTTTTCTTATAGAAAAAAGTCTCAGATTCTGAGACATTTTTCTTATAGAAAAAAGTCTCAGATTCTGAGACATTTTTCTTATAGAAAAAAGTCTCAGATTCTGAGACATTTTTCTTATAGAAAAAAGTCTCAGATTCTGAGACATTTTTCTTATAGAAAAAAGTCTCAGATTCTGAGACATTTTTCTTATAGAAAAAAGTCTCAGATTCTGAGACATTTTTCTTATAGAAAAAAGTCTCAGATTCTGAGACATTTTTCTTATAGAAAAAAGTCTCAGATTCTGAGACATTTTTCTTATAGAAAAAAGTCTCAGATTCTGAGACATTTTTCTTATAGAAAAAAGTCTCAGATTCTGAGACATTTTTCTTATAGAAAAAGTCTCAGATTCTGAGACATTTTTCTTATAGAAAAAAGTCTCAGATTCTGAGACATTTTTCTTATAGAAAAAAGTCTCAGATTCTGAGACATTTTTCTTATAGAAAAAAGTCTCAGATTCTGAGACATTTTTCTTATAGAAAAAAGTCTCAGATTCTGAGACATTTTTCTTATAGAAAAAAGTCTCAGATTCTGAGACATTTTTCTTATAGAAAAAAGTCTCAGATTCTGAGACATTTTTCTTATAGAAAAAAGTCTCAGATTCTGAGACATTTTTCTTATAGAAAAAAGTCTCAGATTCTGAGACATTTTTCTTATAGAAAAAAGTCTCAGATTCTGAGACATTTTTCTTATAGAAAAAAGTCTCAGATTCTGAGACATTTTTCTTATAGAAAAAAGTCTCAGATTCTGAGACATTTTTCTTATAGAAAAAAGTCTTAGATTCTGAGACATTTTTCTTATAGAAAAAAGTCTCAGATTCGAAGACATTTTTCTTATAGAAAAAAGTCTCAGATTCTGAGACATTTTTCTTATAGAAAAAAGTCTCAGATTCTAAGACATTTTTCTTAGAGAAAAAAGTCTCAGATTCTGAGACATTTTTCATATAGAAAAAAGTCTCAGATTCTGAGACAATTTTCTTATAGAAAAAAGTCTCAGATTTTGAGACATTTTTCTTATAGAAAAAGTCTCAAATTCTGAGACATTTTCCTTACAGAAAAAGTCTCAGATACTGAGACATTTTTCTTATAGAAAAAGTCTCAGATACTGAGACATTTTTCTTATAGAAAAAGTCTCAGATACTGAGACATTTTTCTTATAGAAAAAGTCTCAGATACTGAGACATTTTTCTTATAGAAAAAGTCTCAGATACTGAGACATTTTTCTTATAGAAAAAGTCTCAGATACTGAGACATTTTTCTTATAGAAAAAGTCTCAGATACTGAGACATTTTTCTTATAGAAAAAAGTCTCAGATTCTGAGACATTTTTCTTATAGAAAAAAGTCTCAGATTCTGAGACATTTTTCTTATAGAAAAAAGTCTCAGATTCTGAGACATTTTTCTTATAGAAAAAAGTCTCAGATTCTGAGACATTTTTCTTATAGAAAAAAGTCTCAGATTCTGAGACATTTTTCTTATAGAAAAAAGTCTCAGATTCTGAGACATTTTTCTTATAGAAAAAAGTCTCAGATTCTGAGACATTTTTCTTATAGAAAAAAGTCTCAGATTCTGAGACATTTTTCTTATAGAAAAAAGTCTCAGATTCTGAGACATTTTTCTTATAGAAAAAAGTCTCAGATTCTGAGACATTTTTCTTATAGAAAAAAGTCTCAGATTCTGAGACATTTTTCTTATAGAAAAAAGTCTCAGATTCTGAGACATTTTTCTTATAGAAAAAAGTCTCAGATTCTGAGACATTTTTCTTATAGAAAAAAGTCTCAGATTCTGAGACATTTTTCTTATAGAAAAAAGTCTCAGATTCTGAGACATTTTTCTTATAGAAAAAAGTCTCAGATTCTGAGACATTTTTCTTATAGAAAAAAGTCTCAGATTCTGAGACATTTTTCTTATAGAAAAAAGTCTCAGATTCTGAGACATTTTTCTTATAGAAAAAAGTCTCAGATTCTGAGACATTTTTCTTATAGAAAAAAGTCTCAGATTCTGAGACATTTTTCTTATAGAAAAAAGTCTCAGATTCTGAGACATTTTTCTTATAGAAAAAAGTCTCAGATTCTGAGACATTTTTCTTATAGAAAAAAGTCTCAGATTCTGAGACATTTTTCTTATAGAAAAAAGTCTCAGATTCTGAGACATTTTTCTTATAGAAAAAAGTCTCAGATTCTGAGACATTTTTCTTATAGAAAAAAGTCTCAGATTCTGAGACATTTTTCTTATAGAAAAAAGTCTCAGATTCTGAGACATTTTTCTTATAGAAAAAAGTCTCAGATTCTGAGACATTTTTCTTATAGAAAAAAGTCTCAGATTCTGAGACATTTTTCTTATAGAAAAAAGTCTCAGATTCTGAGACATTTTTCTTATAGAAAAAAGTCTCAGATTCTGAGACATTTTTCTTATAGAAAAAAGTCTCAGATTCTGAGACATTTTTCTTATAGAAAAAAGTCTCAGATTCTGAGACATTTTTCTTATAGAAAAAAGTCTCAGATTCTGAGACATTTTTCTTATAGAAAAAAGTCTCAGATTCTGAGACATTTTTCTTATAGAAAAAAGTCTCAGATTCTGAGACATTTTTCTTATAGAAAAAAGTCTCAGATTCTGAGACATTTTTCTTATAGAAAAAAGTCTCAGATTCTGAGACATTTTTCTTATAGAAAAAAGTCTCAGATTCTGAGACATTTTTCTTATAGAAAAAAGTCTCAGATTCTGAGACATTTTTCTTATAGAAAAAAGTCTCAGATTCTGAGACATTTTTCTTATAGAAAAAAGTCTCAGATTCTGAGACATTTTTCTTATAGAAAAAAGTCTCAGATTCTGAGACATTTTTCTTATAGAAAAAAGTCTCAGGTTCTGAGACATTTTTCTTATAGAAAAAAGTCTCAGGTTCTGAGACATTTTTCTTATAGAAAAAAGTCTCAGATTCTGAGACATTTTTCTTATAGAAAAAAGTCTCAGATTCTGAGACATTTTTCTTATAGAAAAAAGTCTCAGATTCTGAGACATTTTTCTTATAGAAAAAAGTCTCAGATTCTGAGACATTTTTCTTATAGAAAAAAGTCTCAGATTCTGAGACATTTTTCTTATAGAAAAAAGTCTCAGATTCTAAGACATTTTTCTTATAGAAAAAAGTCTCAGATTCTGAGACATTTTTCTTATAGAAAAAAGTCTCAGATTCTGAGACATTTTTCTTATAGAAAAAGTCTCAGATACTGAGACATTTTTCTTATAGAAAAAGTCTCAGATACTGAGACATTTTTCTTATAGAAAAAGTCTCAGATACTGAGACATTTTTCTTATAGAAAAAGTCTCAGATACTGAGACATTTTTCTTATAGAAAAAGTCTCAGATACTGAGACATTTTTCTTATAGAAAAAAGTCTCAGATTCTGAGACATTTTTCTTATAGAAAAAAGTCTCAGATTCTGAGACATTTTTCTTATAGAAAAAAGTCTCAGATTCTGAGACATTTTTCTTATAGAAAAAAGTCTCAGATTCTGAGACATTTTTCTTATAGAAAAAAGTCTCAGATTCTGAGACATTTTTCTTATAGAAAAAAGTCTCAGATTCTGAGACATTTTTCTTATAGAAAAAAGTCTCAGATTCTGAGACATTTTTCTTATAGAAAAAAGTCTCAGATTCTGAGACATTTTTCTTATAGAAAAAAGTCTCAGATTCTGAGACATTTTTCTTATAGAAAAAAGTCTCAGATTCTGAGACATTTTTCTTATAGAAAAAAGTCTCAGATTCTGAGACATTTTTCTTATAGAAAAAAGTCTCAGATTCTGAGACATTTTTCTTATAGAAAAAGTCTCAGATTCTGAGACATTTTTCTTATAGAAAAAAGTCTCAGATTCTGAGACATTTTTCTTATAGAAAAAAGTCTCAGATTCTGAGACATTTTTCTTATAGAAAAAAGTCTCAGATTCTGAGACATTTTTCTTATAGAAAAAAGTCTCAGATTCTGAGACATTTTTCTTATAGAAAAAAGTCTCAGATTCTGAGACATTTTTCTTATAGAAAAAAGTCTCAGATTCTGAGACATTTTTCTTATAGAAAAAAGTCTCAGATTCTGAGACATTTTTCTTATAGAAAAAAGTCTCAGATTCTGAGACATTTTTCTTATAGAAAAAAGTCTCAGATTCTGAGACATTTTTCTTATAGAAAAAAGTCTTAGATTCTGAGACATTTTTCTTATAGAAAAAAGTCTCAGATTCGAAGACATTTTTCTTATAGAAAAAAGTCTCAGATTCTGAGACATTTTTCTTATAGAAAAAAGTCTCAGATTCTAAGACATTTTTCTTAGAGAAAAAAGTCTCAGATTCTGAGACATTTTTCATATAGAAAAAAGTCTCAGATTCTGAGACAATTTTCTTATAGAAAAAAGTCTCAGATTTTGAGACATTTTTCTTATAGAAAAAGTCTCAAATTCTGAGACATTTTCCTTACAGAAAAAGTCTCAGATACTGAGACATTTTTCTTATAGAAAAAGTCTCAGATACTGAGACATTTTTCTTATAGAAAAAGTCTCAGATACTGAGACATTTTTCTTATAGAAAAAGTCTCAGATACTGAGACATTTTTCTTATAGAAAAAGTCTCAGATACTGAGACATTTTTCTTATAGAAAAAGTCTCAGATACTGAGACATTTTTCTTATAGAAAAAGTCTCAGATACTGAGACATTTTTCTTATAGAAAAAGTCTCAGCTGAGACATTTTTCTTATAGAAAAAAGTCTCAGATTCTGAGACATTTTTCTTATAGAAAAAAGTCTCAGATTCTGAGACATTTTTCTTATAGAAAAAAGTCTCAGATTCTGAGACATTTTTCTTATAGAAAAAAGTCTCAGATTCTGAGACATTTTTCTTATAGAAAAAAGTCTCAGATTCTGAGACATTTTTCTTATAGAAAAAAAGTCTCAGATTCTGAGACATTTTTCTTATAGAAAAAAAGTCTCAGATTCTGAGACATTTTTCTCTTATAGAAAAAAGTCTCAGATTCTGAGACATTTTTCTTATAGAAAAAAGTCTCAGATTCTGAGACATTTTTCTTATAGAAAAAAGTCTCAGATTCTGAGACATTTTTCTTATAGAAAAAAGTCTCAGATTCTGAGACATTTTTCTTATAGAAAAAAGTCTCAGATTCTGAGACATTTTTCTTATAGAAAAAAGTCTCAGATTCTGAGACATTTTTCTTATAGAAAAAAGTCTCAGATTCTGAGACATTTTTCTTATAGAAAAAAGTCTCAGATTCTGAGACATTTTTCTTATAGAAAAAAGTCTCAGATTCTGAGACATTTTTCTTATAGAAAAAAGTCTCAGATTCTGAGACATTTTCTTATAGAAAAAGTCTCAGATTCTGAGACATTTTTCTTATAGAAAAAAGTCTCAGATTCTGAGACATTTTTTCTTATAGAAAAAAGTCTCAGATTCTGAGACATTTTTCTTATAGAAAAAAGTCTCAGATTCTGAGACATTTTTCTTATAGAAAAAAGTCTCAGATTCTGAGACATTTTTCTTATAGAAAAAAGTCTCAGATTCTGAGACATTTTTCTTATAGAAAAAAGTCTCAGATTCTGAGACATTTTTCTTATAGAAAAAAGTCTCAGATTCTGAGACATTTTTCTTATAGAAAAAAGTCTCAGATTCTGAGACATTTTTCTTATAGAAAAAAGTCTCAGATTCTGAGACATTTTTCTTATAGAAAAAAGTCTCAGATTCTGAGACATTTTTCTTATAGAAAAAAGTCTCAGATTCTGAGACATTTTTCTTATAGAAAAAAGTCTCAGATTCTGAGACATTTTTCTTATAGAAAAAAGTCTCAGATTCTGAGACATTTTTCTTATAGAAAAAAGTCTCAGATTCTGAGACATTTTTCTTATAGAAAAAAGTCTCAGATTCTGAGACATTTTTCTTATAGAAAAAAGTCTCAGATTCTGAGACATTTTTCTTATAGAAAAAAGTCTCAGATTCTGAGACATTTTTCTTATAGAAAAAAGTCTCAGATTCTGAGACATTTTTCTTATAGAAAAAAGTCTCAGATTCTGAGACATTTTTCTTATAGAAAAAAGTCTCAGATTCTGAGACATTTTTCTTATAGAAAAAAGTCTCAGATTCTGAGACATTTTTCTTATAGAAAAAAGTCTCAGGTTCTGAGACATTTTTCTTATAGAAAAAAGTCTCAGATTCTGAGACATTTTTCTTATAGAAAAAAGTCTCAGATTCTGAGACATTTTTCTTATAGAAAAAAGTCTCAGATTCTGAGACATTTTTCTTATAGAAAAAAGTCTCAGATTCTGAGACATTTTTCTTATAGAAAAAAGTCTCAGATTCTGAGACATTTTTCTTATAGAAAAAAGTCTCAGATTCTGAGACATTTTTCTTATAGAAAAAAGTCTCAGATTCTAAGACATTTTTCTTATAGAAAAAAGTCTCAGATTCTGAGACATTTTTCTTATAGAAAAAAGTCTCAGATTCTGAGACATTTTTCTTATAGAAAAAAGTCTCAGATTCTGAGACATTTTTCTTATAGAAAAAAGTCTCAGATTCTGAGACATTTTTCTTATAGAAAAAAGTCTCAGATTCTGAGACATTTTTCTTATAGAAAAAAGTCTCAGATTCTGAGACATTTTTCTTATAGAAAAAAGTCTCAGATTCTGAGACATTTTTCTTATAGAAAAAAGTCTCAGATTCTGAGACATTTTTCTTATAGAAAAAAGTCTCAGATTCTGAGACATTTTTCTTATAGAAAAAAGTCTCAGATTCTGAGACATTTTTCTTATAGAAAAAGTCTCAGATTCTGAGACATTTTTCTTATAGAAAAAAGTCTCAGATTCTGAGACATTTTTCTTATAGAAAAAAGTCTCAGATTCTGAGACATTTTTCTTATAGAAAAAAGTCTCAGATTCTTAGAAATTTTTCTTATAGAAAAAAGTCTCAGATTCTGAGACATTTTTCTTATAGAAAAAAGTCTCAGATTCTGAGACATTTTTCTTATAAAAAAAAGTCTCAGATTCTGAGACATTTTTCTTATAGAAAAAAGTCTCAGATTCTGAGACATTTTTCTTATAGAAAAAAGTCTCAGATTCTGAGACATTTTTCTTATAGAAAAAAGTCTCAGATTCTGAGACATTTTTCTTATAGAAAAAAGTCTCAGATTCTGAGACATTTTTCTTATAGAAAAAAGTCTCAGATTCTGAGACATTTTTCTTATAGAAAAAAGTCTCAGATTCTGAGACATGTTTCTTATAGAAAAAAGTCCCAGATTCTGAGACATTTTTCTTATAGAAAAAAGTCCCAGATTCTGAGACATTTTTCTTATAGAAAAAAGTCTCAGAATCTGAGACATTTTTCTTATAGAAAAAAGTCTCAGATTCTGAGACATTTTTCTTATAGAAAAAAGTCTCAGATTCTGAGACATTTTTCTTATAGAAAAAAGTCTCAGATTCTGAGACATTTTTCTTATAGAAAAAAGTCTCAGATTCTGAGACATTTTTCTTATAGAAAAAAGTCTCAGATTCTGAGACATTTTTCTTATAGAAAAAAGTCTCAGATTCTGAGACATTTTTCTTATAGAAAAAAGTCTCAGATTCTGAGACATTTTTCTTATAGAAAAAAGTCTCAGATTCTGAGACATTTTTCTTATAGAAAAAAGTCTCAGATTCTGAGACATTTTTCTTATAGAAAAAAGTCTCAGATTCTGAGACATTTTTCTTATAGAAAAAAGTCTCAGATTCTGAGACATTTTTCTTATAGAAAAAAGTCTCAGATTCTGAGACATTTTTCTTATAGAAAAAAGTCTCAGATTCTGAGACATTTTTCTTATAGAAAAAAGTCTCAGATTCTGAGACATTTTTCTTATAGAAAAAAGTCTCAGATTCTGAGACATTTTTCTTATAGAAAAAAGTCTCAGATTCTGAGACATTTTTCTTATAGAAAAAAGTCTCAGATTCTGAGACATTTTTCTTATAGAAAAAAGTCTCAGATTCTGAGACATTTTTCTTATAGAAAAAAGTCTCAGATTCTGAGACATTTTTCTTATAGAAAAAAGTCTCAGATTCTGAGACATTTTTCTTATAGAAAAAAGTCTCAGATTCTGAGACATTTTTCTTATAGAAAAAAGTCTCAGATTCTGAGACATTTTTCTTATAGAAAAAAGTCTCAGATTCTGAGACATTTTTCTTATAGAAAAAAGTCTCAGATTCTGAGACATTTTTCTTATAGAAAAAAGTCTCAGATTCTGAGACATTTTTCTTATAGAAAAAAGTCTCAGATTCTGAGACATTTTTCTTATAGAAAAAAGTCTCAGATTCTGAGACATTTTTCTTATAGAAAAAAGTCTCAGATTCTGAGACATTTTTCTTATAGAAAAAAGTCTCAGATTCTGAGACATTTTTCTTATAGAAAAAAGTCTCAGATTCTGAGACATTTTTCTTATAGAAAAAAGTCTCAGATTCTGAGACATTTTTCTTATAGAAAAAAGTCTCAGAATCTGAGACATTTTTCTTATAGAAAAAAGTCTCAGATTCTGAGACATTTTTCTTATAGAAAAAAGTCTCAGATTCTGAGACATTTTTCTTATAGAAAAAAGTCTCAGATTCTGAGACATTTTTCTTATAGAAAAAAGTCTCAGATTCTGAGACATTTTTCTTATAGAAAAAAGTCTCAGATTCTGAGACATTTTTCTTATAGAAAAAAGTCTCAGATTCTGAGACATTTTTCTTATAGAAAAAAGTCTCAGATTCTGAGACATTTTTCTTATAGAAAAAAGTCTCAGATTCTGAGACATTTTTCTTATAGAAAAAAGTCTCAGATTCTGAGACATTTTTCTTATAGAAAAAAGTCTCAGATTCTGAGACATTTTTCTTATAGAAAAAGTCTCAGATTCTGAGACATTTTTCTTATAGAAAAAGTCTCAGATTCTGAGACATTTTTCTTATAGAAAAAGTCACAGATTCTGAGACATTTTTCTTATAGAAAAAGTCTCAGATTCTGAGACATTTTTCTTATAGAAAAAGTCTCAGATTCTGAGACATTTTTCTTATAGAAAAAGTCTCAGATTCTAAAACATTTTTCTTATAGAAAAAGTCTCAGATTGTTAGACATTTTTGTTATAGAAAAAAGTCTCAGATTCTGAGACATTTTTCTTATAGAAAAAAGTCTCAGATTCTGAGACATTTTTCTTATAGAAAAAAGTCTCAGATTCTGAGACAGTTTTCTTATAGAAAAAAGTCTCAGATTCTGAGACATTTTTCTTATAGAAAAAAGTCTCAGATTCTGAGGCATTTTTCTTATAGAAAAAAGTCTCAGATTCTGAGGCATTTTTCTTATAGAAAAAAGTCTCAGATTCTGAGACATTTTTCTTATAGAAAAAAGTCTCAGATTCTGAGACATTTTTCTTATAGAAAAAAGTCTCAGATTGTGAGACATTTTTCTTATAGAAAAAAGTCTCAGATTCTGAGACATTTTTCTTATAGAAAAAAGTCTCAGATTCTGAGACATTTTTCTTACAGAAAAAATTCTCAGATTCTGAGACATTTTTCTTATAGAAAAAAGTCTCAGATTCTGAGAATCTCAGAATCTGAGACTTTTTTCTATAAGAAAAATGTCTCAGAATCTGAGACTTTTTTCTATAACAAAAATGTCTAACAATCTGAGACTTTTTCTATAAGAAAAATGTCTCAGAATCTGAGACTTTTTCTATAAGAAAAATGTCTCAGAATCTGAGACTTTTTCTATAAGAAAAATGTCTCAGAATCTGAGACTTTTTCTATAAGAAAAATGTCTCAGAATCTGAGACTTTTTCTATAAGAAAAATGTCTCAGAATCTGAGACTTTTTCTATAAGAAAAATGTCTCAGAATCTGAGACTTTTTCTATAAGAAAAATGTCTCAGAATCTGAGACTTTTTCTATAAGAAAAATGTCTCAGAATCTGAGACTTTTTCTATAAGAAAAATGTCTCAGAATCTGAGACTTTTTCTATAAGAAAAATGTCTCAGAATCTGAGACTTTTTCTATAAGAAAAATGTCTCAGAATCTGAGACTTTTTTCTATAAGAAAAATGTCTCAGAATCTGAGACTTTTTGCTATAAGAAAAATGTCTCAGAATCTGAGACTTTTTTCTATAAGAAAAATGTCTCAGAATCTGAGACTTTTTTCTATAAGAAAAATGTCTCAGAATCTGAGACTTTTTTCTATAAGAAAAATGTCTCAGAATCTGAGACTTTTTTCTATAAGAAAAATGTCTCAGAATCTGAGACTTTTTTCTATAAGAAAAATGTCTCAGAATCTGAGACTTTTTTCTATAAGAAAAATGTCTCAGAATCTGAGACTTTTTTCTATAAGAAAAATGTCTCAGAATCTGAGACTTTTTTCTATAAGAAAAATGTCTCAGAATCTGAGACTTTTTTCTATAAGAAAAATGTCTCAGAATCTGAGACTTTTTTCTATAAGAAAAATGTCTCAGAATCTGAGACTTTTTTCTATAAGAAAAATGTCTCAGAATCTGAGACTTTTTTCTATAAGAAAAATGTCTCAGAATCTGAGACTTTTTTCTATAAGAAAAATGTCTCAGAATCTGAGACTTTTTTCTATAAGAAAAATGTCTCAGAATCTGAGACTTTTTTCTATAAGAAAAATGTCTCAGAATCTGAGACTTTTTTCTATAAGAAAAATGTCTCAGAATCTGAGACTTTTTTCTATAAGAAAAATGTCTCAGAATCTGAGACTTTTTTCTATAAGAAAAATGTCTCAGAATCTGAGACTTTTTTCTATAAGAAAAATGTCTCAGAATCTGAGACTTTTTTCTATAAGAAAAATGTCTCAGAGTCTGAGACTTTTTTCTATAAGAAAAATGTCTCAGAATCTGAGACTTTTTTCTATAAGAAAAATGTCTCAGAATCTGAGACTTTTTTCTATAAGAAAAATGTCTCAGAATCTGAGACTTTTTTCTATAAGAAAAATGTCTCAGAATCTGAGACTTTTTTCTATAAGAAAAATGTCTCAGAATCTGAGACTTTTTTCTATAAGAAAAATGTCTCAGAATCTGAGACTTTTTTCTGTAAGAAAAATGTCTCAGAATCTGAGACATTTTTCTTATAAGAAAAAGTCTCAGATTATGATTTCTTATAAGAAAAAGTCTCAGATTCTGAGACATTTTTCTTATAAATTCTGAAATTTTGAGTTTTATTTTCAAAATCTTTTAACTGCTTAATGTAGGGTACCCAAGTAATTTGCACAAGTATGAATTATTACCATAAAGTGCGCCAAAACACAACACAAAATATAAAAAAACACAAAGTTTTTCTTTATTTGCGCCTTAATAACTTGAAAATCAATCATCTCTTATATCATCATCTTCAACCGCATACCAAAAAAACAAAAAAAATAAAAAATAGTGCTGAACAACTATATAATAAATCCATACAACTAGAAATAGTGGTTTTATTAAAACTTTGTTAGCATATTTTATTTAATCATTTACCAGCGAGGAGTAGTAGGTAAATATTATAGGTATGGTACCTCCTCCTCCTTCTCTATATTGGTGGTTTCTATTTCCATTTGTAGCTTATCATAATTTTCAAGCCGATTTAACTCATCATCAAGTCATCACCATCAAATGATGCCGCATTTGCGTGTCAGTTTACATTAACATAGAAACTTACAAACATTCATAGATATTTCATTTTACATTATTTGGATTTTAAATTTCCTACAACAGTTGTTAATTAATGTTCGTACGGGTTTATCAAAAAAACAACTCAACTCCTCTTATTCCATAGCAATTGTTATTGTTTTGGAATTTTATTTATGGCTTATCGTTAATTTAAAAAATTTATTGGTTGAATTTTTCATATAATTGTATCATCAGTATTTGTGTGGTCGTTTTAAAGAAATTTTTATGTATAAGTTTTTGTTGTAAATTCAAATAAAACTAAAAAATTAAAAAAAAAAAACACTTTTTTAAATTTTAAAATTTTTAAATTTGGAATCTAGGATTGTCAGGCGCAACGAAAATTCTGTAAAAAGTACTATTTTTTGGAAATTCCGGTACTAAGGGGGTAAAGTAGTGTTCTTTGGTACTTTTTTTATTTCTCCTGAAATAATGATCATAGATACTTTAAATTAGAAATAAAGATCCCTTCAGCATTAAAAAAACGTCTGAAAATGGTGCCTCTTCGGAATTTCGATTTTAATGGGTTAAAAAGGGTACTGTGGTTGTAGGTACTTTGTCTATCTCCTGCAATAATGGTGACGAAAACATGAAATTTGGAATATGGGATTATTTAGTGAAAAATAAACGTTCTTATAAACGTTCTTTTCAGAAAATTTACATTTTATCAGTGAAGTGACGCCCTATGTTCTTCGTGAACAATTTATTTAAGTATTTTTATATCGCTGTATCTATATTGTATTTAAATAAATAAAGGACATATGTATATCTGGGGACGTTTGACAAAAGCCGAAAAAGTCTATCTTAACATTTAATATTTTTTTGACAAAAGAACTTAAGTCGATTTAAATGCTTTTGTCAAAATTCCACAGATATATATATACGTTAATACTGCACTTTCTAAAAAAATGCACTTTTGGGAATTTCTGATACTTAGAGGGTAAAAATTGTACTTTGGTACTTTTTTGAAAAATTAAAATTGGTACTATTGGTAACTATTAAACTAAAGATCCAAGATATAGGAATAAAACATACAAGGAACGAAATTAAATGAAACAGGGAATGAAGTGGAATAGAAGAGAAACGGAAGGAAATGTAACGTTAACGACACGAAATGATTTTTTTTTTCACATACATTTTTTAACACCGAACTGTTTCAATCAATATTTTTTTCACTAAGATTTTTGAAATAACTTTTTTTCACTCAATATTTGGTTTACTCAAAATATTAAATTAAACTTTTTTTTACGACCACAAAAGGGGCTGGGCAAAAATAACACTTTTTATACCCTCAAACCACTGCATGGGGGTATACTCACTTTGTCATTCCGTTTGTAACGCATCGAAATATCGGTCGGGGACCCCATAAAGTATATGGGGCATTCCATATCAAATCGGACACTTAGAATAATTTTTTAGATTTTTCCAATTTGGTGACAGTTTTAAGTACCCTTCGAAAACTCCTTCGTTTTTAGATTTTTTTGATGACCCCTTTAAACGATATCGAATTTTTAAAAACTGGTAGTTTGTTTCTTTACTTAAACTTCTTTTACTCATAACTTCTTCAATAATGGTCCAAATTGCAAATTTTTATTTCAAAATTTTCGTTTTTTATGTACTTTTAAACATCCCAAAAAAATCTTAAAAGCGCTCTAGTATGCGATTTTTAAGTTTTAAAATTTAAATCTTATTTTTGAAAATGTTTTTACTCTTCGATTTTTTTTGAACTATTTTTGTGTAAAACTTCTATCGATTCTTATGGCCAACTTATGACCAAGGGAAAACTAAATACCTTTTCACTTACGAGAAGGGAATGTCGAGCTCTGACGGGAATAACAACTGCTCACTGTCTCATCGGCATTCATGCTAAGAATATTAGACTCATCCCGGACGCCAGTTGTAGAAGATGCGGCTCACCAGGAGTGGATGAAACGATAGAACACATACTTTGTCACTGTCCATCGGTGGCAAGAAGTCGCCGATCGATTACTAGTCAGATACGCTTTATTACTTTGGAGGATATAACACGAATGGATCTTAGAATATTAAAGAGATTCGCAATGACTTTGAACGTGTTTAACTTGCGCCGCTAGCGAAAAAGAAAAAAATTTTGTGGTATCGCTATGGACCAAAAGGTCTATGCGAAGTGCAAATCGTACACCGCCACCCTAACCTAACCATCTATCGATTCTACAAATTTTTTGCCCAGTAGGATCATGGGATAACAATTATTACTATTTTTTTAAATTTTTTGAAAAATTTTTATTGTAATTTTCCAATCTTAAAATCATTTCTACTGCTCCAATGGTGAGTCATAGAGGGGTCATTTCCAAGACCGAGCTCCATTAATTTTTACGTCTAAGCATTTCTTTGGAACAAATTAATACCCTATCTCCAATTTCTAAGGGGGCTCCCACACAAAACGACATTATTTAAAATTTGCTCCAACTGCTCTAACTGCCCTAATAGTGCCCTTAGAGCAACAAAATGTATGACCGGCCCACAATATTTTTTTAGTCCAAACATTTTCTCTGAACGCACCTACCTTCTATCTTTAACTCTTAAGGCGGTCCCCATACAATTTTTTTAATTTTTTGTAAATTTGTTTTATTTAATCAGCTTCTACCGATCCAATGGTGCGTCCGAGAGGGGTCATTAGTGAGACCGACTGCCATTTATTTTTACCCTTTAACATTTTTTAAAAACATACCTAAGCCCTATCTCCACTCCCTAAGTAGGCTACTAAAAACTGTAAGCAAATTGGGAAAATCTAAAAAAAAAAAATTTCAAAGTGTCCGATTTGACATGGAATATATATTATTAATCCATGATCGATTCTAAGACATTCTGTGAATATCCGTCTGTCTGTAGATGGCACGATGCAGTCCAAAATAAAAAAGCTAGCCTCCAGAAATTTGGCGTGAATATGTATTATGGTCCTAGGCAGATTAAGTTCGGAAATGGGTAAAATCGGGCTAGGGGAAAAAAGTTCCCCCTTGAAGAACTAAACCGACCCCTAAAGCACTATATTTTTTACTCGTTTTTTATATTTTTGTTCAACAAATGACACATGTTTAAGCTACAAGAAGTTCAAAGTCCTGCATTTGAACCTAGACAATTAGAAAATGTCGTTTTTTTCGGTCCGCCCCCTTTTATGGGCGTGGAATATTTTTTTTTTAAATAATGATAAACTTGTATTTCTTTAGTGCAAAAAGCATAAGAATGAATTTTTAAACACATATTCGAGAGGAAATTCCCCCCCCCCCCCTATTTAACGCTACCCACCCCCAAAAAAAAATTAAACGCCCTTGCATTTTTTTTGCATGTTGGAGGGTATAAAAGATTCGACACAGCCGAATTTAACACTCTGACTTGTTTACTTTTTAAATTGGGAATTTTTAAAAAAGTACTTTTTTGAACTTGCGATTCTAAGGAAATAATTCAGCCATTCAGTAACTGATTGCTATTCAATTCGAAATAGTCATTGCTAACACATATTTGAGCTAAAGGTTTGAAGTTGGAGCCCAGCCATGGAACGGGGGAGGCAGACGAACCCCCCCCCCCCCCCCCCCCCCCCAATTAGGGTTCATTTTGCCAACGAACACTTTAAACTCTGTCATTTTTTTTGGTTTATTATCAGATGCTATTTTTTTACTATTTAATTAAAATGTCAATGATTGTTGAACAATTTTATTTAGTTCAACAGTTTTCAAATCCTTAATTCAAACAAGTGGTATTATTTGACATTTGTTAAAAAAAAACTTCCTCTTGTTAAATTAAAATTTCAATTATCACACCCATTAAAAAAAAATGTCGGGTGTATAATTATAATTTCGTTTATGACTTTATTAAAGCATTATAAATTTATCTTCACATTCATTTACCGCCACAAATATTTTTTTTTTGTTTATTTTTTTTGAAGCCACAAATTATTTTGTTTAATTATCTTAATTGCTTGTTACTTGCATTGTGGTTTTACAATTAAAATTTGTATCTGTCATTTGCTTTTTTGTAATTCATTTTTATTTGTTAACACTGTATCGTATAAAATTTGGGGACAACGAAGTAGCAATTTTTATAACGGTCGGTTTTTAGGCTTGAAAAATCCTACCAATGAGAAAAACCAAACTCAGTGAAAAGAGAGCAGATATTAGAAAGATAGTACACTCAAAAAAATAACTTAGTCAAAATAATAGTAAAAGGTGTTGTAATTTACTTCAACCAAACTTTAACAAAAAAAATTATAAAAATTTAACTTTTTACGGTTTTTTTTTTGGCAATTTACTCTTGATAAAATTCAACAATTTTTTGGTACTTTTACTATATTTTATTGCTAGTTTTTTTTTTATTTTACTATAATTTTAGCAAAAATATTAGTATTTTCCTTAAAGAAATGGTAATACTTTTTATTTTTTTTTTTCTTAGTTTTAAGAAAAAAAAAAATTGTTTAAAGTGTTCTAGTGTGAAAAAAAAATCATTGCAGATTGATGATGCTGCCAACACCATAGCAAAGTACTCATCTATCAACTGAATGGGCGCTCAAAAATAGGCTACACAAATTTTAGTATTTTTTACCATATTTTTTGCTAATTTTACCATATTTTTTTTGCTAATTTTATATGAAATTTTTTTAAAATTTGCCACCTAAATTGTTAATAAAAAGTTGATAATTTTGAAAATTATTTTTTTTTAATTTTTAACACATAGTTAGATATCTAATCTTCAATATCCAAAAGTTTTTTTTTTAAATACATGTGAAAAAAATTAAAAATTCGAAAAAAAATTGTTAATTTTTTTTACAAATTTTACCTGAAAATGTAAGAAATTTCTTGTGTAGACTACTACGCAATTCTCATTTGTTCTACTTAAGCTAAAAAAAATGACGCAAAAAAAATAAAAAAAGTGAAGTGTTGTTCTTTAATTTTTTTGTTTAAAGTGTTTAAGTGAAAAAAAAATCATTTTGGATTTTGATGTTGTTGGAAGTCCAGTTATGCAACTACAGCTGCTGAGAAGAAGGCAAAAGAAGATGCTGCCACCATCAAGCCGAAGAAACCATCCAACAACTGAAGTAATAGTTGATGCTGCTATTACTACATTTAAAGAACGTGGTGCTCAAAAAGAGGCAAAAAATTTTTTAGTATATTCACCAAATTTTAAATCAACTACTAATCAGAGAAAAAAAATTACTAAATAAAACAGTTTTTTTTACCAAATTACAATTTTTATTATCTATTTAAATTTTTTTTTGGTAATTTTACCATATTTTTTGATAATTTTAAAAGGTTGATTTTTTATAAAAATAAAATGGTATTCTTGTAATTTTACCATTTTTTTCCTAATTTTTTGATTAGCAAAATGGTTTTGCTAATATTACCAAAAAGTTAGCAAAAATGTTTTGCCAAAAATTAGTTAACTGAATTGTTTTTTATTTCAACTTAGTTCATACACATTTGAGGACCCCATTGGTTTCGGACCCGATAGGTCCAGACCCCGGTGGGCCTAGACCAAGTTGGGTTCCTTAAAAATCGTCATAGTTTTTGATTCAAAATTTGTGTCCGTTTTGCTCTACCTTGCTTAGTTTTTGAGATACGTGATTTTAGGGGACCACCAGGGTTTTGAGAATTACAAAACTCGATAACTTCAAAAATAATACTAGGAGAGCTTTTGATTAACGTTCTACGTGTTGAGACATACAAAAATGCTTTTGGACTTTTTGTTGTGTCGGCAATATATACCGAGATATGAGCATTTTAAAATTTTCGGGAATGCTAACTTTTTTGGATCCAAAGTTAGGACCCATTAGGGTCCACACATGTGAAGAGGACCGGCGATACTATGGAGATTCTTAGAACCAAAAATGGCCTTCATTTTGGTCTATCTGGCATAGTTTCCGAGATAGCGCCATTTAAAATTTTCTGAAAATAAAAAAAATTTACCATTTATTATTGCTAATATTAGCAAAAAATCTTGTAAAAATGTTGTCAACTCAATTTCAAATCTTAGCAAAAGAAATCAGTTCAAAGTTTGTTTAAAATTGCTAATGTGCTAAATGAAGTTTACAAGAATTTTTTGCTAACATGCTAATCTCAACTAGAAATTTGCTAAAAGTTAGCTAACTAGCATTAGCAAAAAAAAAAAAATAGTAAGTCTACTAACGTATTTTTTTGAGTGTAAAATTACAAAATTGCTTGTAAAATGACAAAAAAGCTCTTAATTTTTATTAGGAATTCTCGTAAATTAGGAGACAGCAAAAATTTAATGTCGCAAGAATTCCTTGTAAGTTTTATCGCGTCAAAATATTTATAAATTTACAAATTTACGGTAAAAAACTAGTAAAATTACAAAATTATTGGTAAAATGCTTGTTAAATTACTAGGAATTCTCGTCAAATCGGAGATAGCAAAAAATAAAAATAACAAACCTTTCTTGTCATTTTACAAGTTTTTTATGTTGAATGTATAATACCTCAATCGAGGTTAGTATTTTAAAAATTTAAATTTTTTTAATTCTTGATCATAGAAAAAACCTTGATTTTTTTAAAATTTCAAGTAGCGGTATATCTAGGCCGACCATTCGTACTGATGTGATCAGTACATGTACTGATTTTTGATCACGTGTCCTGATCAAAAAACATTGTACTGATTTGTATTGATTTTTTAAAATATGTACTGATTGTACAGATTTTTGTACATTTCAATAAAAAAAAAATTTATTCGAAATTCTGTACAAAAACTTTAATTTCCATAATATAAGTCGTAAGAGTTGTTATTTATAACTTAGGTCTGAAAATGAGATAATTTATAATGAATTTGATCTAAGGAGATTAGAGTTCGTGAATCAAGAGGTTCCTTAACGCAAAAATGAATCTGAGCATGAGGTTCTTCTGATCTTAGTAAATTTATATGGAAATGCACACAGAATCTTTGAGGTTTTCTATACCGAAAAGTTCAATGGGCCGATGGATTTTTTATATTTTTAGAAAGATGATGTAAATTGGATGAATCTAAATGATTCTGAGATCCTAGATAAGGTAATGTCATCAGAGCTTATTCGAAAAAGCGTTCAGATAATCAGGGACTTAAAAAAAAACTTGTACTTATTAGCTGTGAAGTTTTCTTACAGGAAAAGTTGTCAAAACGGAAAAAGTCATTAAAATCTTTGGGATTTTCTTATTCTCAAAACCTGTGGAATTTTGTTACATTTTCTGCACTCAAACGATCAAAACATTCAAATGAAGTCGTTTAAAGTCAACTAAATTTTCTTCAAAATCACGACAGTTGTTTTTTGCAGTTGTTTTTTAACAGTTGTGTTTTGCAGTTTTTTTTTATGGAAAAAAAGGTCTCACAATCTGAAGCTTTTTGTATAGAAAAAATGACTCAGAACCTCAGACTTTTATATAGGAAAAATATCTCTGAATCTGAGACTTTTTCTCTAGGAAAAATGTCTTAGAATCTGAGATTTTTCCATAGGAAAAACGTCTCAGAATCTGTCTAAGAATCTGAGACTTTTCATGTAGAAAAAATGTGTCAGATTCTGACTTTTTTTCTGTAGGAAAAATGTCTCAGAATCTTGTCTCACAATCTGAATCTTTTTCTATAGGAAAAAATAACTCAGAATCTGAGACTTTTTTATGGGAAAAATATCTTAGAGTCTGAGACTTTTTCTATAGGAAAAATGTCTTAGAGTCTGAGACTTTTTTTTAAAGGAAAAATGTAGGATTCTTAGATTCTGAAACTTTTTCTATGTTCTAATGTCTCAGAATCTGAGAATTTTTCTATAGGAAAAATATCTCAGAATCTGAGACTTGTTCTATAGGAAAAATGTCTCAGAATCTGTGACTTTTTCGATAGGAAAATTGTCTCAGAATCTGAGACTTTTTCTGTAGGAAACATGTGTCAGAATCTGAGACTTTTTCTATAGGAAAAATCTCACAGAATCTGAAACTTTTTCTTTAGGAAAAATGTCTCAGAATCTGAGACTTTTTCTATAGGAAAAATGCCTCACAATCTGAGACTTTTTCTTTAGGAAAAATGTCTCAGAATCTGAGACTTTTTCTATAGGAAAAATGTCTCAGAATCTGAGACTTTTTCTATAGGGAAAATGTCTCAGAATCTGAGACTTTTTCTATAGGGAAAATGTCTCAGAATCTGAGACTTTTTCTATAGGGAAAATGTCTCAGAATCTGAAACTTTTTCTGTAAAAAATAGAATTTAACTCTTGTGAGACTTTTTTTTACATAAAATGGTCTCAGATCCTCTGAATTTAAGCCTTATTTTACAGGAAAAGGTCTCAGAATATGAGCCTTTTTTGATTGTACAAAGGTCTTCGAATCTTCTAATTTTTCTGTAGGAAAATGATCTCAGAATTTGAGAATTGTTCTTTACGAAAAAAGTCTTAGAACATTGATAGGTAAATGCTAGGATTTATGGGCGGAACATTTTGTTAAGTCTTATAAATCAGCAAGACCGACTGGTATATCTCCATTAATAATTTTTAGCTTAAAGTACAGTAATTTTTAATTTCTTAAATTCATTTCGAAATGGTGCTCAATTTCTTGCTTACTTGGATTATAATGTTGGGAATTTTAGTTTTATTATACAAGTATATTTTTGCTAGTTAAGTTTTTTAGTTCAATTTTGTTCTTAAAACTTTTAAAACTGCACCTTAATTGTAGTTTGGTTATTGTTTGTCTAGGGTGATATTTATTAAAAGAGTTTGCACCACAAAACTAAGAAATAAGCTGCTGCAACAAACAACTTGCTAACTAATTGTATTGTCGACGCATTCGTTGTTTAGTGACAATTTACTATTATTATTGTTTTTTTTTTTGTTGCTTTTTGGTTAAATTTAAAGTTGCTTTCGGTGGGTTTTTTGTAATTCTGCAAATGATCGTGTATTGTCTAGAGATTTCTTAAAAATTGATATGTTGTTTGTTTGGTTGGTTGGTTCGTTTGTTGTGGTTAATTAGCAATGACTAGGATTTTGGAGATTTTTTTTTTTTTTTTCATATTATTGCAAATGTCATGTCATATTATATGTATGTTTTAATTATACACAGGAAAAAATACGAAATGGATTTTAAAATTCTATTTTTGTGAATAAAAAATTTTTCTTCATACAGGAAATTTGCTTAAACAAAACCGAAAACAATTTTTTGAAAAACTTCAAATGTTTTCTAAACTGTTTTACCGATTATAAAGAGTATAAGATTAACTATATTTAACGTTTAAATTCCATTAAATTTTTTAAAAAACAAAACTCAATTAATAAAATTTTCAAATATCCAATTATTTCTACCAAGTTCGTTGCTTAAGTCTTTTGTTTTAGTTAAAAAATGTTGTTTATATTAATGAAAATTTTCATTTTTATCTCTTCCATTACATTTTTTTAAGTTTTTTTCTTTCATCTTAAGGGTTTTTAATGAAAATAACTGTTTTCTAGTTTTCAACGCTTATAAATTATAATTTAAAGATCAACTAACTATTTTACCAATAGCGCTAACCAAGTAATCAAAGATAAGTACGTTTTTAACAATAACAACAATGAAAATCGTTAGTAAACAACACTATAAAACAACAACAAAAAACATTGATTTTTCTATTTTTTTTTTTTTTTTTCTTATTTTGGAAAATATAGTTTTAGTGTTATTGATTCGATTTATTTTAACACAAAAAAAGAAACAACTAAACAAAAGTAATACAAAAAAAATTATGGATTTTCATTTAAGCTTAACACATTTTTCATCATCATCAAACAACATTATCATATAACGGAGGGGAGCACTGGGGAAGAGGCATAGACATGAGGAAACTAGAGCCTTATTAAAATGTATTTTAAGATTCTAAGACATTTTCAAAAAGAAAAATTCTGAGACATTTTTTTATAGAAAAAGTCTCAGATTCTGAGACATTTTCCTATAAAAAAATTCTCAGATTCTGAGACATTTTTCTTAAAGAAAAAGTCTCAGATTCTGAGACATTTTTCTTATTGCAAAAGTCTCAAATTCTGAGACAATTTTCTTACAGAACATGAGACATTTTTCTTATAGAAAAAGTCTCAGATTCTGAGACATTTTTCTTATAGAAAAAGTCTCAGATTCTGGGACATTTTTTCTTATAGAAAAAGTCTCAGATTCTGGGACATTTTTTCTTATAGAAAAATTCTCAGATTCTGAGACATTTTTGTTATAGAAAAAGTCTCAGGTTAGGTTAGGTTAGGTTGTAAGTGGCTGCTGACATTTTACGTCAACACACGTAGACTCTGAGGTCCATTGTGATACCACGGGACCGTAATAGGTTTCCCTACTAGTCCCTGTCGTTAAACCATTTTGAGCTTCTTATAAAACTCCTTAGATGTTGAATTTTGACATCCAACAAATCAGAAAGATCGTACAGCTCCCTAGATCCCAGTGAAGCAAGTCTCTGACCAGAAAGTGCCGGGCAATGGCAAATAAAGTGTTCGATAGTTTCCAACTCCTCTTCATCCATGCAACTTCGGCAAAAGTCATTCGACGGCACATTTAACCGCTCTGCGTGCTTCCCTATAAGACAGTGTCCGGTAACTATAGAAACCACCGTCGAAATCTCTCCTCTTGGAAGCGATATCAGCTCACTTGTGCTCCCCTGATTAAGAGAAGGCCAAATCAGTCGTATTGTCTCACACGTCCATCCATTTGCCCATCTTTGATTAGTCTCCGTCGCAGAACAAAGCCGTAGGTTTTGCTTGCAAGTTTCTAGAGGCATACCAACACATTCCAATTCTGTTGGAACCTGTAAGGTAGTTCCTAGTCTTGCAAGCTCATCGGCTTTGCAATTCCCTGGAATGTATCTGTGCCCTGGAACCCATATGAGTCGTATGTTAAACTGCTTGGCCATCTCATTTAAAGACGTGCGGCAGTTAAGGGCAGATCTTGTTTTCAGAAACATTGAATCCAGGGACTTGACCGCGGCTTGACTGTCAGTATAGATGTTGACTGCGGTTGTAGACAAGACATTGCAGCTCAACCAGTCAGCCACTTCCTTTATTGCCAGCATCTCTGCCTGGTAGACACTGCAATGATCTGGCAATCTACGAGCCAGGCTCAATCCAAGCTCTTCCGAATAGACCCCAAAGCCCACTTGTTCGTGCAGCCTCGATCCATCTGTGTAAAAATTTATGGTAGCTCCACTTCCCGTAGTATCCCCGATCCAAGACTCCCTGGATGCTATCATAGTGGTAAAGTGGCGCTCAAAGAGGCTCAAAGAGGGAGCACAGTCCACATTTTGTGGTATTGTTATCTTTTTCAAGATCGCGCTATGGCCACAATCACTGCTCCTCCATTGCAGCATGCTATTAAGTCGAATTGCCGACGCAGCCGCATACTGCCTACCCAATATGTCCAAGGGTATCAGGTGAAGGAGGATTTCTAATGCAGCCGTAGGTGTAGTACGAAGAGCACCAGTGATGCACATTGACGCCATTCTCTGTACCTTCGTGATAAAGACAAAGTTCGCTTTTGTTTCTAAAGCAGGCCACCAGACAATGATTCCATACAGCAAAATTGGACGCACCACTGCTGTATAGATCCAATGAACGACTTGAGGGCTAAAACCCCATCGTTTTTCAATGGCCCTTTTACAGGAATGCAAAGCAATCGTTGCTTTTCTCACCCGTTCCTCAATATTACGCCTGAAATTCAGCTTCCTATCTAGAAATACTCCAAGATACTTGGCTCCATCTGAGAAGGTGATTTCAGTACCGTCCAGAGAAATAGGATCAAAAGCAGGAATCTTATTTTTCATTGTAAACAAAACAAGCTCTGTTTTACTAGGATTAACTCCTAGACCACAGTCTCTTGCCCATTTAGACAGATCTTTCAGAGAATGATGTTGGCAGATACTTCCCCTTTACCGCTATCGCGACATCGTCAGCATATGCGACAACATGACAACCACGTGCTTCTAGAGATAGTAGCATTGAATTCAGTGCCAGGTTCCAAAGAAGCGGCGAAAGAACACCTCCTTGTGGTGTGCCCCTATTGACAAATCGAGATATGACGGACGCTCCCAATTCAGACGTTATACGTCTATTGGCAAGTAGGTTTTCCACCATTAAAACGATTTCACGCTTTACTCCCAGACCAGACAATGCCAATATTATCGATTCTGGGATGACATTATTAAAAGCCCCCTCAATATCAAGAAAGGCCACCATAGTGTACTCCTTTACCGAAAGCGATCTCTCGATGGTACCAACGAGCTCATGAAGAGCTGTTTCCGTTGATCGTCCCTTGCTGTATGCATGTTGCTTTGTCGAAAGCAACCTTGGGTCAATCACTCTACGCAAATATGAGTCTATCATTCGTTCCATTGTCTTTAACAAAAAAGAAGACAGACTAATTAGTCTGAAATCCTTCGGAGCTGTGTGGGAACTTTTCCCAGCCTTCGGGATAAATACGACTCTGGTATCCCTCCATTTTAAAAGAATATACGACCAGTTGATGCATGCTGTGTATAGATTATACAGCAACGGGGCTATATAGTCCAACACTTGCTGCAACTCAGCCGGGATTATACCATCAGGTCCCGGGGATTTATAGGGCCTGAAGCTTTTTATCGCCCAGATTAATGTTGGCATATTTATTATTTCCGAAGCAATTTCAGATGCTTAGGCGTCAGAACGTTCCAAAGCTTGAAACGGCGTCATGGAATTGCCCGGAAAATGCGTGTTTAAAAGGAGATCCAGCGACTCTCCACTGGAGGAAGACCACACCCCATTAGGATCTTTCAGGTATCCTAGGGTGCAAGGAGAAGAAGCCAGAACCTTGCGCAGCCTGGATGCCTCAGAAACGTCTTCCATGTTTCCACAGAAGTTTTTCCAAGAATCACATTTTGCATTTCTGATCATCTTTTTATAACTCTTAAGTTGCAGCCTGTATGCAGACCAGTCCTCGTCCGCTCTTGAAAATTTAGCCTTATTAAAGAGCTTTCTGCAGGAATCTCTGCTCGTCTGCAACTCATTTGACCACTAAGGTGGCTTTTTTTCCCTCTAGGCTTTGCAGAAGGGCAAGATGCATCCAGGCACCTATTACAAACATTTGTTATATGGTCAACCAGACAGTCAATTTCCGCTAAACTATGCGGTTCAGATAGGGGTACTTCATCCAAAAGCAAAGAAAAAGTCTCCCTATATTTCACCCAGGTTGTTCTTCTCAGATTTCTAGAGACTGTCTCAAGCGGGGCACGCTCCCTGAGTAAAAACTCAATGTAGCGATGATCTGAGAAAGAATGGTCTTCCAAAACTCTCCAGTCATCAATTCTATCAGACAATGTATCTGATACATTGCCGCGTACTTGTAACGAAAGTTGGTTCACTACCCTTGTTACAAATATACAGGTTAGTGCTTAACAAAAACTCCAAAAGTGATTCGCCTCTATCATTTGTGTCTGTACTTCCCCATATCGAATGATGTGCATTAGCATCACAGCACACTAGAACTGGTGTCCCCTAGATGCAGACTCCCAAATCAGACCGCCAACCTTCTCCGGGGGTATTGGCCCCGGATTAGGAAAATACGCAGAGGCGAGCCAAATAGATTTCCCATGAAGCTCTAAGCTAGCCGCTGTAACATCCATATCACTAAAAGTTGATAAAAAGAATATATTTAAGCCATTTTTCGCCAAGATGCAGGCTCTTGGTGAGCCCTCACCTTTGGCAACCATCAACTTAAACCCAGGGGTCTTCAATCCGCAAACCCTGCCACCCCGCACCCAGGGCTCTTGGATAAAAACCAAGTCAACTGCTCCTGTCGTCAGGCGCAACAATAGTGCAGCTGAGGCTGCCTTACAGTGATGGAGGTTTATTTGTAGGAACCGCAACATCTTCCTTTTTTTCCACCATCCTTTCCACCACCGTGTTATTGGCTTCATCCTCCGTGTTATCATAGAGGTCGCATTCGTCCCCAGATTCGGTTTCGAATAAGCCAGATATGTGTCCCATCTGTTCTGAATCGGAGGCAACAGAACTCTTCGAATTCCTCACTGCATGGGCCTCGTCCTGAATGTCACCCATCGTGGCATTAGCTTTATCCTCCGTGCCATCACAGAGGTCGCATTCGTTACCAGATTCGGTTTCGAAAATGCCAGATGCATCTCCCATCAGCCTAGAATCGGTCAGCTGAATATCAACCTTTTCCAGATTCTCCTCCCCAGCCGACTCTGCCACTGGCTTGTCTGCGTCCAAAATAAGCTTCTGGTCGCCCTTGTAGACATTGACTCTTATATGAAAAAAGCCAAATCTAATAATGCCGTCAGTCCTGGCTAAAAGCGGAAGCGATTCCTCATTAACCAAGACCACTGCTTGACGACGAGCGCCATCCATCTCACCCAATCTGGCAATTTGCCAATTCTGAGTTGGAAGGTCAGGATTGCAGACTTTTATCATCTTTAGAATCACCGCAGTGTCACTTGTAGCCATTGGGATCCATGCATGGGCTCTGGGTTGCGAGGGGATATAATGTTTTTCCACAACGTCCAGTCTGGCTCCAGGCCATAACTCTCCCACTTGGCTAATGGCAACCTTAAACACGGCTGCGGATCTTTCGTTCCCAAAAGCAACGAGTTTTACTCGCCCCTGATACCAACCTGCGTTGACAGTAGTAGGGAGAAATTCAGGAATACTCTCAAGAAGCCTATAGTAGATTTCATTTAGTTTAGTTTCAACTAAACTCCACTTGTCCCTTGGAATACTGCAATCCCCATTTTGCCTGTTTATCACAGCCCTAACGAAGTTACCTTTCACCACTTCACTAAAAGACTGAGTCCAGACGTTGCCGGTCTCCTTAGATCTCTTAGGTAAAGGTTTCTCGTCGGGCGAGCGCAACCTTTTACCAGACTTCGATGACGAGGCCGAAACAGCGCTCTGTTTGTCAGATGCGCGCATTGCCGAAAGTTTGTTCTGTTCTTCAATGACTCCTTTCGCCCATGATAGCGACGCCCTCTCACGTTCGGAGAGCTTCGTTCCATCGAGTTGGCTTAGTCTGTTAATTATTTTCAAACAAAGCCTTCTCTGGTTGTGCCTGACCTTTGATGGCTTAAGTTTCTTTTTCTTTTTACCACCAATATTAGGCTGAGCACCCCTACCAGAAAAAAGTCTCAGACTCGAGGCATTTTTCTAATAGAAAAATTCTCAGATTCTGAGACATTTTTCTTATAGAAAAAGTCTCAGATTCTGAGACATTTTTCTTATAGAAAAAGTCTCAGATTCTGAGACATTTTTCTTATAGAAAAAGTCTCAGATTCTGAGACATTTTTCTTATAGAAAAATTTTTCTTATAGAAAAAGTCTCAGATTCTGAGACATTTTTCTTATAGAAAAAGTCTCAGATTCTGAGACATTTTTCTTATAGAAAAAGTCTCAGATTCTGAGACATTTTTCTTATAGAAAAAGTCTCAGATTCTGAGACATTTTTCTTATAGAAAAAGTCTCAGATTCTGAGACATTTTTCTTATAGAAAAAGTCTCAGATTCTGAGACATTTTTCTTATAGAAAAAGTCTCAGATTCTGAGACATTTTTCTTATAGAAAAAGTCTCAGATTCTGAGACATTTTTCTTATAGAAAAAGTCTCAGATTCTGAGACATTTTTCTTATAGAAAAAGTCTCAGATTCTGAGACATTTTTCTTATAGAAAAAGTCTCAGATTCTGAGACATTTTTCTTATAGAAAAAGTCTCAGATTCTGAGACATTTTTCTTATAGAAAAAGTCTCAGATTCTGAGACATTTTTCTTATAGAAAATGTCTCAGATTCTGAGACATTTTTCTTATAGAAAAAGTCTCAGATTCTGAGACATTTTTCTTATAGAAAAAATCTCAGATTCTGAGACATTTTTCTTATAGAAAAAGTCTCAGATTCTGAGACATTTTTCTTATAGAAAAAGTCTCAGATTCTGAGACATTTTTCTTATAGAAAAAGTCTCAGATTCTGAGACATTTTTCTTATAGAAAAAGTCTCAGATTCTGAGACATTTTTCTTATAGAAAAAGTCTCAGATTCTGAGACATTTTTCTTATAGAAAAAGTCTCAGATTCTGAGACATTTTTCTTATAGAAAAAGTCTCAGATTCTGAGACATTTTTCTTATAGAAAAAGTCTCAGATTCTGAGACACTTTTCTTATAGAAAAAGTCTCAGATTCTGAGACATTTTTCTTATAGAAAAAGTCTCAGATTCTGAGACATTTTTCTTATAGAAAAAGTCTCAGATTTTGAGACATTTTTCTTATAGAAAAAGTCTCAGATTCTGAGACATTTTTCTTATAGAAAAAGTCTCAGATTCTGAGACATTTTTCTTATAGAAAAAGTCTCAGATTCTGAGACATTTTTCTTATAGAAAAAGTCTCAGATTCTGAGACATTTTTCTTATAGAAAAAGTCTCAGATTCTGAGACATTTTTCTTATAGAAAAAGTCTCAGATTCTGAGACATTTTTCTTATAGAAAAAGTCTCAGATTCTGAGACATTTTCTCAGATTCTGAGACATTTTTCTTATAGAAAAAGTCTCAGATTCTGAGACATTTTTCTTATAGAAAAAGTCTCAGATTCTGAGACATTTTTCTTATAGAAAAAGTCTCAGATTCTGAGACATTTTTCTTATAGAAAAAGTCTCAGATTCTGGACATTTTTCTTATAGAAATAGTCTCAGATTCTGAGACATTTTTCTTATAGAAAAAGTCTCAGTTTCGGAGACATTTTTCTTATAGAAAAAGTCTCAGATTCTGAGACATTTTTCTTATAGAAAAAATCTCAGATTCTGAGACATTTTTCTTATAGAAAAAGTCTCAGATTCTGAGACATTTTTCTTATAGAAAAAGTCTCAGATTCTGAGACATTTTTCTTATAGAAAAAGTCTCAGATTCTGAGACATTTTTCTTATAGAAAAAGTCTCAGATTCTGAGACATTTTTCTTATAGAAAAAGTCTCAGATTCTGAGACATTTTTCTTATAGAAAAAGTCTCAGATTCTGAGACATTTTTCTTATAGAAAAAGTCTCAGATTCTGAGACATTTTTCTTATAGAAAAAATCTCAGATTCTGAGACATTTTTCTTATAGAAAAAGTCTCAGATTCTGAGACATTTTTCTTATAGAAAAAGTCTCAGATTCTGAGACATTTTTCTTATAGAAAAAGTCTCAGATTCTGAGACATTTTTCTTATAGAAAAAGTCTCAGATTCTGAGACATTTTTCTTATAGAAAAAGTCTCAGATTCTGAGACATTTTTCTTATAGAAAAAGTCTCAGATTCTGAGACATTTTTCTTATAGAAAAAGTCTCAGATTCTGAGACATTTTTCTTATAGAAAAAGTCTCAGATTCTGAGACATTTTTCTTATAGAAAAAGTCTCAGATTCTGAGACACTTTTCTTATAGAAAAAGTCTCAGATTCTGAGACATTTTTCTTATAGAAAAAGTCTCAGATTCTGAGACATTTTTCTTATAGAAAAAGTCTCAGATTTTGAGACATTTTTCTTATAGAAAAAGTCTCAGATTCTGAGACATTTTTCTTATAGAAAAAGTCTCAGATTCTGAGACATTTTTCTTATAGAAAAAGTCTCAGATTCTGAGACATTTTTCTTATAGAAAAAGTCTCAGATTCTGAGACATTTTTCTTATAGAAAAAGTCTCAGATTCTGAGACATTTTTCTTATAGAAAAAGTCTCAGATTCTGAGACATTTTTCTTATAGAAAAAGTCTCAGATTCTGAGACATTTTTCTTATAGAAAAAGTCTCAGATTCTGAGACATTTTTCTTATAGAAAAAGTCTCAGATTCTGAGACATTTTTCTTATAGAAAAAGTCTCAGATTCTGAGACATTTTTCTTATAGAAAAAGTCTCAGATTCTGAGACATTTTTCTTATAGAAAAAGTCTCAGATTCTGAGACATTTTTCTTATAGAAAAAGTCTCAGATTCTGAGACATTTTCTCAGATTCTGAGACATTTTTCTTATAGAAAAAGTCTCAGATTCTGAGACATTTTTCTTATAGAAAAAGTCTCAGATTCTGAGACATTTTTCTTATAGAAAAAGTCTCAGATTCTGAGACATTTTTCTTATAGAAAAAGTCTCAGATTCTGAGACATTTTTCTTATAGAAAAAGTCTCAGATTCTGGACATTTTTCTTATAGAAATAGTCTCAGATTCTGAGACATTTTTCTTATAGAAAAAGTCTCAGTTTCGGAGACATTTTTCTTATAGAAAAAGTCTCAGATTCTGAGACATTTTTCTTATAGAAAAAGTCTCAGATTCTGAGAAATTTTTCTTACTTGAAAAATTCTCAGATTCTGAGAAATTTTCCTTATAGAAAAAGTCTCAGATTCTGAGAAATTTTTCTTATAGAAAAAGTCTCAGATTTTTCTTATAGAAAAAGGCTCAGATTCTCCGACATTTTTCTTTTAGAAAAAGTCTCAGATTCTGAGACATTTTTCTTATAGAAAAAGTGTCAGATTCTGAGAAATTTTTCTTATAGAAAAAGTCTCAGATTCTGAGAAATTTTTCTTACTTGAAATATTCTCAGATTCTGAGACATTTTTCTTATAGAAAAAGTCTCAGATTCTGAGAAATTTTTCTTATAGAAAAAGTCTCAGATTTTTCTTATAGAAAAAGGCTCAGATTCTCCGACATTTTTCTTATAGAAAAAGTCTCAGATTCTGAGACATTTTTCTTATAGAAAAAGTCTCAGATTCTGAGACATTTTTCTTATAGAGAAAGTCTCAGATTCTGACACATTTTTCTTATAGAAAAAGTCTCAGATTCTGATACATTTTTCTTATAGAAAAAGTCTCAGATTCTGAGACATTTTTCTTATAGAAAAAGTCTCAGATTCTGAGACATATTTTTTGTACAAAAATTCTCAGGTTCTGCGAAATTTTCTTGAAGAAAAATTCCCAGATTCTGAAACATTTTTCTTATAGATAAAGTCTCAGATTCTGAAACATTTTCTTATAGATAAAGTCTCAGATTCTGACACATTTTTCTTATAGAAAAAGTCTCAGATTCTGACACATTTTTCTTATAGAAAAAGTCTCAGATTCTGAGACACTTTTCTTATAGAAAAAGTCTCAGATTCTGAGACATTTTTCTTATAGAAAAAGTCTCAGATTCTGAGACATTTTTCTTATAGAAAAAGTCTCAGATTCTGAGACATTTTTCTTATAGAAAAAGTCTCAGATTCTGAGACATTTTTCTTATAGAAAAAGTCTCAGATTCTGAGACATTTTTCTTATAGAAAAAGTCTCAGATTCTGAGACATTTTTCTTATAGAAAAAGTCTCAGATTCTGAGACATTTTTCTTATAGAAAAAGTCTCAGATTCTGAGACATTTTTCTTATAGAAAAAGTCTCAGATTCTGAGACATTTTTCTTATAGAAAAAGTCTCAGATTCTGAGACATTTTTCTTATAGAAAAAGTCTCAGATTCTGAGACATTTTTCTTATAGAAAAAGTCTCAGATTCTGAGACATTTTTCTTATAGAAAAAGTCTCAGATTCTGAGACATTTTTCTTATAGAAAAAGTCTCAGATTCTGAGACATTTTTCTTATAGAAAAAGTCTCAGATTCTGAGACATTTTTCTTATAGAAAAAGTCTCAGATTCTGAGACATTTTTCTTATAGAAAAAGTCTCAGATTCTGAGACATTTTTCTTATAGAAAAATCTCAGATTCTGGACATTTTTCTTATAGAAATAGTCTCAGATTCTGAGACATTTTTCTTATAGAAAAAGTCTCAGTTTCGGAGACATTTTTCTTATAGAAAAAGTCTCAGATTCTGAGACATTTTTCTTATAGAAAAAGTCTCAGATTCTGAGAAATTTTTCTTACTTGAAAAATTCTCAGATTCTGAGAAATTTTCCTTATAGAAAAAGTCTCAGATTCTGAGAAATTTTTCTTATAGAAAAAGTCTCAGATTTTTCTTATAGAAAAAGGCTCAGATTCTCCGACATTTTTCTTTTAGAAAAAGTCTCAGATTCTGAGACATTTTTCTTATAGAAAAAGTCTCAGATTCTGAGAAATTTTTCTTATAGAAAAAGTCTCAGATTCTGAGAAATTTTTCTTACTTGAAATATTCTCAGATTCTGAGACATTTTTCTTATAGAAAAAGTCTCAGATTCTGAGAAATTTTTCTTATAGAAAAAGTCTCAGATTTTTCTTATAGAAAAAGGCTCAGATTCTCCGACATTTTTCTTATAGAAAAAGTCTCAGATTCTGAGACATTTTTCTTATAGAAAAAGTCTCAGATTCTGAGACATTTTTCTTATAGAGAAAGTCTCAGATTCTGACACATTTTTCTTATAGAAAAAGTCTCAGATTCTGATACATTTTTCTTATAGAAAAAGTCTCAGATTCTGAGACATTTTTCTTATAGAAAAAGTCTCAGATTCTGAGACATATTTTTTGTACAAAAATTCTCAGGTTCTGCGAAATTTTCTTGAAGAAAAATTCCCAGATTCTGAAACATTTTTCTTATAGATAAAGTCTCAGATTCTGAAACATTTTCTTATAGATAAAGTCTCAGATTCTGACACATTTTTCTTATAGAAAAAGTCTCAGATTCTGACACATTTTTCTTATAGAAAAAGTCTCAGATTCTGAGACATTTTTCTTATAGAAAAAGTCTCAGATTCTGAGACATTTTTCTTATAGAAAAAGTCTCAGATTCTGAGACATTTTTCTTATAGAAAAAGTCTCAGATTCTGAGACATTTTTCTTATAGAAAAAGTCTCAGATTCTGAGACATTTTTCTTATAGAAAAAGTCTCAGATTCTGAGACATTTTTCTTATAGAAAAAGTCTCAGATTCTGAGACATTTTTCTTATAGAAAAAGTCTCAGATTCTGAGACAGTTTTCTTATAGAAAAAGTCTCTGATTCTGAGACAGTTTTCTTATAGAAAAAGTCTCAGATTCTGAGACATTTTTCTTATAGAAAAAGTCTCAGATTCTGAGAAAAAGTCTCAGATTCTGACACATTTTTCTTATAGAAAAAGTCTCAGATTCTGAGACATTTTTCTTATAGAAAAAGTCTCAGATTCTGAGACATTTTTCTTATAGAAATAGTCTCAGATTCTGAGACATTTTTCTTATAGAAAAAGTCTCAGATTCTGAGACATTTTTCTTATAGAAAAAGTCTCAGATTCTGAGATATTTTTCTTATAGAAAAAATCTCAGATTCTGAGACATTTTTCTTATAGAAAAAAATCTCAGATTCTAAAACATTTTTCCTATCGAAAAATTCTCAAATTCTGAGAAATTTTTCTTATAGAAAAAGTCACAGATTCTGAGAATTTTTCTCTTATAGAAAAACTCTCAGATTCCGAAACATTTTTCTTATAGAAAAAGTCTCAGATTCTGAAACATTTCTCTTATAGAAAAACTCTCTGATTCTGAGACATTTTGCTTGTAAAAAAATTCTCAGATTCTGAGACATTTCTGTTGCAGAAAAATTCTCAGATTCTGAGACATTTTTCTTATAGAAAAATTCTCAGATTTTGAGACATTTTTCTTATAGAAAAATTCTAAGATTCTGAGACATTTTTCTTACAGAAATTCTGAGACATTTTTCTTATAAACAAATTCTCATATCCTGAGGCATTTTTTTTATAGAAACAGTCTTAAAAAAGTCTTAAAAAATTACATTATTACATTATTCCCATAGAAATATTTTCAGATTCTGAGACATTTTTCCCATACACAAATTCTCAGATTCTGAAACATTTTTCCTTTAGAAAATTCACAGATTTTGGAAAATTTTCAGATTTTAAGAATTTTTTTATAGAAAAATTGTCAGATTCTGAGACACTTCTTCAGGTATTTCTGCTTAATCTAAGTTGATTGCACTTTTTCCTTTAATATCTCCTCCAGCCCATTGTCTTAAGTATACTTAAAAAAACAACGGCAGCAAGCAGCTCTAGTTTAAAAATTATAAAACGACATTGCCTTTAACCAACGTCATCAACTTTATTGTATATATCTTTAATATTTCAATGTTAAAGAGATTCTAGTTGTATTTTTTTTTCATTTTGGTTATTTTATTTTTTTTGCCCTCAATCCATAGGATCAAGATCATAAATAGCAATAAGTTTCTTTTTTAGCTTTTTTTAGCCATAACTTTAGGAGCTTAAGACATTGTCTGCTAACTGTTTCAAACGATCAATCAATAGAAAAACACAAAAAAAAATATAGCAAAAGAATAATATAACACCAGCAGGAGCAAAAAAGTAGAAAAAAAAGTATTGCGCGCGCTGTACAAATGGCAAGTGATCTTCTTATTTCATCCAACTTCTTAACAAGACTTGGTGCAGCTCTTGTTTTTTGTATTCTAAACGACATCAGTGGCAGCAGCAGGAGAGTTGAATGAAGAAAACAAAAAAACGTGATCGATTGATTTAAGCGATCGCGCTTAAACTTGACTGCGAAATTCTTATGCTCAAGTTCAACTAGATTGACTGTTGACTAGATAATTGTTGCTCATAATAATAAAAGCAACAACAATAACAACAGCAGCAGCAGCATCTACAGCAACATTAGTAATAACATCGGCAACATCATATTGACTGATATTATTATGCTTAAACTTAAAAATGCAGTGGCTTTTGCTAAGTATTTATTCATTGTATTTTATTCTTGTCGTTTTTTTTTTCTTTATTTTTTTTTTCTTTTGATACATAAATTTTTCATATTTAAAAACACCCTACGCTTTTTTAAGGCATTAGGCAATTTGGATAATATTATGCCACAAATAGCTCTAATGAGAGAGATAGGATTTTATCCGACAAATGGTCACTTTTTTACAGTGCTCTTAGGTTCTTAAATTTTTTCGGACAGAAAAAGATTTTGAGTACAGACTTTGATGCATTTTTCTTTTAAAATAATTCTCTAATTCTGATACACACAAAAAACCTTGTCAAAAAATTACAATGAAAAGTCTCGTAATCCCATTTTACTAATATTTAACAGTTTTCCTTGTTTTTTTTTTTGTAATTTTACAAATTTTGAAGTTTTTTTTAATTCCATGTTTTAAGTTTAATTCCTTGTAAAGTTGAAAATTCTGAATAATTTTAGTCTCGGAGTTTGAAATATTTGTCTGCAAACATAGCCTCAGAGGTTAAGAAATTTTTCCTAAAGAAAGTCTCAGGTTCTAAAACATTTTTCTGATAGTAAAAGTTCCAGGATATAAAACAATTTTCCAATAGAAAGGGTATCACATTTAAAACAAGTTTTATCCAAAAATTTAAACGTTCTTATCACAAAAATATCAGACTCTGATCATACAAATTTTATACTTTTTTCTTTTAAGCTTTTTTTGAGAAAATTCATCAAAAATGTTTTATTGAAAAAGACTCTGATTCCAAGAAATTTTTGCTTTAGAAAAATTCTGACACATTTTTTCTATAGACAAATTCTCAAGTTTTTCCTATAGACAAATTCTCAGATTTTTCCTTTAGGAAAATTCTCAGATATTCTCACATTTTTTTTTATAGAAAAATTCTAAGAGTCTGAAACTATCCACAGAGCGCTCTTTAGGATACAGTTCTACCAACTAGCGCTCTAAACTGTGACATCACCGTAGATAATCATGCATGTATTCAGGTGGTTTTTATGAACTTCTTGACTCTGGAGTTCTTTCCAAAAGCTGCAGACACACACAAAAAAACCTTGTCAAATTACTAGAAAAAGTCTTGTATTCCCATTTTACCAATATTTGACAGTTTTCCTTGTTTTTTAACAAAAAATTTTCGATCAAAATTAAATTTTTTTTTGTGTATTTTTACAATTTTTTTTTGTAAATTTTACAAATTTCCTTATTGCATTTTTTGCAAGGAATAATTTTGGACGTGAATCATTTTTTTTTATATCTCGCTTCCTTTTCGAGTTATAAACACTCAAAGTAGCAGTTAAACATTTATAAAAAGCATATTACAAAATTATTTTTCTTCGAAACCAACCCGATTAAATTTAAATAAATTTAAGTAAATGAAGAAGTTTTAATCGCGGTATTAACAACTCGTTATTTATTTACAGAAAACGTCAAGTTTTTAGCTCGGATTTAAAAGTGAAATTTTTGGCAACAAAAACATTGCAATTGCAAAATGTGAATTTGCAGTTTTATTGCATTTTTTCCAAGGACAAATTTTGTCTGTAGTCATTATACCCTACACCACACTGTGGTACAGGGTATAATGAGTTTGTGCTGATGTTTGTAACTACCCGAAATATTGGTCCTAGACCCACCTTTAAGTATACCGATCGACTCAGAATCACTTTTTGAGTCGATTTAGCGATGTCCGTCCGTCCGTCCGTCTGTCCGTCCGTCCGTCTGTCTGTCTGTCTGTCTGTCCATGTAAATGGTGTAAACACGATACAGGTCGCAATTTTTAATCAATTGACTTGAAATTTGAAACTTAAGTCTCTCTTGGCCCAAGGACGAAGCCTATTGAAATTGGAAAATATCGGTCCATATTTAGACCTAGCCCCCATACAAAGGTCCTCTTTAGTTTTGGCTCAAATGACTCTAATAACCGTATTATAGAAGGTATCGCTTTGAAATTTGGATGGTAAACATGTTTTGTCTTCACATATCATCATTCCGAATTTCAAAGAAATCGGACCAGTTCTTCTTGTAGCCCCCATACAAACCACCTTCCCGATTTTCACATAAATGTCTCAAATTTCATGAAAATAGAAAATATTTAATTAAAATTTTGTTTGTGTATGTTAAACACGTACTTAAATAACCTTATCAAACCTGATAATCATCGGACCAGTTTTGGACTCAGGCCCCTTGTGAAAATTTCGCCCGATATTCAGTTAAAGCGGTTTATTGTCAACAAATAGAAGCCTATTTCACTCAAATTTGATTTGTGAGTGTTTTCTTCACTTATTAAAGGTTTTACAACATATAGATCTAATCGATCCATGGGACCCATTTTCCGGGAAACCTTGGTGTAGGGTATTATATGGTCGGTCTTGACCGACTATAATTTTCTTACTTTTTTTTTCATATATCTCATCGTTTTCGAGATAAGGTTAAGAAGTAAATTTTTTGACGATTGGCCGCGATTTATTTTAAAACACCTCTGGCGAAGATTTTGAATTTCGTCGAAATATAGTAGTGGGGCACTCCCACTTAACAGATTCTGATAATAAAAATTTTAAATTTTTTGCTTATACTCTTTTTTGAGACAATTTCCTAAATTCTTGAAAATTTTCCTATAGAAAAAGTTCAGATTACGAGGTATTTGTGGCTGTTGGCAAAATCGCAAAAAAAAAAAAAATGGCCCAAAAAAGAAAACGAAAATTCGCCCAAAAATTCTTCATACAAATTTGGGTCATATTTCATATGAAAAATTACACAACATTTTTGGGCAAATTTTCATCGTTTTTGGGCAAAATTTCGAAATTAAAAATTGGGTGATTTTTCATTACGAAAAATTACCCAAAAATTATATATGAAAAATTGCCCAATTTTATTTTGGTTTTATTTTTTGTAAAAATCTTTAAATGTCAAAACTGAAATATGTATGTCATGTCACAATAAATCAGTGTATTATTATTTTTAGAAACAGTAAACGCATATCGTGTTTTTATACCCTCTATGAACCGATTTGCCTGAAACTTAAAATACATATAAAAGAGACGATTTTAAGGTTGGGGTGTCTCGGCTTATCGGCCATATCCGAGTTTTAAAATTTTATTGTCCCCTTATGAAACAATGTGGACCTTCGGGAAAATTTCGATAGCTCCCAAACTAACAGGAATATTCTCTAGAGCAAAAATACGTGTCGACTTAAATTTAATAAAGATTATTTCGTATTCATATGGACCTACGATGTCTATGTCTTCATATAAATACCCCCCAAATTTACAAAAATACCCCCCATTACAAAAAAATGGCTGAAAAATCCAAAAAACGATTTTTCGCCATTTTTTGACCCATGTTTTGAACCCCTAAATCCCCGATATGGCCGATAAGCCGAGACACCCCAACCTTAGAATTGTCCCTATTATATATATTTTACGTGTCATGCAAATCGGTTCATATGGGTTGAGATACTTCCCTTGTTAGTAATAGAGGGTATATATAAGTTTGCCATTCCGTTTGTAACTCATCGAAATAGCGGTCTGGGACCCCATAAAGTATATATATTCATGATCCCCGATAGATTTTAAGACATTCTAGCGATGTCCGTCTGTCTGTCTGAGGAAATGGTGATCACGACCAAAATATTACACGGATATGACTGAAACTTAACATATTCATTGGAAGTTCTCCCGAGAAGTTTGGTGTTGCATTTGAGCGATATCGGTTCAGCGGTTCAAAAGTCATGAACGAAACTGCAAGGACACCTCAAAAATTTCAGTACATTCAACATAACCTAAAAATACAAAATGCTTTAATTCGGCTGCTGGTTGACATATGTGAACATAATTGAACACCACATGGTATTTAAATAAGTACGAACATATTTTTTGTCAAAAGAAGAAAATCCGCGTTTTTTTTTTACCAAATTTTTTTTTTCGCGGAAATTTTTTTTCAAAAAAAAGTTGAACACTCAAAATATTTTGTAAGTAAATTCAAATGAAAAACAGTTATCTTAACTGTTTATAATTTTTCTACCCTACACCACACTGTGGTACAGGGTAGACTAAAAAAAAAACTGTAATGTTAGCAAAAAAAGCTTGTAAACCTACAAGAAAATTTTCTGATTTTGAACCCACAATTTTTTTGGTAAAGTTAGCAAAAACGTTTTGCTAAAAATTAGTTAACTGAAATAATTTTTATTTCAACTTAGTTCATACACATTTGAGGACCCCATTGGGTTCGGACCCAATAGGTCCAGACCCCGATGGGCCTAGACCTAGTTGGGTTCCTTAAAATCGTCATAGTTTTTGATCCAAAATTTGTGTCCGTTTCGCTCTACTTTGCTTAGTTTTTGAGATACGTGATTTTAGGGGATCACTGGGGTCTTGAGAATTAAAAAACTCGATAACTTCAAAAATATTACTCGGAGAGCTTTTGGTTATTTTGCGGTCTTGTTCTACGCAGCGTTTAAATTACTACGAAGAAAGTAGCTTAAACAACCAAAATTGACGATATGTGTAGTTTTAAAAACAAACAATATGTAAATCATTCAATTGCTATAGCTACTAATACTTGCACATTTCTGTTTTTGTAGCGAGAGCTTTTTTAAAAATGAATAAGTAGCAAAAAAAAAAAAACATTAGAATTGTGTAGCCTACAAATAGCCTACAAATAGCCTACAAATTATTTTTGGTAGCCTACCTGTAGCCTGCAAATTATTTTTGGTAGCCTACAAATATTGTTTTTGTAGCCTACAAAGAAAAAATTTAATAAAACTATAACACACACACACACTTATCTTGTTTAACATAACTGTTTTATTGTAATGTGTATAAAGAATAGGGTTGGATTGTTTTAATGTAAAATTATAATTCAACTTCTCAAAAAAAAAACTTTGGCAAACATTGTTGTTGTGTTCGCTTGTCATTAAAAGTAGAGATGGGCACATGAGCAGATTAGAACGTGATTCACGCGTGACCACGCTTGAGTGTGACTAAATTCAATTTTACTCACGCGCGTGTGAGTGGAGTGTGCGTGAGTAAAATTTTTGAGTGAGTGTGCGTGAGTCGATTTTTTAAGTTACGCTGAACTTTAAATTTTGTTGAAAATTTTAAAAGATTTTTCAAATTTTAGTTTTTAATTTTTTTTTTGTATGAATAAGAGTTTCGTGAGTGTGAGTCAACGAGAGTGTGAGTGAAGCTTGAGTGCGTGTGAGTTGTATTAAATTTACTCACGTGATTGTGAGTGTGAGTAGAAAAAATTTGCTCGTGAGTGAGTGTGCGTGATTCAAAAATTCCTGTCGTGGGCGTGAGTGAGTGTGAGTCAAAAATCACTCACGCGCCCATCTCTAATTAAAAACATGTTTTGCGTATTTTTCACCACGTGAATTTTCGAAAAACCCAATGTAGAGATGGGTGCGTGAGTGGATTTTGACTCACAATCACTCAAGCTCACGCAAAAATAATCGAATCACTCACGCAATTTTTTTTTTATTCACGCTCACTCACTATTCACGTGAGTAATAAAAATCTTACTCACGCCAGATTCAATCACGCTCACGCGTGAGTCACGCAAAATCTACTCACGCAATAAAATTCTCTTACCAAAAAAAAAAAACTCCAAAAAAATTTTTTTACAAAAAATAAAAAAATTGGGCTAATCTAAAAATCTTATCACGCAAACTCACGCAAAAAATAAATGACTCACTCACTCAGATTTTTTTTCAGCTCACACTCACTCACAATCACGTGATTTAAATGAAAATCACTCACGCGTGATTCACGTAAATCACGCAAATCACGTGACCAGCGCCCATCTCTAACCCAATGTTAATGTCACGGTTTTTCTCATAACTTCTGAGCGTCTAGACCGATAATATTAAAATCGCGTACATATTCGAAAATATCGAAAAATTCGACAAAATTCCAAATTTTTCTATATTTTTTTGACCAAAATTAAAAGAATTTTATTAAAAATTATTATTATTCTTTTTTCGATGTTGTATTCATTTTACACCATCTTAACGAAATTTTTAATATGATCACGTTTTTATATTGCAACATTTGTTTACAATGTGATACTGTAGTAATACTGTAGTAATACTACTGTAGTAATACTACTGTAGTAATACTACTGTAGTAATACTACTGTAGTAATACTACTGTAGTAATACTGTAGTAATACTGTAGCCTACAAATATACTACTGTAGTATATTTGTAGGCTACAACAATAAAATTTGTTTTCCGCTACTGCTCTGTTTGGAGTTTTTATTTTTTTCATGTTGTTGTAGTTTAAGCAAACACAAAAAAGAAAAGTAAACAAAAGCTAAAACTTATAATATTGAAATTGTTTGAAGTGATATGAAAAGCAAAAGCAAAAAAACGGGTAGCTAACGTAGCCTTTCAAACGCTGGTTCTACGTGTTGAGAGCTACAAAAATTCTTTTGGACTTTTTGCTGTGTCGGCAATATTTACCGAGATATGAGCATTTTAAAATTTTCGGGAATGCTAACTTTTTTGGATCCAAAGTTAGGTCCCATTAGGGTCCACACATGTGAAGAGGACACGCGAAAGTATGGAGATTCTAAGAACCAAAAATGCCCTCCATTTTGCTCTATCTGGCTTAGTTTCCGAGATAGCGCCATTTTAAGTTTTCTGAAAATAAAAAAAATTTACCATTTATTTTTGCTAATGTTAGCAAAAAATCTTGTAAAAATGTTGTCAACTCAATTTCAAATTTAGCAAAAGAAATTAGTTCAAATTTTGTTTAAAATTGCTAATGTGCTAAATGAAGTTTACAAGAATTTTTTGCTAACATGCTAATCTCAACAAAAAATTTGCTAAAAGTTATCTAACTAGCATTAGCAAAAAAAAAAATTAGTAAATCTACTAACGTATTTTTTTGAGTGTATGAACATTTTATATGGGTCGAAAGGTTTTTTGAAGCCCTATCCAATGGTGTATCGGTAGTGTCCAAATTCGGCTTTGTTAAGTTCGTTATTGTCAAAAATCAATAATAGTTGGGGTAGTTTATATGGAGATGTATATACGTACGACCGCCAAAATCATATATAACAATCTCTGTTAAAATAAAGCTGACCCGTATTTTTTTTTGTTTGGCGAAATTCCTGCTAGTTCGGCTTTTATACGTATTTTCCCGAAAGCCCTTATTTTTTCATAAGGTGGCAACCCTTTTTTAAATTTGAAATTGGGCAGCTAAAAAATCCCGCGACCACGCGACCAAAAAATTAAGTCACGGTCACGATATTGACGTGAGCGTGATCAAAATGAAATATAGTGCGTGATTAAACTTTTAATTTAGGTCAACTAGAATTGCCAGGGTTGCCACTCAATTGTGGAATACTTTTCCACAATTAAAGGACAAAATTGATTGCAGTTTTTGAAATTTTGAAAGAAAAAAAGTTAATTTTTTCATTTTTTAAGTTTACATTAGCAAAACTTTAACAAAAATTGTGATTTTTATAAAATGGCAACGACAGAGAATTTATTTATTAATCTACAAATAAAAAAAATCATCAACATCGCTTAAAAAAGCACCCCACAATTTAGTGGCAACCATGGCAATTCTAGTTGACCAAATTTTGTGTTTTAAAATTTTTTCTTCAACCCTCCTAAGTGTTGTTATTACTCATACGCATACGTTTTATACTCCATTAGAGTGAAATTTTTTCCTCAACTTTAGTATGTTTTATAAAAATTAAAAAAAAATATGTCTTGCTACGCATTATATTTATTAAATTAGATGCGCTAAACACGAATATAAAAAAAAATAAAATCGTTCAAACGGTTTTTGAGATATCGCTCTTTAAAATTTGCAAAAAAAATGCTGGGTTTTCCTACATTCAGGAACTTAAAAAAGAATATATCAATATTTGCTTCCCTTGACCCTTTCATAGAGCTTGAGATAACCCTTTCATTGAGCCAAATCCGATAATTTTAACTTTAATTATGGCTTTATTCGATCAAAGTTTTTTTTTTTTTAGAAAACTTTCAGCAAAAACTCATAATCAGGCATACTGAATGCTAAAATTTTAAATATTCCACTTTCTGGAAAAACCGAAATTTTATTTTTGTTATTCACAAGTGGTCTAAGGGCAAATATTTTGCAAACAATATCCCATTGTAACCAATATGGATATTCTGTAGTGAGACAGTTGGTGTGGAATGGCTCATATTTGCAATATCTCGGGAAGCTAGATTTTTGACTTAAAATAAGGGTCAACTAGTGTCCCCAGATGTGTTTAGTAGACTGTTTCATATTTTTATAAGTAGTATTTTTTAAAAATTTTTATTCGTTTCGCCATTATGGTAGTAAATTAGGTCATAAAATTGAATTTTTTAACTTTACTTTGGGTGTTAGAAAATTTCGCTAGAAAATGTTTTGGAAAATTCATAAATTTTTCAAGAAAAAATGTTCTTAGACACTAATTTTTATTGGATTAAAATATTTATAGGCTGCATTAAAGCCGACCATAACCGCCTTTAAAATTTTCTTCCTAGTTGTATTTTCATTCATAACATTTCATACATACAAGTGGCTTCTTTTTTGTTGTGGCAGCTTAAAGCCAACAATGAACGGTATGCAAGCTCATTTAATTCCGGCCAATCTGTCAGTTTGTCAGATTTTTTTCTTTCTACGTTTTTCCTATGTACTTTATAAAAAAAAATCATGTTTTTCAAACTAAAAAATCTCTATTGGCGGTATTTACCATTTGATGATTGATGACTCGTTTAAAACTGTGCCCCTCATTCTTAACAAACTGTTCTTCTCCTAAGCTCTATTGTCCACAAAAGATCATGACTTTGAAAAGATATTGAAAAAAAACTGAATTAAATTACTATACGTTTTAATTCATATTAAGATGATTAAATAAGTAATTGTTTAACAATTTTCCGTCTATTTAATAGTAAGAAAAAAATAAAATCAATTTCAATTGAGAAAAAAAACCCCAACTTTAGAATAACAAAAAACCACAACTTACAATAACAGCTGTTCAGATGCGGTTAATAGATTTTATAATCTGTATATAAATATGAGTATGTTATAGTAGAATTTATATGACGGATTGATTAGGAAAGCACTTAAATCATATTCATGTGATTAATTTAGTTTGTAAAGAGTTTTCTACTCTTTTCGAACATTTTTATCATTCAGCTGTATCACAGCTGTATCCGCCATTTTTCGGAACTTAAAAATTTTGTAAGAAAATTCCTAAAAGAGTTTTTAATTATTTTTTTTTTCTCCAAAACAATGGCCAAAAATTTTTGTGAAAGTGTCAAAATTTTTGACACTTTTTCAAAAAAATTTTTTCTTCTTCAAAAGACTTCTAAAACGCCAAAAAAATTGTCATAAAAATTGTTTGTCCGGGATTTCAAGAATTTTCAAAAAAATGTTCGGAACTTGCAAAATTTATGAAATTTTTTGTCTTAACATCATTTTTGATAAAATTTTTTACTACAAAACGCAGAAAAATGTGTCAGGGCTTAAAAAATTTTAAAATTGTGAAATGTCCAACTATCATCTGTTACTTGATAGGTATTTTAGTGATATGTACCGTTATCACCAATCATGGGATAAGTGATTTCGGATCGAGAGACACACCTTTTCTGCTGGGTAGTGAATGTTTTGGGGTTGTTTTTAGTTTTTAATATTAAAAATAACTTTTATTAAAATAACTGCCGCCTTATTATGATTGATGTGTTTGTCTCTGTCTGAATATAATTTTCTTTCTTTTCGTCATCGACATTTGAAATTGTTCCGTATTGTCTGTATGTTTTATAAAATTGAATTCGTTTTAATTCAATTCAATTGAATTTGAAATTTTTTTCTATCTGAGACAACACAAGGTCTAGTTCATTGTTGTTTTATAGGTGTGCAATAGGGTGATTCGTTTTTACTTTTTTATTTATTTATTTTTTCTGAAAATAGAATGACGGTACGAGACTGAGTGAAAGACCAATCGCTAGTTTTCCCACAGCTTAAACCACTGAAGCAAAGAATATAGATCCACTATAGCCAGGAATTTAAAAATGTTGATTCTAATATCGAAATTTGTGATTCTGAACTGAAAAATGGTTCTAGGAACTTGAAATTTGAAATGTAAGATTCTCTTTTGGAAATTCTAAGCGGACAAAAAGATCCACTCTAGCCCGGAATTTAAAAATTCTGATTCTAAACTGGTATAAAAGGGTAAAAAGTGTATTTTGATACTTTGTAAGTGTTGTCAAAAAAATGGTTCTAGAAACTTTAAATGTAAGATTCTCTGACGGAAAAAACATTCACAAGAAAAGTCCTTTTCGGCAATTCCGATTCTAAGCGGACGACAATTTTAAGTGTAAAATCTTCCAGCAGAAAAAATTATTCTTAAAAAAAGTACAAAGTACAAAGTTTCGGTTTAAATGTGGTAAAAAGTGTAAACTGTACCCTGGTACTTTTTTATCTCCTGAAATAATGGTTCTAGAACTTAGTGAAAAAACATTTTGAAAAAGTAGTTTTTGAAAATTTAGTTTCTAGCGAAAAAAAATATTCCAAAAAAGAACTTTTTTAAATCTTGTTTCTTAGGGTGTTAAAAGGGGAAAAAGTGATCTTTGGTTCACTTTATTTTGGTTTATTTCTAATTACGGTCATAAAAAGTTTATATGTACTTATGTATTTAGAATGTATTACCCTACAGCAGATAAAACATTTTCAATTCTAATGAATTTTTTCAATTAATAAATGGTCCTTGAACTTAAAATTTAAGGTCTAAAATACTTCAGAAAAAAAAAAAGAATTTGCTGACAAAATTGTTTTTGGAAATTCTGATTCCAAGTTGGCCAAAAAAAAGGGCAAAAATCTGAATGGCTACTTTTTTAAAGTCATTGAATTTATGGCCTCATATTCACAAAATTTGAGAAATAGGATCCTCCTGTAGGCATAATATTCAAGTCAAAAATATTTTTTAGAAACTCCAAATTAAATTTGGAATGTAGAATCCTCCACCAGAAAAACAATAAAAAATTTCATTTTTGTAAATGACGGTTCTAAGGGGACAAAAAAAGTAAAAATTGGTACGTTTTCTATCTTCTGAAATATTTGTCCTAGAAATTTAAAGTAAAGAATCCTCCAGATGAAAAAACTAAGAAGTACCGTTTAAAAATTAAAAATTAAATTCGGATCGATACAGAGTCTTTTTGTGTTGACGTGAAATGCTTGCAGCATTATTCTGGCTCCCCTATTGTCAGTTATAAAAATTCTATCTGTAAGAATACAAGTTAAAGCACCAGCCACCCTATCTTGCAATTTATAACATTTATGAGTAATTTTTATTATATTTATTTTATTGTTATAGAAATTTCATTTGATTATTTTTAATAAAAGGCATTTGAACTTGTTTGGTAATTTTATTTTTTGCCGGATCTTTATTGTGGTTTTGGATTTTTTATTAAATTTGTGGGTTTGTAAAGATTATTATACATTTAAATTACAATTAGGTCAAGTTGAATCACAATTAAATTGATAAATAAGAATATAAATTATTTATGGAAATTGTTGTTAGAATTGGTTATAAATTTAAAAATTTGTATCCTGCTGCCTATGAAAAAATAAAGTTATTTAATGATAATGTTAAATTAAAAGTTAAGTAGTTTGTAGATAAATCCTGTTTAAAATTCATCATCAGGTTTGTTTCTTAAGTCTTTTGTATTGGTTTGTTGAACAATTTTTCTTTTAATTTTGAACTACTTGACAGATAATACATATTTTCACTCTAAATAGATAGAAAATGCCTATTTTCTGGTGAAAAATGATTTCAGTGAAAAAAGAAGCTAAATGTGAAAAAAAAGTTTTGGTGAAGAATTTTGAGTAAGAAAAAATTTTTTGGAAATTTTTCCAGTTCCATTTTTCGTTATTTTAATTCTAATTTAAACTGTATTTTAAGAAATACAGAAATTTTAAAAAAAGTTGGACAACGTTTTGTTGGTATTTAAATCTGGTTTTAGAAAAAAAAAATATGAAAAATTATTCGAAGTAATTATCACTTAGTTTTTAACGTTTCAAAATCAAAATCAACTTTTTGAAAAAGTTCAAAACCTTCGATTTTTTTGAAATCTACTCTTAAGGCTTTATCTAACTTACGCATCTTTTAAACCAATGGTTCCCAACCTTTTTTACGCCACGCCCCACTTTTAAGTTAAAAAAATTGCTATGTCCCCCCTACACTCAAGAAATTTTTTTTAATTTTTTTAATTTTTGTTTCTAATGAAAAATTACTACAGGTTCAGCAAAGTTTTTGTAAAATAAGCATTTAAACTAAGTTTTTAATAACAAATTTTAACAATTAACAAAATTTTTGCAGTAAATTTTGCTAAAAAAATAGTTTTTGTAGTTTATTTGACTAAAAAAAAATCTTGAAAATTTGCTAGTTGCCCCCCTGGAACCTTCAAATTGCCCCCCAGAGGGGCGAGAATCAAAGGTTGGGAACCATTGTTTTAAACCATAACTCGGGATGTGATCACAATTCGTTCTATTTTTTTTTTTTCAAATTTTGAATATTGCACTTTTTTTTAGACTCTGGTTTATTTTATATGGTGCTGCAAAAAAATTAAGTCGTTAGATATTGACCGCAATTCCACTTATTTATATTGTATTTATTTGGATGTAGAAATACGTCTCACGAAATTTCAGGATAATCGGGCATGTCTACGGTGCACAGTGTTGTGACCTTGGCCATAAATGGTCAAACTAAATGTCTTAAAACTTAAGGTAATATGAATTTATTTTAAGAAAACATCATAAATAAAACAAATCCAAAACAGTTTATAGATATCTTTAATAGTTTTTAAGTTACATGTCTCTAAAGTTGAACTTTTTGATATATATCATATTTTGGTTTTAAAATCTTTGAAATCCACATATACTTGCAACGGTTAAATAATTATATTGCATTTAAAATTCGACCTTATTGGTAATGAAGTTTTAAGTTAGACATGTTGCTTGAATGATAATGCTGTTTTGGTCGTTAATACGTTAATCATATGGCAAGTAACGTTGTTATAAAGTGAGTTCCAAAGAAAATACTAATTTATTTTGCAAATTTCATATTTGATAGTCAGCCATTTTTGTGGCCCTCATTGGCGCGCTTAGTTCTTTGCAGAAAATTTTGGTATAAGTATGTAGATTACAAATAACAAAAGAACTCGTCCACGTTTTTCCACTTTTTTTTTTAATCAATTTTTTTTTTTGTGGGAACCCGAATATAAATTTGGAAATTTTTTTAACGAAAACACCAATATGCAGCAGTTGTCCTTGATAATTTGAAATGATTTCCGAAAAATAGTTATGGAACACATATAATAAATCGGAATGCAAAATGAATTGGTCGATTAAATTTTAAATTTTATTTAAATTGGTCCAAGAACCATTATTTGTCATCCAGCCCTGACACAAATTAGATGCTTGGCTAGACACCAGTTGTACATTAAAAGATGCAGACTTTTATTTAGAAAGATTTTGTTGAGGAAGTACGTTGTACTATATTTTTACTTGCTTATTTTATAACGGTCTTTTTGATATAGGCATATTCCTGCTTAAACTTATAAACAATATTCAACGTATTGTAAATACTACGTGCAAAAATTTTGTAAATTATTGATAGTTTTAAGGTAAAAGGATTTCCCTGAATTTTCTCAAGTCTTTAAAAAAGGATATTTATGCGCTAAGAATATCCTAAGGATAGGTTAAGGATAATCCTTGCTTCAATTATACTACAATAAGGTATTTTCAACATTATCAGAACAGAATTTCATGAAGTACGAAGGATTTTTTAAACTTTTTTTTTAATTTTTTAATGACATTTTTAATATATGTATTACATCCTTGCTTCAATTTTTTCATTTGATTAAGATTTAAGGTATATTCTAAGTGTTGCGGATGCAAAAATTCATGAAGGAATTTGAATTTTGAACTTTTTCTTGACTTTTTTAAAAAAGGACATTTTCGAGGAGGGCGTATCCTTGTTCCGATTTGCACAAATTTTGGCAAATACATTGAGCATATTATAACAGTTGGATCTTCAAAATTTCATGAAATAACTTCAATTTTTACCCTTTTTCTGAACGTTTTTTTAAAAAGGACATTTTTGAGCTAGGCGTATCCTTGCTCCGAATTGGGCAAAATTTTGTAGAATAACTAATGGCATTATAGGTAATAACTACAATAAATAACATCAAGATTAAAGCGTTAGTTTTCGTTTTATGCTGTATTTTAATTTGAGGATATATGGGAAGGATACGAATCCTTGGGCGGATATTGACCAAATTCAAAATTTTTCTTGATCTTATCGATCTTAAGAAGTGTTCCAAATTTTAACGCTCTAACTTAACTCCATCTATTTTTGGCCACTCTTTACATGAAGACGCAACACTGTGCGGTGTGCTACATCGGTCATGATGTTTAAAAACGTATTAAACGGGGAAAATATGTCTTTTTGTTTATTTTCTCATTTTTTTTGATATTTTGAGTTAAGTTTGAATTCAAATGGTTACAGAATAATGATTAAGAGTAAAATATCTCTCTAATAAGGTACTAAGAACTAAAATCGGTTGAAAATCAGCCAAGTTATTACAACTTCCCCAGGCATCTAACGTTTGTCATACTACATAATAAATGAATACGTGTCAAATTTTTTTAAATTTTTTAAAATTATCTACTGGAGTAACATTTTTTATTCTTCATATTCCAGTCTAATATTTTTTAATTTTTCTAAATTAAAAAAAAATACAAATTTAAAAATGGAGATTTTAAACGATTAACGCATTAACTTAAAACATGTTAGAAAAACACAATATGAAACATGCTTGTCATCTAATTACATTTGAACTTGAAGAACAAAAAAATGTTATTACAGTAGAAAACTTCAATGAATTTCATAAATCGGATTGTATTCCTTAATCAAGTGGTCAGCCACAAATTAGACGCCTGGGGAAGTTTTAATAATTTGGCTGATTTTCAACCGATTTTATTTTTTAGTACCTTATTAGAGAGGCATTTGACTCTAAATCAAAATTTAGTAACCGTCTCAATTTAAATTTAATTTAAAATACAAAAAAAAATTAGAAAACAAAAAAAAACTCATATTTTTCCTTGTAATCCGTTTTTTTAAAACTCAAGGCCAATGCGGCACGCCTTACTCATGTCCGATCAACCTAAATTTTTGTGAGACATATTTTTACCCACAAATGAATATATCTAGGGTAAGTTTGGGTCAATATTTACCAATTAAATTTTTTTGAAGCATCATATAAAATAAACCAGAGTCAAAAAAAAGTGAAATTTTCAAAATTTAAAAAAAAATTAAACGATTTGCGATCACATCGAATTATAGCTTAAAATTTGAAAAGTTAATTTAGAGTAGAATTTCAATGAATTTTAAAAGTTTCGTAATTTAGAGTAGAATTTTTCGGCTTTAAAAAAAAATCAAAAGTTTCATACTTTTTCTAAAAGTCGATTTTAATTTTTAAACGCAATCTAAAAAATGCTTGTAAAACAAGTAAGAAAGTTATAGTCGGTAAAGATCGACCATATGATACCCTACAGCAGTGTTTTCCGGAAATTGGGTCCCAAGTCGAAACATGGGCCGATTGTATCTGTCTTTTGTTAGATCTTTATTAAGTGCATAAAACTCACACAGATCAAATTTTAGTGGATTTGGTTTATTTTATTGTCAATAAACAAATTTAACTGAATATTGGTCGAAATTTTTATATGGGGGACTAAGGCCAAAAATGGTCCAATTATATTCCGATTTGATAAGGTTACTGAAGTACACGTTTAACACCTAAAAATAAAATTTTTATCAAATATTTTCATTTTTATGAATTTTGAGGGAATTATGTGAATATCGGGAGGGTGGCTTGTATGGGGACTACCAGAAGGACTGAACCGATTCCTTTGAAATTTGAAATGATGATTCATGCATACAAAATTTGATTACCTGCTAAATTTCAAAGCGTTATCTATTATAATACGGTCATTAGAGCCATTAAGCCGAATACAAAGGGGGAGTTTAAATGGGGGCTAGGTCTTAACATGAACCGATGTTTTCAAATTTCAATAGGCTTCGTCCTTGGGCCAAAATATGCTTAAGTTTCAAATTTCAAGTCAATTGATTGAAAATTGCGACATGTATCGTGCTTAAACCGATAGATGGACAGACGGAAAGACGGACGGACGGACGGACAGACATTGCTAAATCGACTAAAGAAGTAATTCTAAGTCGATCGGTATACTTGAAGGTATGTCTAGGACCAATATTTCGGATAGTTACAAAAATCAGCATAAACTTAATATACCCTTTACCACATAGTGGTGTAGGGTATAAAAACATTTAACCAATATTTGAAAGTTTCCTTGTTTTTAAACAAAAATTTTTTTTTTATCGAAATTTGCATTTTTTTGTAATTTTACATTTATATAGGAATTCTCGTAAAATAGAAGGTAGTAACAACTATTAGTCACGAAACCTCCTTGTTAGTTTTATAGCGTCAAAAATTTTGTAAATTTGCAATTTTATTGGTAAAAATCCAGTAAAATTGCAAAATTATTGGTAAAAAGCTTGTAAATTACAAGCAATTGTTGTCAAATAGGAGGTACCAAAAAAAATTACAAACTTTTATTGTCGTTTTACAAGGTTTTTTTAAGTTTATATACCCCCTACCACTTATTGGATGGTATAAACATTACTTTTTCTATCAAGTTATTCCCAGAAAATTTTCATTTCATAATAAATTTTTTGAATTTAATTGAAAAAGTGTGTCGTCTGCTCTTTAAATTACAAAAACTTACTTTGTTTTCATTCGAAAGTAAATATAATTATCATTTATGGAAACTTTTATGTTAAAACCATAAAAAAACCCTAAACTAAAAACAAAAGACTTGAGCAACAAACTTTATTTGAATTACTGGCCAATCCATCATACACACACAGAAAAAAATATGGAGGAAACAAATTTGAGTAATCACTTGTTTAATTTTTTAAAAAAAATTTGAGTAATTTTTTAATTGACGCAATTAAAAATTTACTCAAAAATTGAAAATAAAATTTGAGTAAATAATTTAATACAAATTTAATATTTTTTTTTATTTATTTTTTTTTCTCTTGGTGTTTTGAAATTCTCATTTAGTTTATTGTTTTTTGTATATGTATATGAAAGTTTGAAATCATCTTTATAAAATTTTACTTTGTCTTGAAGACATAAGTATATTTGGTAAAGTTTGTAAAAGCAATTTTTTTGGAAAAAAAAAATTAGAAACTTTTTAAACTTTTTAAAAAATAATTTGATACATTTTGAGTAAATTTTTACTTGACACAATTAAAAAGTTACTTAAAAATATTAAAAAATTTTAAGTAAAGATTTAATTGTGTGAATTAATAATTTACTCAAATTTTTTATTAAGCATTTAATAATTTTTTATTAAAAGTTTACTCAATACTATTAAATCGTTTACTGGTGGAAAATTGAGTAATTTTTTACTCAATAGTATTAAAAATTTACTCAAATTTTTTTTTATTTTTTTCTGTGCACTGTACAAATGTTTCATTCATAAAACAGAAAATAAATCAAGTTGATGTTAAATACTACACAGGGAAACATAAATTTAAATAAGGATATAAATATAATTCGATACTCCCTGATAACGTTATTAAAAGACTAAAAAGGCCATATTTATTTTTCTGACTTGCTAAATCTCTTTAATTCGGATTTTTTTCCTTGTTAATTCTCTTGTTCCCCTGTGTAACTCTTATTATCTTATAAACTTTACATAGTTTATTACCCACCAATTTGTCGTCCTTTCTCATCTCATTAACAAAAACATCAACTCAACTTCTTCATGTTAACAGTTTTTGTAAAATGTTAATTAAAAACATATAAAATTAACAAGTGATTATCACCGCATTCATGTCATTCTTAAATTTTATGACCATATACCACAAGTGTGGTTTTCTCATAAAATTCCCTAAAAAGATATAGAAATCATTATCATTAACAAAACTACATATGTTTTCATTAACGGATTTTTTTTTTTTATTTTTTAACTATCTTGTCAACATTTTTACGACCAAATATACAAAAATTTTAAAATAAAAAATTGTAAATATTTCCAATGATTGTTTGATTTAAGAATTATTAGCATATTAATTTACAAAAAAATTTTAGGTAATAAAAATGATGACAACGCCCTCATAATAATTTTTTTATCGGTGATTAAAAATTATAATTATGCATAAAATATGTGCTAATTGAATTTTAATATACATTATTTCATTTGAATGATTACTATAAAAATTTATGAGCTGATAAAACATGAGGGGTTGATAAATATTTTTTTTTATGTTTTTTTTTAATTAAAATATTACAATTATACAGCTATGGTCAAAAAATATCACCGCTGACATATTTATTATTAAGTCTAATGGTAGTTGCTGTAATAAAATAAAATAAAATAAAATAAAATAAAATAAAATAAAATAAAATAAAATAAAATAAAATAAAATAAAATAAAATAAAATAAAATAAAATAAAATAAAATAAAATAAAATAAAATAAAATAAAATAAAATAAAATAAAATAAAATAAAATAAAATAAAATAAAATAAAATAAAATAAAATAAAATAAAATAAAATAAAATAAAATAAAATAAAATAAAATAAAATAAAATAAAATAAAATAAAATAAAATAAAATAAAATAAAATAAAATAAAATAAAATAAAATAAAATAAAATAAAATAAAATAAAGTCAAATAAAATAAAATAACTGAAGTTTTTATTTATTTCGGTTTGAGTCCATATTAATAGGTCTATTCGATTACCTTACTACAATCTACTATTTTTTACTCATTTTACTACAGCTGGAAATTTTCAATACAAAAAGTAAACAAACTTTCCAGTTGTAGTAAAAAATAGTAAGAAATTTGGGTAATCGAATAGACCTAATTATTTCTGAGAAATAATTATTTTTGTTGTACAATGAGAAAATCTGAAAAAATTAATTGACAACACAGGCTAAGTTGAGATGTCGACAGCTTTCGGAAGAATCCACCCTTCCTTCGTCAGCACTCTTCGATTGTCACCGTAGGTGTGTAAGATTAAAATCAGCTATTTAAACGTACATTAAGGTGAAAAAGAGGACGAGAATTAAATATATCACATTTCATTACCCATATGTTACGTTTAGCACGAACTTAATCAATCTATTTTTTCTCTCACACATTTCTCAATTCAAAACCATATATAACAAATCAAAAAATTATAATACATAATTATAATTAGAGCCTGAGCTCGACTGTCTTTACAGAAACAATAATTTAAAAATAACGACTATAAGTCGCCCTAAGTGGCAATAATCAGTATCTTTGGAAAAATGGCAACACCTAACATTTGTGTCTAAAATATAGACCATGTCTGGCAATGTTTGCAAAAATACGTACTTAGATCAGAATTGATGAAGGAGAGGAAGAAGAATAATGATTACTAAAAATAAAAAGTTTGTTTACACATAATTACAATAACAACCCTTCTGTTAGAAAAAACAACAGCAACAACCACACTCGAATTGAAAAAATCAGATTTAGTTGATACTTGCTTAACAGCCTACTTGGCGTATCGGTCTAGAGTGATTGTACGTTACAAGCAGTTACTAGCAAAGTATTACAGATGATGATGAGTTCAATCCTCGTCGGCTGCGATCTGTTAATAATTTTCACATAAAGAGTTCTATTGACTATTAACTAAATAAATTTGACATTAAAAGTTTTTCTGAAGATTATTATAACTGGATAATATGAAACTAGTAAGAAACAAACCAGGATGTCTTAAATTTTTAGAAAAATTAAAATTTTTCTTTCACACTTTTCTCAATTCAAAACCATATATAGCAAATCAAAAAATTATAATACATAATTATAATTAGAGCCTGAGCTCGACTGTCTTTACAGAAACAACAATCTATTTTTAACTTTTTCTAACACAGTCGTAATTTCTTACACTCCCAGCAAAAAAAGAACATAATAAAAAGTAGTTCAACTGCTGCTAAAGTAGTTCTAACTTTGCTGAAACTCTAGTGAATTTAACATGGCGGTGTCGCGCAAAATATGTAGTTTTTTTTTACATTTTTTAAGTACATATAAAGTATTACTCATACTGTTGTCATAGTTTAAGTTTTTGTATGTAAAGTTTAATTACATCTTTAAGATCACTATTTAAGAGCATTTTTGCACTACTTAAAAAGTGTATTTTTAGAATTCATTAGGAAGTAGATTTAGTAAGCGATTCTGACGATGTCAATGTTCTAATAACATTACTAAACATCGAAAATGCGACTGGGACGCGACCTTATACACTTGATTACATTAGTTCTGCTGGTAAAAAATCCAGTCTCCGCACTTTTCCATCACATCTGGTTTTTGAGAAAATTGTGGTAAAAGTTCAAAAAATCGCCGTTTTGGGTCAAACTAAAACTTTCCTCTTTAAGATGCAGAACTCATTTGGTCAGTCGCCCTAACTTTTTGGGCACCAATTGTATTTCAATGCTGTCATATCAAAAAAAAAAAGTTTTTGGGGGAAAACACTTTATTAAAAGATTGGTGCTCCAAAGGTTGAAGCGACTGATGAATTGAGTTATACGTCTTTAAGAGCAATGTTTGAGCTTTACCCTTAAAAAGTATGGAGACCGGATTTTTGACCAGGAAAATAATTGTAATCATGTTTATAAGCCTTATACTATAAGGTGGCGTTCCATTCGAATAAGGTTTTTTTTCATATGATTTGTAGCGGCAAAAATCGTTTTTTTGGGAACAAGACATCATTGAGAGATAATTGGTGCCCTAGGGGTTAAGGCGACTGACCAAAAGAGTTCAGAATCCTTAAGAGCAATGTTTAAGCTTTAGCATCGACTTATTTTTAAGTCGCTATCATATCGGGTTCATCCGCTATGATTTGGCAAAAATTAACAAAACTGCGATTTTTTTTTAACTTTGGCAACAATTTTCCCAAAAACTTGATGTGATGGAAAAGTTTGGAGACCAGATTTGTGATGAGTAGAACAATTGCAATTTACCGTGTAAGGTCGCGGACCAGTCGCATCAATAAAAGTGTTCGTACCACAAAAAATTGGTCCAAGTTCAGGACTTTATACTTCATCCGACATAAAATTGTTTCATTTGCTTGACAAAAAAACAATGATCGCTAAAAAATTGCGTTTTAGAGGTTGGTTCGCTTCTCCAAGGTGAAACTTTTCCCCTTCGTTCCGATTTTAACCTACCTAGGACTATAAAAAATATTTGTACCAAACGTCAGGTGGATAGCTGTTTTATTTTGGACTACATCGTGTTACATACAGACGGAGGGATGTTCATAGAACTTCTCAGAATCGATCACTGATCAATATAATATATCGTCACCAACAATCCAACACATTTTGCTTGTTTAAAGTAGCAGCGAAAAACGTTGTAAAACATTTTTTTTAATTTTGTTCATAAGTCCGTCATTTTTCATCGGATAGGTCTGAATTTTTGGAAATGGTTTCAGTTAATGAATTGTATCACAACTAGCAAATCACATTTTGATAATTTTATAGGGGGACAATGCATCACAATCAATAACTTGATTTTAAAAAAAGTGTTGTCACTTTGTTTTGCATTTTAGGCGACGATTCTCTTTATGGGGAATGACAAAGTGAGTGTACCCCCTATACTGTAGTTAAAAGGTAAAAAAACAAAATCAGTTTACACCAAATTTAAGATTAAACAAATTAAAAATAAAAAAATGTTTTAATTCCTGGAATTGTAACCTATCAAATATTAACTTTTTGCCTTTCAATTATATATAAAACTTTTAAATAAATATGTTCTTTTCATTACGTTAGAAAAATATTAAAAAAAAAACTCATTCCGACTTTAGTGTTCTAAAGTAGTAGAATCCATATTATTGTCCTTCTTATTGACATATTTGGATGTTATTTTAAACTACTTTTTTTGCAACAAAAAATATTCACTAATTGATACTTTTTATGTAGTTTAAGTCTACTTCGTTTTGAACTACTTCGAATTTCTTTTGCTGGGCTGTAGTAGGTTTTCTCAGAGTTGCAACCCTTAGTAGGACTTTTCAAGTCTTAAAAAATGTCCGTTAGGTTTTGAATTTATATTTCATATTTCTAATTTTTTTTTTTTCTTAAACTTTTTCGAAATTCTATATATTAACACGAAAAATTTCTTTTTTTCGAATATTTTCGATTGATGGTCAAATTATGGTTCCCTTTGGTCTAAAAAATCTATATTTAAATTTTTAACCAAATCTGTTAATTTTAACAAATGCCGCGGAGAGAATTATAGTCTGGCCCTGAAAAAATACTGACCAAATTTTTTTTTCGAGCCAATATTTAACCCCTCAGCAGCACGGGTTAAAATTGTTCGATTTAGTTAAAATTTCGCGATTGTCGATAGAATTTGAGTTTTCCTTGCAATTTCCGTCTTTATGTGAGTATTTCTCTACAACAATTGGCATTATTTGTTTTCAGAATTTTTTTTTTTTTTAATTATGGTTAAAAAAAAATGAATAAAAACAATTAACATTGTGCACCCAAGATAGGAAATAAGCAAAAACAAACTGAAAAACTTAATAATGAAAAATCCATTAACACTTTCATTATGCTCGTAGCAATAATATACACTCTATTATTTATATAAAAAAATAAACGTCTGTGCCATGGTAATAAGACAAAAGGGTGTATCGTTATAAATTTTTTTCTGTATCATGTCTGTGATACATTAAAAAAAAAACCTTGTAAAACGACAGGACAAGTTCGTAACTTTTTTTTTGCTACCTCCTATTTGACAACAATTTCCTTGTAATTTTACAAGCTATTGACCAATTATTTTGTAATTTTACCTGCTTTTTACCAATAAAATTGTAAATTTACAAATTTTTTGACGCGATAAAACTTACAAGGAGGTTTTGTGTTCTTACTAGATTTTTTGCTACCTCCTATTTTATGAGAATTCCTAGTAAAAGTTTTGCGAATTTTTGTATTTTTACAAAATTTTTACCAATAAAATTGTAAATTTACAATTTTTTTTGGCGCTATAAAACTTACAAGGAATTCTCATGAATTTACTTGATTTTTTTTGTAAGAAAATGTTGAAAATGTTTAAAATTACAAAAAAGAAACTGTAAAATAACAAAAAAAAATTAAATTTCGATCGAAAAATATTTGTTAAAAAACAAGGAAAACTGTCAAATATTGGTAAAATGGGATAACGAAACTTTTTATTGTAATTTGACAAGTTTTTTTTTTTTTTTGTGTGTAGTAAACAATTTCAGTAAACAGTCATGACCAACAATATAAAACCCTACACCAAAGTTTCCGGGAAAATAGGTGCCAAGTCCAAACATGGCCCAATTGGATCTACGTTTCGTGAGTTCTTTTATAAGTTTCGAAAACGCACACAAACCAAATTTGAGTGAAATATGCTTCCATTTGTTGCTAATAGAGCGATTTAACTTTATATCGGACAACATTTTTTATATGAGCACTGTTGGGGTGAATCTCTGTATTATTGGATGCTGGAACACTGAGCACAAATAAAATCCGAATTTATTTTATGGCTCATTCATTATGAGAATAAAATATCCCAAATAACCAAAAACCGAAAAGAAAGAAATAAAAACAAAGGTTTGGAATTAGGATTTTTTGACAATGATATTTATTCTGCAGAAAATTAGATCTTACCAATGCAAGTGCTAGGATGACCAGAAGGAATAATTATATTGCTAAGACCGGAAAATAGTATCTAAGACTATGACGTTTGTTTTAGGCCTTAATGGAGGGAAAGAGATAGAAAGTTATTTAGCTAACTTTCTATCATTCATATCATTCAGCCTTTATATAGATTTGGAAATGGGAATTATCGGATTCACACAATACGGGATTAGTGGGAAATGATTTTAAGGCCTTTTGGCATTAACAGGCACTAACAAAAAGTCCAAAAATGGTCGAATTAAAATCAAACACACTCATACAAACTAACATTTTTTTAAAATATTTCTCATTTTCATTATGTGAATATCGGGAGGGTGTTTTTTTCTGCAACCTCTTATTTGATAAGAATTCCTTGTAATTTAACAAGCTTTTTACCAATAATTTTGTAATACACGCTTTTTACCGATAAAATTGTAAATTTAAAGTTTTTTTTTGACACGATAAAAGTTACAAGGAGGTTTCGTGACTTAATTAAATTTTTTGCTACCTCCTATTTTACGAAAATTCCTAGTAAAAATTACGCGATTTTTTGTAATTTTACTAAATTTTTACCAATAAAATTGTAAATTTACAACTTTTTTTGGCGCTATAAAACTTACAAGGAATTCTCGTGAATTTACTAATTTTTTTTTGTAAAAAACCCTGAAAATTTGTAAAGTTACAAAAAAATTTGTAAAATTACAAAAAAGTGTAAATTTCGATCGAAAACTTTTTGTTAAAAAACAAGGAAAACTGTCAAATATTGGAAAAATGGGATAAGAAGAGTTTTTCTAGTATTTTAACAAGGTTTTTTTGTGTGCGAGACATATTTTTTATATAAAAAAAAAACTTTTTCCTATAGAAAAATGCTCAGATTTTTGCTATAGAAAAATCCACAGATATTTCCTGTAGTCTTAGATTCTACAACATTTTTTGAAAGAAATAGTCTTAGATTCTTCACTCGAAAAAAAACCTTATAAAATGTCAAGAAAAACTTGTTATTTTAAGTTTTTGCTACCTCCAATTTGCCGAGAATTCCTAGTAATTTTACAAGTTTTTCCCAATAATTTTGTAATTTTACGTTCCTTTTACCAAAAAAATTTAAAACTTACAACTATTTTGAGGCGAAAAAATTTACATGGAATTCTTGTGACTTTACTAGATTTTTTGCTACCTCCTATTTTTGGAGTAATCCTAGTAAAAATTACGAAATTTTTTGTAATTTTACAAAATTTTTACCAATAAAATTGTAAATTTACAACTTTTTTGGCGCAATAAGACTTACAAGGAATTCTAGTGAATTTACTAGATTTTTTTTGTAAAAAACGTTGAAAATTTCAAAAATTAAAAAAACAACGCAAAATTACAAAAAAAATTTAATTTCGATCGAAGATAAAACAAGTAAGGGTGTAAAATTCGTCTGTGCCGATTCTTTCATACCCTCCAACATTCAAAAAATAAAAAAAAAATTGCAGGGGCGTTTTTTTTTTTGGAGGGGGGGGGTCAGAGGGTCGGTAGTGGTAATTGAGAGGGGGCAAACTTCCCCTCGAATATGTGTTTAAAAATTCATTCTTATGCTTTTTGCACTAAAGACAAGATTATCATTATTTAAAAAAAATGTTTTATTCCACGCCCATAAAAGGGGGCGGACCGAAAAAAACGACATTTTCTAACTCTCTGGGTCCAAATGCAGGACTTTAAACTTCTTGTGGCATAAAAATGTTGCATTTGTTAAACAAAAACACAAAAATTATGTAAAAATATGGTATTTTTCACAGGTTGGTTTAGTTCTTCAAGTGGGAACTTTTTTCCCCCTGTCCGATTTTGCTCATTTACGAACTTAACCTGCCTAGGAACATAAGACATATTCGTGCCAAATGTCGGTAGTCTAGCTATTTTATTTTGGGCTGCATCCTGTTAACTACAGACGGACGGACGAACATCGCTAGAAGGTCTTAGAATGGATCACTGATCATAAATTTATATACTTTATGGCAATGGTTCCCAACCTTTTTTGCTCCATGTCCCACTTTTGAGCTAAAATAACAAAATATCCCCCCTACACTCAAAAAAAAAATTGTGAATTTTACAAATTTGTTTGATAATTCCAAATTACTAGTCGTTTAGCAAATTTTTTTTTTCAAATCTTAGTTCAAATAATGTTTTTTGTAAAATGTTTCATCTTTTAGCTAAATAATTGTAGTAAATTTAACTAAAAAAAATATTGTTTTTAGTTAATTAAAGTAAAACAAGTCTTAAAAACTTGCTCGTTGCCCCCCTAAAATATTCCAATTGCCCCCAGTGGGGCGAGAATCAAAGGTTGGGAACCATTGCTTTATGGGGTCTTAGACCGATATTTTGATGCGTTACACACGGAATGACAAAGTGAGTATACCCCCATACTGTGGTTGGAGGGTATAAAAACACGCTAAGTTTTGAAAGGCAAATCGGTCCAGTGGTTAAAAAGTTATTAGCACAACCGTGAATTTCAGATTAGTTTCACCTTAAATTCACGCGTTGAAACCTCGTTAAACATGTTTTAAAAACATTAGTAAGTTACAAAAATATTTTACAACCTATTTTTGTCACTCAAAAATATTTTTACACTAAAAAAATACACTCAAAAAAAATTTTACTCTCAAAAAAAAAATTTTGTAAATTATTATTTTTTTTTTTTTCAAAAATTACTAAAAAAAAATAGTTTTTTACACAAAATAAAATTTACTATCACTTACAAATGGCATTGTGGAGGATATTTATAGATTCGGCCAAGTTGAATTTAACTTTTCTATTGAATTTCTTATAGAAAAAGTATCAAATGTTGCGATATTTTTAATATGGAAGAATTCTTAGAATCTGGGTTTTTTTTTAAACGTTTCAGATTCTTATAAATTTTTTATCTAAAAAAATTCTTTAATTGTTCCTATAGAAAATTATCAGATTTTTCCTAGAGAAAAATTCCAAGATTTTTCCTAGAGAAAAATTCCAAGATTTTTCCTATAGAAAAGATGACAGACTCTAATATGGAAATAATATGATTTCTGAATCATTTTTTATATTCTCAAAAAAAATTTTTTTATGGAAAAAATTCCTATAGAAAGATTCTCAGAGTTTTTCTAGAGAAAAATTCTCACCGTTTTCCTAGAGAAAAATTCAAAGATTACAAACTTTTTCCCCATAGTAATATTATATTTTCCCCGTGAATCCGCGCCAGGCAAACGCAGACAGAATTTATTTTATATTCGAACTATTAAAAAGTGGTATAAAAAATTTGCACATTTTTTTAACAACTCCCTCTTAGAAGAGAACAATCCCCTCCACAAGTGTCGGTCAAACATAAACCAACAAAGTCTTATTGGATTTTGGACACACGCCATATAAACATTTTTAGGGATTAAGCTGCAATATTTTGTTCAACTAATTTAAAAACGTGAGTTACTTAAGAAAACAGACCTTAAAAACAAAATTGTCTTAATATCTTTAAAAGGCGCTTGTCTGACTTGAACACAAACAATACTATTTAACTGGGTGGAGTTTTGCACCAAAAACTTTAAATTAAAGTTTAAGAAAAAAAAAAAATAGAAAAACTAATTTTATCAAAGTGTTTTCCAAATAAAAAAATGGTATTTGTAGGATAATGATGAATTTATGTTAAAAGTACTTAAAATAAAGTGAAAATGTGTTAAAAATTTAACTCCAGCACAAAAATTTAAACATCAATTTGATGATTTCTTTTTTCCTTAACCCTGCTGTTAGGTTAAGCCCATTTGGTCCAATTTTTGGATTGTTTCCTTTGTAACTTTTGAACGGTGATATATACTGGCTTAGATTTTTTGCTCATGGGGTCTTTTTATAAAACAATGTTATTTACAAAAAAATCTAGGTTCTGACTTAAACCAGGACTGAGAAAAATAAAAAGTTACGTATCTTAGGTTAAGGGACCATTTGGTCCATAGTATATTTTCACCTGCGATTTCGATAGCCGGAGCCCATGAAACGTCGATTTTAGAAAATAGGATGCACGCATTCAAAGCGGGTATTCCGGCAAAACTTTTAAAGTGGTGACGGCCATGTAATGCATTACCATGTAATGCATAGCAAAAAAAAAAACAAAAATATGCATTTTTCCCCTATCGCTTACCATAGGCATAACTTTATTGTATTTTTCACGCATTATGTAAAACTCATGCGCTACTTTGAGTCTTATCCCAAACAAAAATCATTAATCCAGTATAGAATAAGGCAACCTTACAATACCCTATACTTGATTGATTCTTTTTGTTTGGGATGTCACTCAAAGTAATGCATGAGATTTACATAATGCATGAAAAATAAATAAAGTGAATGCCTATGGTAAGCGGTAGGCGAAAATTAATGCACATTTTTTAATTTTTTTTTGGGCTTTGCATTACATGGTAATGCATTACATAACCGTTACCATGTTTAAGGTTATGCTGGGATATCAAGTATGTTTGCAAATGCAAAGTTAGGCTATCGATTTCTTGCGCGTTTTGTGCTGTAGGAACCAACCATTTGATCAGCAATATCCACGCCACCTAAATGAGATGAATCATTAGAAATTATAGAAAAAAACAAAACTAACATATGTACCTTTTGTTGAATTGTAATACAAAACAATCTCTAAAGTAAAGAATATGAAAATAGGGAGTCCTTCAACAAATGTTTACATTAGCTGTGTTGAGTAGAGATGGGTGCTGGTCACGTGATTTGCGTGGTTCTCGTGAATCACGCGTGACTCACGCTCGAGCGAAAGTCTAGTTAATTACGATAATCATGCTTGAGTGAGTGTGATTCTAAAACATTTATGTGTGAGTGATTAGAAATCGAGCATAATTTTTGCGTGAGTGCCATTTTTCTTGCGTGATTCAATATAATTTTTTTGTATCGTTTTCAGTTTTATTTATAGTTTTATTTTTATTCTTTGTTTAGCAATCAGTTAAAATTCAAGTTAACGGTCTGCTAATATATGATTTTTTTTTTTTAATTTCCTTAAAATTGTGTATTTGTAAGTGAATATTGCGTGAATTGGGGTGAGCGTAATTATGGATCACGTGAGTCACGCATGATCGTAACTTATTTCAGTTTTACTGGCGTTAGTAGTAAGTGAGCGTGAGTAAAGAAAAAAATCGAGTGAGTGATTCATGAGCAATTATAATATTTCTTGCGTGAGCGTGACCCAAAATTCACTCACGCACCCATCTCTAACGTTGAGTTAAGCTTAAAATAATCGTATTTAGGTAGAAATGATCCAAAATATATACAAATATAATATTAAATTGTTATTTTGTTTGAATATTAAGTATGGACCAAATGGTCCACTAACCTAACATCCGTAAGTTTTTTCTAACCTAACAGCAGGGTTAACATGGTGTTTGAAAAGTAATTTTCTTCGTTTTTTTTATAATGGTTTAAGTATTTTGGTGTTGCTGATTATAACTAAGAGTTTAACTAAAAGTGGCTTTCCGAAAACAAAAAAAAAACAAGTAAAAAAAGTTAAATTCGGCCTTGCCGAATGTAGTAATACCCTCCACAATTTCAAAAAAATTATTGCAAACAACTTTATTTAAAAGGAAATTACTTTTGAAAAAAAAAATTTAAAAAAAAAAATCCGCGATTTTTTTCTTTTTTTGTCAAAAAATATGTTCGTACTTGTTTAAATACCATTTGTTGTTCAATTATGTTCACATATGTCAACCAGAAGCCGAATTGAAGCATTTTGTATTTTTAGGTTATGTTAAATGTACTGAAATTTTGGAGGTGTGCTTACATTTGCGTTCATAACTTTTGAACCGCTGAACCGATATCGCTCAAATGCAATACCAAACTTCTCGGGAGAACTTCCAATATATATGTTAAGTTTCAGTCATCTCTGTGCAATATTTTGTCCGCGAGAGCATTTTCCACAGACAGACGGACAGACGGACATCGCTAGAATGTCTTAAAATCGATCGGGCATCATGAATATATATACTTTATGGGGTCCCAGACCGATATTTCGATGAGTTACAAACGGAATGACAAACTTATATATACCCTCTATCACTAAGTGGAGGGTATAAAAACTGTTAAGTAGAAGATGAAATGACTGTGGCTACTTGAACAGTTGCAAAGTTTACTAGTTCAAATTGACCATGCAACCAGTAAGTAGGAAAAAAATTTTCAATAGCAATTTTCACAGGTATTTAACGTTATACATATAACTTTTTTTTACAGATATTTTCTTTATTTTTTTATATTTTTTGAATTAGTTTTTTAAAAAGTTTTCTATCTATTGGTTTTAATAAGTTTTTATTTTTTACTTGAAATACATAGAATAGTTTAGCATCAATGTTAGTAGTTTAAGTTAACATTATTTAAGCGGTGGAATGCTTTGTTAAGATAACTCAAAATAAAATATTTTCTTTTTATAAATTTCTAAATGAAAAATTTTATAAAAGAAATATTATTATACTTTAAATAAATGCTTAAAGTAAAATAAATCATTAAAGGAAATTAAATGGTTTTGACATTTATAAAATTTCTTATTAAAAAAACTGTCCGTTTTTAGAAGAGCTTACTGTACCTAGAAACTTTAGTAATTAAATAAGTTTATATGAGTATGAAAATGTTGTTGAAAGCTATTCACTGTTTACATTGTATATAAAATAAATTTGAAAAATTTAACCGAATTTCTTTAGTAAATTATAGAAATTATTTAAAATTATATGATATAAACAAAAGACTTAGGAAACGAACATGTGTATAAAAGTGGTAGCAGATTGATGAACAGTTAAACAATTTTATACACATTTTCTTTAAACACAGATTGCTAAACTTGGTTTGCTAAGTTTAAAGTTCTCTAATTTTTATTTTTTTTTTTTATAGAAAATCTCACACAATTTTTGTGGGATTTGACACAATTTTTGTGGAATTTGTTTTTAAACGAGAGAAAAATATTTTTCATAAAGAAAAGCTTTTTTAACATGATAACGTTTTTAGGCTAGTGTCTAATTTTAAAAAAGTTGCAGGAAGCCACCTCAGTTTGACTATATAAGCTAACAATTAACGAAAAAGATAACAAGGCCCAGTTGGAAAATGTGTCACTGAGGAAATTTCAACAGTGATTCCTTGAGGAAATGTCTTCAGGCTCTGAGAAATCATAGGTATTCCTTGATGACATGCCCTAACATTGTCAGCACTGAATGTTTGCCTTAAGAGTGTGGACAATTCATATAAGACGTCTAAAAGGAAATGTCTTCAGAATAGCAGTATATTAAATTAGAATTTTAAATCTGGGCAACTCTTCGCTTTCCAAGAAAAAAATGGCAACTATATCGATTTATTTAAAATAAAACCAAAATCTAACAAGTAGAATAAAAGTAATAAATAGACAAATAATTTTCAAAATAAAGTTTGGAACAGGTAGTTAGGTGTGGGACTAATAAACTGAAGGTTCCAGGTTCAAATCCAGTTGGGACTAAAAAGGGCGAAAATTTTTTTTTCGAAATATGAGAAAGATAATTTAAAAAGGAAAATGGATAAAAGTAAAAACTAAAGGAAATACGAAAATTTTTTGTATGACCTACTTCAGACATTTCCCCAAAAAAGTCTTAGGTGACATATCTCCAGAAGGTCAGCCGTGACCTCTGCTAACTTTGAGTGAGGACATTTTGAAAATTTGTATGAAACTGTCCTCAAGCCAGTACATATAGATGTATTGTGGATGTCAGCAGTGACTCTGATATGTCACCGCTCCGTCACTGAGGATGGCTCGAGGACGTTGCCAACTGGGGAATTACTATTTTCATTTTCTTAAAAACAAAAATTTTAATAACTTGGGTTTGTTACTTGGATAATAATTCACCTCGTGGTGAATAAAAAGTAACAATAATTATTTTTCAACAAAAAAAAAATTTTTTTTTTCATCAATTTTTTTTCCATCAAATTTTTTTTCCATCAATTTTTTTTTTTTTTTCATCAATTTTTTTATACCCACCACTCTAGTGATGGAGGGTATATATAAGTTTGTCATTCCGTTTGTAACACATCCAAATATTGGTCTAGGACCCCATAAAGTATATATATTCATGATCCTTGATCGATTTTAAGTCGATCTAGCGATGTCCGTCCGTCCGTCTGTCTGTCTGTCCGTTGAAAACACGCTAACTTTTGAAAGACTTCACGGAGGCTCCTGAAGTTTGACATATATTTTGGCCATTTAGCGGGTCAGGTTGGTGTTGCAATCCAGCAAAATCGGTAAAGTGGTTCAAAAGTTATGAGCAAAAGAGTAAATTTCGGCAAGGGTATTTTGCGAATTTACGAGATTAAAACCACTCTAACTTTTGAAAGACAATTCTGAGGGTGCTGAAGCTTAGCATATATATTTGTCGTTCCCCAAGTCTGTTTGTTTTGAATTTCAGCAAAATCGGTCCAGTGTTTCAAAAGTTATAAACAAAGCCCTGAATTTCAGATTGGTTTCACCTTAAACTGTTGAAAACTCGTTAAACAAGTTATAACAGCATGGTGAAATACCAGTTTTTTTTTAAACTTGTTGTTGTTAGTTTTCCTGCCGTGGCGTGCAGTTTAGTTGTTAGACAATTAAATATTTGTTATTGTTTTGTTATTGTTTTTGTAACTGTATGTAACGGTGTATAGTAATATTTTTGGAAAAAAAATCAAATAAAGTGATTTTTATATATGGGGCATTCCATGTGAAATCGGACACTTTGAAAAACTTTTTTTTTTAATTTCCCCAATTTGTTTACGGTTTTTAGTACCCTTCGAAAACTCCTTCGTAGTAAATTTTCAGATTTTTTTGATAACCCGTTCAAAAGATATAGAATTTTTAAAAATTGGTAGTTTGTTCCTTTACTCAAACTTCTTTTAATCATAACTTCTTCAATAATGGTCCAAATTACAAATTTTTTTTTTCAAAATTTTTGTTTTTTTACGTACTTTCTAAAAAAAAATCCCCAAAAATTCTTAAAAGCCCTCTAGTATGCGATTTTTAAGTTTTAAATTTAAATCTCATTTTTGAAAATGTTTGTACTCTTCGATTTTTTTTAAATTTTTTTGTGTAAAACTTCTATCAATTCTACAAATTTTTTGCCCAGGAAGATCGTGGGATAACGATTATTACTATTTTTTAAAATTTTTTGAAAAAATTTTATTGTAGTTTTTCAATCTTAAAATCATTTCTACTGCTCCAATGGTGCGTCATAGAGGGGTCCTTTATAAGACCGACCCCCATTAATTTTTACGTCTTAACATTTCTTTGGAACAAACGAATACCCTATCTCCAATTTCTAAGGGGGCTCCCACACAAAACGACATTTTTTAAAATTTGTTCCAACCGCTCTAACTGCCCTAATAGTGCCCTTAGAGCAACAAAATGTATGACCGACCCTCAATATTTTTTTAGTCCAAACATTTTCTCTGAACACACCTACCCTCTATCTTTAACTGTTAAGGCGGTCCTCATACAATTTTTTTTATTTTTTGTAAATTTGTTTTATTTAATCAGCTTCTACCGGCCCAATGGTGCGTCCGAGAGGGGTCATTAGTGAGACCGACCCCCATTTATTTTTACCCTACAACATTTTTTCAAAACATACCTACGCCCTATCTCCACTCCCTAAGTAGGCTCCAATACAAATAACAGTTGGAGCAAATTTTATAAAAATGTAATTTTGTATGGGAGCCTACTTAGGGAGTGGAGATAGGGCGTCGGTATGTTTTAAAAAAATGTTGTATGGTAAAAATAAATGGTGGTCGGTCTCACTAATGACCCCTCTCGGAAGCACCATTGGACCGGTAGAAGCTGATTAAATAAAACAAATTTACAAAAAATAAAAAAAATTGTATGGGGACCGCCTTAACAGTTAAAGATAGAGGGTAGGTGTGTTCATAGAAAATGTTTGGACTAAAAAAATATTGTGGGTCGGTCATACATTTTGTTGCTCTAAGGGCAATATTAGGGCAGTTAGAGCGGTTGGAGCAGATTTTAAAAAATGTTGTTTTGTGTGGGAGCCCCCTTAGAAATTGGAGATAGGGTATTAGTTTGTTCCAAAGAAATGTTAAGACGTAAAAATTAATGGGGGTCGGCCTTATAAAGGCCCCTCTATGACGCACCATTGGAGCAGTAGAAATGATTTTAAGATTGGAAAATTACAATAAAATTTTTTCAAAAAATTTTAAAAAATAGTAATAATCGTTATCCCACGATCCTCCTGGGCAAAAAATTTGTAGAATTGATAGATGTTTTACACAAAAAAATTAAAAAAAAAATCGAAGAGTACAAACATTTTCAAAAATGAGATTTAAATTTTAAAACTTAAAAATCGCATACTAAAGCGCTTTTAGGAATTTTTTGCGATTTTTTTTAAAAAGTACGAAAAATAACAAAAATTTTGAAAAAAATTTTTTGAAATTTGGACCATTATTGAAGAAGTTATGATTAAAAGAAGTTTGAGTAAAGGAACAAACTACCAATTTTTGAAAATTCGATATCTTTTGAACGGGTCATCAAAAAAATCTGAAAATTTACTACGAAGGAGTTTTCGAAGGGTACTAAAAACTGTAAACAAATTGGGAAAATCTAAAAAAAAAGTTTTTCAAAGTGTCCGATTTCACATGGAATGCCCCATATATATATGAATGTTAGTTTTTAAAGAAGAGGATGATAAAATAAAAAGAGAGAAAATGTGAAATAATTTTTTTTTTGTATTACATATTGGTATAAAACACCAAAAATATTTTACAAAGTAATCTTGTTACTCAAAGAAATTGTACACTTAAGAAATTTTTACACTCAAAAAAAATTGTTACACTCAAAAAAAAAGTACACATAAATTTTTTTTTAATGAAATGTCACGCTCAAAAAAATGTTGACAGTCAAAAAAATGTTACACTCAAAAAAATATGATTGATTAAAAAAAGTTTTACTCAAATTAATATATTTCTAATAAAAAATTTTTAATGCAATTTTTTTTAAATTTTTTTTTAGATAACATTGTGGAGGGTATTCCTAGATTCGACAAAGTCGAGTTAAATTTTTCTACTTGTTTTTCATTAATTTTTTTTTTCATCAAAATTTGTTTTTTTTTTTTTTTTCATAAATTTTTTTTTTTTTCATCAAACTTTTTTTTTCATTATTTTTTTTTTTTATCAAATTTTTTTTTTACAAATTTTTTTTTTTTATTAATATTTTTCATCAAATTTTTTTTTTAATTTTTTTTCCATCAAAAATTTTTTTTTATAATTTTTTTTTTTTTTCATCAAACATTTTTTTTCATAAAATTTTTTTTTTTCATTTAACTTTTTTTTTTCATAAATTTTTTCTTTTGTTTTTATCAAATTTTTTTTTGCATCAATGTTTTTTTCAGCAATTTTTTTTTCATCAATTTTTTTTTTCATCAATTTTTTTTTCATTAATCAAAAATTTTTTTTTATAAATTTTTTTTATCATATTTTCTTCATCAATTTTTTTTTCATCAATTTTTTTCATTAAATTTTTTTATCAAATTTTTTATTATCAATTTTTTTCTCCCCAAAAAAAATTTTTTTTTTTTTATATTTTTTTTCATCAATTTTTTGTTTACATCAAAAAATTTTTCTTTTCATCAAAAAATTTTCTTTTCATCAAAAAAATTCATCAAAAACTTTTTTTCATCAACATTTTTTTTTCACCAAAAATTTTGGGTTCATTAAATTTTTTTTAACATAATTTAGTTTTTCGTGAAAAAAAATGTTTTTTTTTACCAAAACTACTTTTTCACCAAGTCTAAGCTTTTCGCATAAAAATTATCCATTTGTTTATCAAATGTACATAAAACAAGTGAGACGGTTATATTCTTTGGTGCCGAATCTTTTATACTCTCCAAAATGTAAAAATACTTTTTTGCACTTATTTTTGCACTCACTTACGCAATGTACAGCTCTTTTGGTTTTTTATTGGGGTCCTCGACTGATATTTCAATTCGTTTTGCATGGAATAGCAAAGCAATATAACATCCCAGCAAAAATTGGCATTACTAGTAATGGGTTTTGTAATCCGAAATAGATGTTAATAAGTAGTTACTTATTGAATGAAACACTAATTATTTTAACAAGAGCGTGAGACAAAAATAACTAGTGAAGAGTATGGAGATAAATAAGTAGTTACTGACTCGGATTACTAATAAGGAGTAAAAACCCATTACCAATAAGAAGTAAAATAATTAGTTAATAAAAACATTTTAAATTTAACTTGTTTTTACTAAAACTTAATAATTGTGTAATTTTTATTAAGTTTTTAAGTACTTTTTAAGTTAATTGAATTGTAAAGGTTAAAAACTGCAAGTGCGAGGATATATTATTACTTAGAAGTGCTTTTATAACATATTACTGAAAAGTAGTTACTTTTGGGCTTAAAATAATGTTAATGGTAGTGGGTACTCATTATAAATAATGAACTTGGTAATGATGACTTTTCACAACTCATTACCATGTTTTTGCTGGGATATTACACCCAAATCTTCCGCAAAACATTATCATGATTTAATGTTTTGGGCAAGAGTACAAAATTCGCAGGCATTGTTCTTTCACACATTTCTCAGTTCAAACCACATATTGAATAGGTTGTACGAATATGTAACTAAGAAAATTGTGTTTTTGGTTTTTCAATTATTCAAAAACTGGGCTTATGAAGCGTGATCAAATATTGGAAAAATGGTCGAATTTTTGTCGTGTTGGCTTGTTTAAATATTTATCAAATTAAAACGGAATGCATTAAAATCTCAAAAATTTACATTTTTGTATAGTTTTGTATAGTATTAGCTATCGATAACAATTTTTTTTTTTGAAAATTTTCAGAATCCATTCTGAAATTTTCCATTTTTTTAAAAAGTCAATTTATCAAAAATCTGGTCAATTTTTTTATTTTTTTTAGTTTAGATGTTTGTCTATTCACACAAAATAAATCAGACATGTGTTTTCGTTTTTTTTCCAGAAAATCGCATTTGAATATTAAATTTAATAACAATTTAGAAATTTGCTTGTATTTTCATGTTTCAACATTGCGTATGAGTTACATTTATGCAAATACTTAATACTCATTCGCTATGTTAAAACAAGAAAATACAAGCAAATTACTAAATTGTTATGAAATTCAAATGCGATTTTTTCGAAAAAAACGAAAAACACATGTCTGAATTTTTCTGTGTGGATAGACAAACATCTCAACTAAAAAATTAAAAAAAAAAAACAAAAGTGGCCGAATTTTTGATAAATTGACTTTTTTTCAAAAATGGAAAATTTCGGAACGGGTTCTAAAAGTTTTTCAAAAAAAAATTTTATCGATAGCTCATACAAAACTATACAAGAATGTAAATTTTTGAGATTGTGGTGCATTCCGTTTTAATTTGATAAATATTTAAACAAGGCAACTCGACACAAATTAAACCATTTTTCCAATATTTGACCACGCCTCCTAAGCCCAGTTTTTCCAATATTTGACCACGCCTCCTAAGCCCAGTTTTTGAAAAAAACTCAATTTTCTTAGTAACATATAGTGCTATTCATACAACCAATTCAGAAATTCACGTTTCACATGTTTTTTTGTAGCGGAACATTTGGTGTGAAATGCCTCATATATTAAATTAAAAAAAATTTTATACATAATTATAATTAGAGACAGAGCTCAACTGTCGTTACAGAAACAAATAATTAAAAATAACGACTACACTCAAAAAAAAAATCCTGTCAAATTACTAGAAAAAGTCTCGTAATCTCATTTTACCAATATTTGACAGTTTTCCTTGTTTTTTAACAAATAATTTTCTATCAAAATGTTTGTTGTAATTTTACAAATTTCCAAGATTTTTTACAAAAAAATCTATTTAATTTACGAGAACTTCATGTAAGTTTTATTTCGCCAAATAAAGTTGAAAATTTACAATTTGATTGGTAAAAATCTTGAAAAATTACAAAAAGTTCGTAGTTTTTATTATAGAATTCTCGTAAAATAGGAGGTAGCAAAAAATCTAGTAAAATCACGAAACCTCCTTGTAAGTTTTGTCTCGTCAAAAAAAGTTGTAAATTAACAATTTTATTGGTAAAAAGCTAGAAAAATTACTAAATTATTGGTAAAAAGTTTGTAAAATAACTAGGAATTCTTGTTAAATACGAGGTAGCAAAAAAAAAATACAAACTTTTTTTGTAATTTCACAAGTTTTTTTTTGAATTTCGTCGATCGCCGCGAAAATTATGGTTCGTTTTGCTCCAAAAACCAGGGTTGGCAACCGATACCCACCTAGAATAACGGTATTTGGCTATTGTACCGCAACCAATAAAGTTATGGACATTTTCAAAAGCGATTATGAAAGCTGATGAAATTTCCAGTATTTTAAATGTTTCACTTCGTGTTTCTACCGGTTCGTTTTAGTTATATAGGCCAATACCGTTATAATACCGTTTCAAACGGTATTATAAAGGTATTGACCAGTATTTCGAAAACGAACCGTTAGAAATACGAAGTTACACATTTAAAATACTAGAAATTTCATCAGCTTTCATAAATGCTTTTGAAAATGTCCATATCTTTATTGGTTGCGGTACAATAGCCAAATACCGTTATTCTAGGTGGATATTGGTTGCCAACCCTGCCAAAAACTCTATGTTTAAATTTTTAGCCAACCCCGTGGCTTTGGGGGGTTAAAATTTTTCCCCAAAAAGGTTTTCCCATACAAACCAAAATTTTTTTTTAGATTTTTTACTTTTTTTTGTTTAATTATTATTTAACATGATTTAGGGCTGTTGGGGTCCTACTCTGAAAAATTCTTTAAATTTTTCTAGTTTTGTTAGAATTTGTTGATATAAAAAATTTTTTGAATTTTTCTGTACAAAAAATTTAAGAATTTTACTTTATTTTTCTATAGGAATAATTTGCAATTTTTCTATAAGAAAAACCTTAGAATTTGTCTATGAAAAAAAACTTAAAATTTTTCTATAGGAGAAATTTCTAATTTTTCTTTAAGAAAAATCGGACAATTTTTCTATAGGATAAACCTCAGCATTTTTCTATAGGAAAAATCTGAGGTTTTCTCAAGGGAAAATCTGATAATGCTCATTTTGAAAAGTCTGAGAAGAAGATGGGTAAAAAGGAAAGAGCAAAAGAAAAGGAAATAATGAAAGAATTTTTTCTAGACAAAATGTCCAAGAATCTCAAAATTTTTCTACACGGAAAGTGTTTTTGAATCTTACAGTTTTTTTGATAGGAAAAATTTCTCGAAATCTTTAAATTTTTTTTAAAGACAAAATTAAAAAAAAATCTTTAGGGAAAATTTGACAATTTTTCTATATAAAAAATGTTCCAGCAAAACTTAGATTACTAAATAAGGTATAAAATAAGGTATAGTATCTCTTATTTTATACATTGCAGCATTGATGATTTTAACAGGCGATGAGACTCAAAATAATGCATCCACATTATCACAAGGAATACCAGTAAGGTATAAAATAAGTCATAAATTTATAACGAAGAATACGAGTAAGGTGTAAAATATATGATATTTTATAGGTTACGAGCAATGAATTAATATAGCATTCCAGAAGATAATATATGTATAAGGTGTTAAGAGTAGTAAAAAAGTATTTTTTTATTAAATTTACTCACGTGATTGTAAGTATATAAAATATGCTCGTGAGAGTGTGTCGTTAGAAATTTCCTGTCGTGAGACCATCTCTAGTTTAAACTTATGCATTTTTTTATAAAATAATTATTTTTTATGTTATTGTAATGCATTATGCATCCAATTATAAATAATACATTATTTCAAACTTTCAAATAACCAAATATAAGTCATCCATGACTTAATGTTTAGAAATAACAAATACGAAATACATTTTTTCCAATAATCATGCATTACGTAGCAAATTATTAGTAATTTTCACTTGAAAATAATACGTTGTGGAACAAATGTTTGGTAAGAAATCATAAAATAATGCTACAAATAAGTTATGTGCATTACCTGGTAATGTGTTATATAATCACTACCCATTACCAAAGTTTTGCTGGGGTATTGGAATCTGAAAAAAAAATCACAGATTCAGCGTAATTTTTCTCGGTAACTAAGATTTTTCTATTAAAAAATGTATCTTTTCTGCTAGAGGAACTTTTATTTCCAGTTGATAGGATTAATATTTTAGGAAAGAGAAAGTCCCAGTCGTCAAAAAAAATCACCGCTGACAAATTGCTGACCATCCCTTTATAAAACTGCGGACATCTTCACACAATTTTTTCAAATGTTTTCCAGGACAACTCAGAATTTGGTCAGCGGTTGTATAAAAGCATTATTGGTGGCCAACGATGCTGGTGGACACTGCTGACCAACTGCTGCCTTGACCTTTGTGACATTTGGAAAAATTGTACGAACCCATGTAAAAAACGATTTGATATTATCAGATCTGTTTTTATATTCTGAATAATTGCAACTGGTTGTATGTAATTGTATCTGATCAGATATAATAAAATGTAAAATTTGTGCTAATGTTGACCAAATCTGAGATATAATTATATCTTGATTTTGGTCATTTCAGATATAATTATATCTAATCAGACATGAACATTAATGAATAGATATAAACAGATCAAATAAGATCTAATCCAATTTTACACGGAAAGATGTCATGTGCCGACTGGGATATACAAAAATAATTTTTAAACCTTTAGAATTGGAAATATGCTGTCTGTATAGCAGGTTTTGTTGAGAGAGGAGAAAGTGAGGAGGATGAAGAGGATAAGGAGAGGGGAGAAAGTATCTGAATTAAATGCCTTGTTGTAGGCAATGATTCTGATCTATCAGACAGTTAGTCAGTAATTTTAAATTCCAAGATTCTGACATTTCTTTTTATAAAAATAGTCTCCGAATCTAAAATATTTTTCCTATTAACAAATTTTTAGATTCTGAGACATTCTTCCTGTAGAAATATTATCATATTCTAAGAAAAATTCTTAGATTTTAAAACTAAATTATCTTAAGGATTTAATTTAGCTAATATGCCTTTTAAAAACTAAACAGTTACATGAAGGTCTCGTAGCATTATTGTCTACCCCAAACAGCCTTGACTAATAAACTTTGTTTTGAAATATTGTTAGTTAACATTGGGTCATATAAAAAGATTGATCGTGCATTTATATTGTTGTTAAATCTTTTGTTAATTTTAGAAATAAACAAAAAAAATAAATAAATCGATAAAACAAATAAAGCACGTGTTTATTTATGTTCTAAAATTGAACAAGAAATAATTTTTATAAAAATCGTATGCCATACTTTAGAAGGAAATCAACATTTTTACCAATGTCTTTTGTCTTATTATTTTTTTCATATATTTGTTTAAAAATCTTTTTGTGTTCTAAACAATTGTTAACTTACTCGAAATAATAATAATCACGAATTGCTAAAACAAAAAAAAAACAACGAAACCTCTAATCAATATAATTCTTTTTAAGTAAATAAAGTAAGTAGATATTCATTAGTTTTGTATTTTTTAAGATATTTAATATCATAAATTGCAATAAACTTTAATAGCGATTTCAAAAAAAAAAAAAAAATAATAATGGAAACAGAAATAAAAATTTAATTAGAACTTTAACAAAAATTTGTGTTCATATGCATATGAATGGTTTTTAAGGTGGAATTTATTTCAATATTCCGAAAAAATTTTTTGCAATAAAAAACAGATTTTGAGACATTTTTCGTATAGAAAAATTCTGAGAAAGTTTTCGTATAGAAAAATTCTCAGATTCTGATAAATTTTTCGTATAGAAATAATCTCAGATTCTTAAATATTTTTTTATAGAAAAAGTCTTAGATTCTGAGACATTTTTCGTAAAGAAAAATTAAAAAAAAAAATTCTATATAAAAAATTAGTAAGATTCTCAGAATTTTTTCAGAAAAATTCTCAGATTCTGAAACATTTTCATATAGAAAAATTTTAAGATTTTGAGACATTTTTCATATAGAAAAATTCTCAGATTCTGAGCCATTTCTCAGATTCACAGTTTCTGGAAAATTTTTCGTCAAGAATATTTCTCAGATTCTGAGAAAATTTTCATGTAGAAGAATTCTTAGACTCTAAGACATTTTTCATATAGAAAAATTCTCAGTTTCTGAGACGTTTTTCATACGGAAAAATTCTCAGATTCTGAAATATTTTTCATATAGAAAAATTCTCAGATTCTGAGAACTTTTTCATAAAGAAAAATTCTCAGATACCGAGACATTTTTCGTATTCAAAAATTTTCGTGTAGAAAAATTCTCAGACTCTAAAACATTTTTCGTATAGAAAAACTCCCAGATTCTAAAAAATTTTTCGTATAAAAAAATTCTCAGCTTCGAAAATATTTTTCGCATAGAAAAATTTTCAGATTCTGTGATATTTTTTATTTAAAGAGATTTTGAGACATTTCGTATAGAAAAATTCTCAGATTCTGAGACATTTTTCATATAGAAAAATTTTTCATTTAGAAAACTTCTCAGATTCTGGGACATTTTTGGTATATTAAAATTCTCAGATTCAGAGACATTTTTTATACGAGACATTTTTTTATAGGAGACATTTTTCCTATAGAAAAATTCTCAGATTCTGGAATCTTTTTCATATAAAAAAAAATATCAGATTCTAAGACATTATTCATGTAGAAAAATTCTTAGATTCTGAGACATTTTTCATATAGAAAATTCTCAGGTTTTGAGACATTTTTATAAAGAAAAATTCTCAGATTCTGAGAAATTTTCCGTATAGAGAAATCTTCAGATTCTAAGACATTTTTCATATAGAAAAATTTTAAGATTTTGAGACATTTTTCAGATTCACAGTTTCTGAAACATTTTTCGTAAAGAGTAATTCTCGGGTTCTGAGACATTTTTCATACAGAAAAATTCTCAGATTTTGAGATATTTTTCGTATAGAAAAATGTTAAGCTTCTTAGACAATTTTCGTCCAGCAAATTTTTTAGCTTCTGAGACATTGTTCTCACAGAAATATTCTCAGGTTCCTAGAAATTTTTCGTATAGAAAATTTCCACGATTTTTGTGAGATTTTCAAAAATTTTTCTTAAAGAAAAATTTTTGGTGTAGAAAAATTCTAAGATTCTATGAATAAAAACTAGTGAGTGTGTTAAATTCGGCTGTGCCGAAACTTTTATACTCTCCAAAATGGAAAAAAATTAAATAAAAAACTGTCAGGTGCTTTTTTTTTTTTGTGGGGAGGGGGGAGGGGTGATTCGGGTCAGTGGGGGACTTTTAGACCACCTTCCCATCTCGATAAATATACCAAATGTTTAATTTTTTTAACAAAATACAAAAAAACATGTAAGAAAAGTGTATTTTTTCAGAGGTTGGTTCAGTTCTTCAAGGGGGAACTTTTTTCCCCCTGGCCCGATTTTTCCCATTCACGAACTTAATCTGCCTATGAAAATGTTTTATTTTGGACTGCATTGTGTTATCTACAGACAGACGGACATTCACAGAATGTCTTAGAATCGATCATGGATCAATAATATATGGGGCATTCCATGTGAAATCGGACAATTTGAAAAACTTTTTTTTTTAGATTTTCCCAATTTGTTTACAGTTTTTAGTACCCTTTGAAAACTCCTTCGTGGTAAGTTTTCAGATTTTTTTGATGATCCGTTCAAAAGATATCGAATTTTTAAAAATTGGTAGTTTGTTCCTTTACTGAAACTTCTTTTAATCATAACTTCTTCAATAATGGTCCAAATTTCAATTTTTTTTTTTTCAAAATTTTTGTTTTTTTACGTACTTTCTTCTAAAACAAGCTTAAAAGCGCTCTAGTATGCGATTTTTAAGTTTTAAAATTTAAATCTTATTTTTGAAAATGTTTGTACTCTTCGATATTTTTGAAATTTTTTTGTGTAAAACTTCTATCAGTTCTACAAATTTTTTGCCCAGAAAGATCGTGGGATAACGATTATTACTATTTTTTTTAAATTTAAAAAAAAAAAAAAATTTATTGTAATTTTCCAATCTTAAAATCATTTCTACTGCTCCAATGGTGCGTCATAGAGGGGTGCTTTATAAGACCGACCCCCATTAATTTTTACGTCTTAACATTTCTTTGGAACAAACTAATGCCCTATCTCCAATTTCTAAGTGGACTCCCACATAAAACCTAATTTTTTAAAATTTGTTTCAACCGCTCTAACTGCCCTAATAGTGCCCTTAGATCAACAAAATGTATTACCGACCCACAATATTTTTTTAGTCCAAACATTTTTTCTGAACACACCTACCCTCTATCTTTAACTGTTAAGGCGGTCCCCATACATTTTTTTTTATTTTTTGTAAATTTGTTTTATTTATTCAGCTTCTACCGGTCCAATGGTGCGTCCGAGAGGGGTCATTAGTCAGACCGACCCCCATTTATTACCTACAACATTTTTTCAAAACAAACCTACACCCTATCTCCACTCCCTAAGTAGGCTCCCATACAAAATTACATATTTATAAAATTTGCTCCAACTGTTATTTGTATGGGAGCCTACTTAGAAAGTGGAGAGAGGGCGTAGGTATGTTTTGAAAAAATGTTGTAGGGTAAAAATAAATGGGGGTCGGTCTCACTAATGACCCCTCTAGGGCGCACCATTGGACCGGCAGAACCTGATTAAATAAAGCAAATTTACAAAAAATAAAAAAAAATGTATGGGGACCGCCTTAACAGTTAAAGATAGAGGGTAGGTGTTCAGAAAAAATGTTTGGACTAAAAAAATATTGTGGGTCGGCAATACATTTTGTTGATCTAAGGGCACTATTAGGGCAGTTAGAGCGGTTGGAACAAATTTTAAAAAATGACGTTTTATGTGGGAGTCCACTTAGAAATTGGAGATAGGGCATTAGTTTGTTCCAAAGAAATGTTAAGATGTAAAAATTAATGGGGGTCGGTCTTATAAAGGACCCCTCTATGACGCACCATTGGAGCAGTAGAAATGATTTTAAGATTGGAAAATTACAATAAAATTTTTTCAAAAAATTTTAAAAAAATAGTAATAATCGTTATCCCACGATCTTTCTGGGCAAAAAATTTGTAGAATTGATAGAAGTTTTACACAAAAAAATTTCAAAAATAACGAAGAGTACAAACATTTTCAAAAATCAGATTTAAATTTTAAAACTTAAAAATCGCATACTAGAGCGCTTTTAAGAATTTTTTGGGATTTTTTTTTTAGAAAGTACGTATTTTGAAAAAAAAAATTTTAAAAAAAAAATTGAAATTTGGACCATTATTGAAGAAGTTATGATTAAAAGAAGTTTGAGTAATGAAAAAAAACTACCAATTTTTAAAAATTCGATATCAAAAAAATCTGAAAATTTACCACGAAGGAGTTTTCGAGGAGTACTAAAAACAGAAAATAAATTGGGAAAATCTAAAAAAAAAAGTTTTTCAAAGTGTCCGATTTCACATGGAATGCCCCATATATACTTTATGGGGCCCCTGACCGATATTTCGATGCGTTACAAACAGAATGACAAAGTGAGTATACCCCCATACTGTGGTTGGAGGGTATAAAAATCTTAAAATTTTCCCTTATTTAATAAATTCCTTCCTAATTACCATCTACTGGCAAATTTTAATGCAATTGTTTGTTTTCCTACTACTTGTTTTGTTTGGTTTGCTGCCGTTTTGGCATTACTGCTGCTGCATAAAAAGGCGTGTCATTAAAAAATATGCTTGTTCAATTGGTTTTTATAAATATTTTATTAGTTTAACAATGATTTAATTTTTCTTTTTCAAACTGATTTGTTATTTTTTATTTTTTTGTTTAAATCTCAACAACAAATTTTTGCTAGTTTTTATAAATTTGTTTTTGATAAAAAACACAAGAAAAAAAAAAATAACGTTTTTAAGGTGTTTTGTTGGTGGCATTATAACATGAAAAGTTTTTTTTTTCTTATATTTTTAATCAAGATTTATGATAATGTTCACCCCAAATGAAAAGTAAAATATGTTTAATACGAAAAAGTACATAGCTTTGGTAAAATGTTAATGCAGCTTATATTAAAAATATAAGTATTTTTTAAAAATCACAAAAAATTCAAAAATTGGTAAAGTTTAAAGAGCTAAAACGTAAATATCGGATTTTTATAATCAAAATTGAAACTAAAAGATAGACTCCTATCCTTTAACCTTAAAACTTAAAAAAAAAAATGTATCATTAAAAAATGCATTTTAAATGCAAATGCATTTTTTGAGTGCATTTCCGTCAGCTTTTATTATTAAAGTGTGGCATTTTATCAAAAAAATTAGCAATCATTTTCATGGGACCACAAAGGTCATCTATTTTTAATATTTTTTTAAAAAACGTTGCTAGTTTTTTAATTCCTTAAGTAAATAACGGATTTTTGTAATCAAAATTGAAATAGAAAGCTAGAATCCTCTACTTTAAACGTAAAAGTTCACAAAAAATGTCTCAACATAAAAATGCATTTAAAATGCAAATAAAATTTGTAATGCATTAAAAATTAATTTTTTAATGCGCAATTTTTTGGACTTTTTCGAAAGGGATATTCCAATTTCCATATCATCAAGACTATTTAGAAATTTAGGTGATACAAATTAAAAAAGAATTAATTGTATACAGCTTCTATTTCGGACCCGTTCTTATCAGTTTTTAATTGTAAGTAGGGGTTCAAAAGATAGTTGATATTATTGTTCATTTATTTTGATTTAATCGTTTTTGATTTGTTTCCACAGATATTAACTGTTTAAAAATCTTGTTTAACTTATTGGTTATAAAAATATAATTTGCCAAGATTTTTTTTAACATTTTTGGGTTGTTGAAAATTATACGTGTACAAGAAATTATTAATGAATTTTTATAAATTTTCATATAATTTTCTTGACATTTAGTCCTATTTATGGTTTATTTGATGTTTATTAAAACGAGAGTGTGAGTGGGTAGTGTGGGAATAAAAACAAGTTTATAAGAATATAAATAAGTTTTTGTAATATTCAAGTTTGGGATTAAAATTATTAATTTTTTAATGGATTGAGAGAGTAACACCAATATAGTAAGCTGAATGAAGGGTCTCCCTAGTAAATAAATAAAAAAGTTCATGACTAATTATATCCCAAATATGGCAAATACAATTACTTTAATAATTATCTACGGGTATATTTTATGATCTAGCGGGATATCCTTATATATATATATAATGTGATACGTGAATTGGGTCTATATAAATATATCAGTTGGAGAAAACTGATACGATTAAATATAATTTAAAACCATTATGACTAATCATATATTGCTCCTTATAACGTCATATAAGTTAGATAACATTATATATAATCATATGCACTTTATATAATGTTATATAAAAAAATATGTTCTTTATGTAGAGCAATATCTAACCATATATATTTATGTCTTATAGTCTCAATTTATTTTATATTGTATCAATCCGGATCAAACTGATAAAACCAGATAGACCCATTTTACGTATCATATTATATATACGAGTATCTGTTGAGATCTTGTAGGATAACCGAAGATAATATTTGAAACAATTGTGTCCACCATATTTGGGATCTAATTTGTCACGGCTATATAAAACTCTTTTTTACTCGGGCTGTTTTAATGCATTTTACAAAATTAATTTTTGTTGATATGATGTATGATATGTGGACTTACCATCTAAATGCCATGGATTTTTTTTTTAAGAATGTTGTTATTAGTAACAACTATTAAAGTTAATGGGTTATTAAAAAAAATTGTTGCAAATTTTTCTTAATATCAACCTCAATAAATAAAAAATTTTTCCATCAATTTCAAAGTTTTATTTCTAAATTTTAATAAAATTTTCTAGCTTACAGGTCATCTGCAAAATATTTACAGACTTTCATTTTAATAGTTTAAATTACTTAAATTGATAATTAAAATCTATAGACAAAATATAAAAATCTCTTATAAAACCATATACAATTTTACGCAATGTTACTGCTTAAGTAATTGAAATTTCTAAATAAAAAATACAACAGCAGACTCTTGGAAAAACAAACATAAATACATGGAAAATAATGAATCAAATTTTAAGTGAGTCAAAGGCGACTAAAGGATAACCTACATGGCATAGTGTAGGGTGTTATATGGTCAGACTTAACCCATTATAATTCACGTTTGGATTAATTGGCATAAATCGATCCACCCTAGTCGTCAAACGCTCTTAGCTGCCATATTTTGAAAAAAAGGTTAGCATGCCCCCTAAAGGTACGCCTGCAATATATCTTTAATAAACTATAATTCTCAAGCATATAAATGAACTTATAATCATCTTCTGGATAATTGTGTTGGGTATACGAACACCAAATTACACATCTTGTAAAATAATTCAAAAAGTATTTATATGAAGAAGTCTGGTAAGTCTACGTAAATATGTATTTGATGTCAGTAGTAGTAAGTACCATTTATATATATGGGGCATTCAATGTCCAATTAGACACTTTGATTTTTTTTTTTAATTTTCCCAATTTGTTGACAGTTTTTAGTACCCTTCATAAACTCCTTCGGGTAAATTTTTATATTTTTTGATGACCCGTTCAAAAGATATTGATTTTTTCTTTACTCAAATTTCTTTAACTCACATTTTCTTTAATAACAGTGTGCAACAAGTATGTGGTCTTCGAGTGTATCTTGGACGGGACCAAAAAAGAACGAAAGTATACCAATAGAAAACTTAGCTCGAGTTCTTTTTTTATGGCCCTCTAAAGTTTTTAAATTTTTTTTCAATGGCGTTTTAAATAACTCAAAAAAAAATATTATATCTAGTTCTAAGGTAGATATTGTTAAGACATGTCTTCAGTAAAATTTGATGGCTGTTCTTTTTTTAGAACAAATTAACCCTCTATCTCCCATTTTAAGGGGTAATTTTAGTTTGGTGGCTGTTCTTTTTTTAGAACAAATTAACCCTCTATCTCCCATTTTGAGGGGTAATTTTAGTCCTTTTTTCAAATATCCTCATTGAACACTAATAAAACGTGCGTTTAAAGGGTTAAAATGTTCTACAAAAATCGTCTGCATCAAATTTCACTACGGGTTGTCAAAGATCAAAAGTTCGTGCGAAAACTGCAAAATGCTTAAAAAAGCTAAATTGAAAATTATCACATACTATATAATTGTTTTTCAACAAGGTCGTTTGAAATAAGTCGAAAATATGTCATTAATCTGTTTCTGAGATAAATTACGATAATAAATGACTTCAGTGAAATTTGATGGCGGTTCTTTTCTTAAAACAAATCAACCCTATATCTCCCATTTTTTGGGGTCATTATGGACCTTTTTTCAAATACCCTCTTAGAACACAACTAAGGAGTGCGTTTATAGGGCTAAAATGTTCTACAAACGTTTTCTTCATGCGAAAAGTGCAGAATGCCTTTAAGAGTAATATGTTAAGTATTTTGTTGAAACATAATTTAACTAATTATGATAACTTAAAATTTTCCTTTTTTAAACATTTTGCTTATATTGCACGAACGTTTGGCCTTTGACAACCCCTAGTGAAATTTGATGCAGCAAATGTTTGTAGATCATTTTAACACTTTAAACGCATGCCTTAGTCGTGTTCTAAGAGGGTATTTGAAAAAAGGCCACAATGACCCCTATAAATGGCAGATAGAGGGTAAATATGTTCTAAGAAAGGAACCGCCATCAAATTTCACTGAAGACATCTTCATCGTAATTTATAACAGAAGCAGATTTAAAACATTTTTTCGGCTTATTTCACACGGCTTTAATAAAAAACAATTTAATAGTATGTGATAATTTTCAATTTTAATTTATTAAGCATTTTGCACATTTCGCAGAAAATTAATGCAGAAAATTTTTGTTGAACAGTTTAACTCTTTAAAATCACGTTTTATTGATGCTCTATAAGGATATTTAAAAAAAGGACCAAAATGACCCCTAAAAATGGGAGATAGAGGGTTAATATATTCTAAGAAAAGAACCACCATCAAATTTTACTGAAGACATATCTCAAACATTATTTACCTCAGAATTATATTTAATACTTTTTTTTTGACTCATTCAAAACGCCTTTGAATATAATTTAAAAATTTCAGTGGGCCATAAAAAGTATCTCGAGCTTAGTTTTAAAAACCTTTCGGAGGGGTTTGTTCTTCTATTAATATATTTTCATTTTTTTTTGTCCCGTTCAAGATGCATTCGAAGATTCCAAATTTGTTGCACAGTGTAATTAGACGTTGATTATAGAAGTCATTATTGTTTTTTAAAGTTTTGTGCGTAATTATTTTATTAATAAAGCCCAGATGATGTCATTCAAAGAAGGACGAAATATCGGCAACTACACTTAGAAAATTATGTCATTAACTGTTTGTACACAGAAAAAAATATCGTAAAATCAAAAGTAACCAAACAAATTGTTAACAACTACCCAGGCAGAAAAATACGAACGGGAGAGCGCTGGCAAAGTACCTTTTATGGTCGCTTGTGTGCTGGGAAAGCATCACAGTTTAGTACTCTCCCAGCGTCCAAAATGATAACCACGGTAAACGGTAAGCGCTTTAAAAACAAAAAATATGGTACTATTTTAGCCCTTTTAGAACAAAAAAATGAGACGTATCTAAATTGTATACATAAGTCCATAAGACACAATTTTTTTGTTGTTTATTTGAATAAAGAAATTTATTAAATTAGGATAAAAAATTTATTGAATCATTTGTTTGCAGTTTTCTTTGCGTTTTGGAATAAAAAATTTATAAAAAAGGCTTTTAGGAAAAAAATTGGAAAAGTCCCGAAAAAAAGTGGTGTATTGAACCGAAACGGGTATTTATCCGGAGTTTTAGGGTGATGTATCCGGAGTTTAAGACACTTCCTCACGAAAGAAACAGGTGTTTTTATATAAAAGGTGTCAAGTTTGTAATATGCAGGTCCAGAGACTCTATGTAGGTCATTGTGTATAAGCGAAATATCATGAGAACTATCAAGGACCGGCCATTTATCCAGAAGGGAAATAAAAAAATTCCAATTGTTATGAAAATTAATAAATTTTAATAAAAAATTTATACTTTGAACGGATTTAAATAGAAAAACATTGGCAAAGCGCTGGGAAAGCACTTTTTCGAATTCATACTACCGTCTACACAAAAAATAAAGTGCTTTGCCGAGACTTTTTCTTAGGAACGGTTGGCAGTTTCTGCTTGAGTAAATACTAGTTCAACAACGTTTTTAATTGTATTTTTAATTATTTTATTAATAACATTATTTTTAATTATTTTATTAATAACACAGACACTTTATAAACTCATTTAATCAAGCAAACATATATGTGACGATAGCACGGTGGTAGTGTGCCAGATTCGAATCATGAAGGTTGCGGGTTCGCTGCCAGTTGGCGGAACACTTTTTTTTTTAATTTGTGATAATTTTTTTGTTATTCTATTTTAAATTTTTTAAACATGTGTGAAGCCACATTATTATTTTTAAATATAATGCCACGTTTTTTTATTATTGTAAAAACAGCAAAGAGTACACACTGATTCTACAGACACTTTATGTACACATTTAGTCAACTATAAATATATATGAGAAATAGCACGGTGGTAGTGTGCTAGACTTGTACCACGAACGTTGCGGGTTCGATTCCAGGTGCCGGTGGATGATTTTTTTTTAGATATATTTTTTTTTCTTATTTTAGACTAGCTGTTTTGCACCCGGCGTTGCCCGGGTTGAAAAAAATATTATATAATGAATGAGTTTTTTATTAGTCAGTTTATCTACTGCTTCATGACTTTTCACTGGTGAATATAAACCTATTCCTGAGGTTTGGTCGATTTTTTTCGACTTCGCTTAGCGTCGGAAACATTGTGCGTACGTGTTCTTCCGTCATGGAACAAACCTTCTTGGTTGGGTGGAGTGTGTGATGCGGGCCGTTCAAAAAAAGTTATTCGACCATCATAAAAACCTTTTTTAACAAAAAAAATCAAAAACGTTTTTTTTAACAAAAAAAAATCAAAACGTTTTTTTGCACCTTGTTTGGAACTTCCCGATTTCAAATCAAAAAAGGAACCCAAAGACATTGCCCAGCAGGTGCAATACTTTTGTGAGTTAATATTGACCATAAAAGGCAACTGTTACGACCCCGACGCAAAGCGAAATAAAAAAAACGAATAATCGCCCCACCCCAAAATTAATGTATTTCTTAAATGGCTTTTAAAAGGAACCTATAGTTCACTCCTCGGTTAGCCTTTATGTGGTGAAAATTCAATAAAGACATAACTTTCACAATAGTTCAAGTGGGTGTGACATTTAACGCATCTAGTTCAATTTTGGTTAGCACGTAAAGAAAATTGCAATTAAATTTGTTCAGCAGGTTTTCCACGTTTGCGGAACTGGCAGACATAACTCTCACTAAAGTACAAAGGGGCGTGCCATTATATGCCTTTTTATCAATCGCTGTTTAATATTGCCTATAGCACTATTTGTGTTGAAAATTTTATTGAAATCGGCTTAACTGTTTTCAGGTTCTAATATGGCAGTAGTGTTTAAAGGAATTGGTTAAGCCGTTTTTGCATGATAGCAAATAAGCTAGAAATAACGTTCTGTATATTACAAATTGATGTGGCATTTTACTTTAATTTGTCTCATCGCATTTTATATGGCATATAGTTACGAAACAGGAAAAAATATTTTTTAATTTAATACAAAAGGGTGCGGCATTTTAAGCCCCTTTGCCCGATCGCCGCGGTAAGTACCAACTGTGGTGAAAATTTGCTTAAAATTGGTTTCACCGTTAACGCGTGAGTACGGATGAGGCAAAAAAAAAATTTTAATGTATTACAAAGGGGCGTGTCAATTCACGCCTTTGTCTGGTGGTGTCTATAGTTTCCGCCTCAATAATTACTAACTGTGGTGAAAATTATAACAACATCGGGTTCGTTGTTTAAGCGTGATTACGGTACGGCAGAAAAAACTTTCAGTACATTGCAAAAGGCGTGGCAGTTGATTCAGACTAAAGTTCTATCTATGGAAAAAGTTTTGTTAAAATCGGTTTAGTCGTTTAATCGTTATTAAGGAATAGGCAGTATAGTATAAAGGCTCGTGTC